>JAQOWM010000186.1:0-600000 GCA_029041755.1 Resseliella maxima
TACTTTCTTTCTTTCCCCCTATTGCCGGAAGTTAATAGATTGTCTTAGTGATGCTTTGAATAAAATTGAAGTTCTTGATTTGCATGAATGTTTTTTGCGTCAAGAGTTTTACGAATATATGTTGAAATATTGTTCGAATTTGAAAAGTTTGAGTATTAAACGATCTCAAAAGATTCGTAATGCAGCAATAATAATTGGTTTAAATAATAATTGGATGCTTCGGAAATTCCCTACGTTAGAACACATCATAGAATGAAACGTCGGAACTACGCGCCCAAGCTAGTTATGCAAACTAATGAGTAGCCTTCTACGTGCCAAAATTGTTTGAGGGAGGTTCCACCCCGAACACATTGAATTAACTGAATTGAATGACAATCAAGAATTGAAGATATTTTTTGAATAAAATCCAAATATTCGCACATTTTCAACCGATTCAAGAACACTTTGGGATAAGCGCAACATATTCTTAACATTAAATGTAAAATTTTGAAAAGTTGGCTATTGAATTTACAAGTAGAGAAATTGCTGAATCAATTCATACATTACTAAATGAACTTTATGTAAGTGGTTTTTACAAGAAATTGCACATATATAAGAAATACTATGCAAACTCTGACTTCTCGATCGAATATTATAACTACCATTTTAATAATCATTAGAAAACACGTATTTTCCGATCAAATCAATGTTTTATTGGAAGATGTAACGACATTAGGATTTATATATGGTCCTAGTGTAGTAAATATGGATGAAATAGCAAGTAAATTACCAAATCTGGAACGAATTTATTTTGAAGATGGAACAACTGATAATATGCTTTCATTCGTTCGAAATTCACCAAAGCTGAAAGTGATCATTCAGTATGAATCACAGGGTGGAACTCATTTTCAGACAAATTTTTATGTGGCATTTTTCAATAAAGAACGTAAAAAACTAGCCGGAGCACGAAAAGTGACCATTTACAATGATGAATTTTACATTTCGTGGCACAGATCATCAAATTATCGAATAAAATATGAAATGATCAAATTGGGAAAATATGAATGGATTGAATGGCATGATTTAAATGCAGAATCAAGATATGCAACATTAAAATATTATTCGATTTTCAAATATGTACACAATTTTGTTGAATAAATTTTTTATAAACACACAAAGTATTTTGTTTCGAGCAATTTATATTAAATACATAAAGAAATTCATTCAAAATGAAAGAAAAAAAAATGGAGTCTTTTTTCTCTTAGAATTGAAATAACCACCTAGATAGACAGAGTAACCTTTGAAACTAAGTGCGTAAATACACTTCACTCGAATGAGAGAAATTGTAAAAAACGAAAGAGAAAACATTTGTCTATTCAAAAGGCATACACAGAAAATGTATAAAACATTGTTTTAAATTCAAAGAAAGTTTATTGTTGTTTTTGAATGTATATGTTGTTCGTCTTTGAATACATTTTTTCCATTTTATTATTCTTTGTTTGAAACAGTCTTCGGTTATGTTTATTCTAGATCGTCATTCAGTTGAGTTTTAAAAAGGTGTTGAAAACACGTTAAAATACGGCACACATGCAACCAATTATATGATTTATACACATATTTTAATCTGTTGTGTACTATCAGTATTCGTAAAA
The DNA here is from genome assembly GCA_029041755.1 of Resseliella maxima. NCBI lineage: Eukaryota > Metazoa > Arthropoda > Insecta > Diptera > Cecidomyiidae > Resseliella > Resseliella maxima. The sequence continues at coordinate 1,632 of JAQOWM010000186.1, forward strand.
AATGCGTCATTATCGCAAGTGAATTAAGTTGGCGTCCATCCAATTATTTTTCAAATTTTTACACAATTCATTTATAAGCATTAAATTTATTTAGATAAATATTTAGTGATTTTTCAATAAAAGAAATTTATTTAGAAAAGTTTTCAGTTACATCGAAATCGCATTAGCAAAGAAATTCATTGTTTCTTACGCCATCTCTACGAGTACAGTGTGAAATTGTCATTTGAATGAATATCAAATAAAATTGTGAAATTTTATACAGTGAACTTTCATGCCATGGGCAAATACATCAACGATCGAGTAATGTACTACGCCACAAGTCGTACGGCATTACATTGCAAGCGATCTCTATCATATATACACTGAATTGCACATACACCGTTACGGAATGCTAACGACAAATCGTAAATCTATTTACCGTTTCCGTTCGTAAAGTTAGTTGACATTGATAAATCGTATAGGTGGCGTCAATGTCTTGAAATCAAAGTTCTTCACATGTAAAAAACATACAACGAATGCCACATTGGTTACGATGGGATTATCAATAGAAGAAAACTAAAACTTTTATTTTTTTTTTTTTGCACTAATTACGTTTGTATGTGCGTTGTTTACAAATACTTGTGATATGATTTTCAACGAAAAATATCTGTGTGCTGCTTATCAGTCTGCTTATCGTTTTTCATACATATCAATTTTTTTTTTTTTTTTTTTTTTTGAAGTGTCTTAATCATTGTGTCGTTGTGTTTTAAATAATATTCAGTCATGAAATTCAAACAAGTTTGTTGCTCAATACAATACAGCTGATTCTAGACTAACCAAATAAAATCATAATCGCGTGTACAATGTGAAGTTTATATTTCAGTTTAGTCTGCCATTTGCTATTCTTAGACATGGAATTTGGACATACGGAAAATAAAACGTTTAACTTTCTTTTTTCTTTATTTATTATTATTGTTGTTATTATTATTATACATTGAAATGAATTCAAAGTAAATATGAAGTGTGTATTTACGTTTATTTTCACTTTCATTTTAATGTGTGGTGCTACTATCTCAAATCATACACAAATAGATAAATGGAGTTATACAGATTCAGAATCGTTACAAACATGTATATTGATACAATTGAATGCCACATTAAATATCATTTATCCAACGAAAGGTAAACACTTGAGTGATTTCATCATTTTTGCGTGTTTTTTTTTTCTTCTTCTTAGTTTTTTCATTCTTCTTCTTCTTCTTCGTTTTTCGAATTTGATCTAAATTTTAATTTCCAAAATGATTAAATTAAAAGTGTTTTATTCTAAAATCTTAAATTTTATGGTTTCATTGTTTATGTGTTTATATTTTAGATGGAAGTGTATCACGTATTTCATATCGTATTCCAGCTGATAAATCAAAAATTAAAAAAGGAAGCTGTGGTGATGGTGTTGCTGATCAAAATGTTACAATTGAATGGACCGATAAAAATGTTTTAAATACAATCGATTTGATATTCAAATTTTATTTAGAAACAAAATTATATTCATTACATGCGATTATATTTGATATAAATACGGCAACATTTCCAAATGGTTCACGACAAACATCCAAATATATGTATGTTGGTGATGATTTTTGGGCACCAAATGGTTGGTCATATCGTTGTGATAAATTTCAATCATATGAATTGAGCGGCGAAAATCGAAAATATATTATGGGATCAGTTGACATAATATTTATGCAATTTGAAGCATCACTTATGAGCAATATTGAAACGTTCTCGAAACATGTGCCATGCAGAGTGGATGACCTGACAACGAGTATGTGTGACGCAAATAACAAAAATCACAATTCATAAGAATTCATTTGAATGTGTAAAACGTAAAGCATGTGATTTATTCGTGCCTACTGATTCACACGAAAATCGGTTCTTTTTTTAAAAATGCTATTTTCATTGTTTTTTCTCTTTTATTTTCCTTTTTATCTTCTCTTTCTCTCTGTCATAATACTGAATATTCTAATAAATATCTAACTTCATTATTTACAGAGATTGTGTTTCTCTCTATTGCTGCCGTTGTTATTACCTTCATCACTATTGGTGTATACATTTATGTTCATCGTCTTCGCTTTTAAGCAGTAGCACATTAGCACAAGGTCATTGCTAAGCGTTGCTAAGTAATCTATAGGAAATAATTTAACAGATTTAAAATTGAATGTGAATATCTAGTGCATATCGCGATATCAGGGAAATACAGTGCCCGAAATAAGGTTAGGGCCACTCACAATTTCCTAAAAAAACATCATAAAAACAAAAGATTATAAAAAAATATTTTCAAAATTATTTATATTTTTGGATTTTTTCAAGTTTTTCTTATTTTTAGCACTTTCAACGTGCGAAATAAGGTTAAGGCCACTTGGCGTTTTTAGTACTAAAATCACATTTTGAGAAAAAAATTTATTCAATATTTGGTGTGATTCCCTTTGGCATCATATAATGCGAGAATTCGGCGAGGTAGACTGTCATATAGCGATTTGATTTTGGCCTGGGTGATGTTTTGCCAGGCGGCCACGATGGCTTCAGTCAATTCGCCTTTGTTGTTGTATTGCCGGCCATTTTTGTAAACTTCACGAGCCAAAATGCCCCAAACATTTTCAATTATGTTCATATCTGGTGAATTTGCCGGCCAATTGTTAAAAAGATGTATTCCGTGTTCCTGGAAAAAGGTTAAAGTTGACTTGGCTACATGAATTGGCGCATTGTCTTGCTGAAATTTCCAGTCTACACCAGCACACTCGTAGCCATATGATGGAAAATAAGGGCGAATCATCTGCTGGTATTGTTCCGCGTTCATTCTGTTGGATATGAATGACAATGGCATATTTTTGAGATACCCAATGGCTCCCCAAACCATGACCGAGCCACCGCCAGATTGACGCGAACTGAAAATCTTTTCTTCAGTGCGCAAATCGTGCCAATAGTACGCAAATCCATCTGGGCCGTCCAAATTGAACTTTTTCTCATCAGAAAATATGATTTTTTGCCATTGATTCTCCCAGCGAAGGTGGTCCAACGAGAATTTCTTCCGGCCCTCAATATTGGCTTTTGACAACATTGGTTTGCGCTTCATTTTTTTGTATTTCAGGTGTTGCGAACCACTTAAAATTTGTTGCACACGTCGAACACCAACCGACAAATCATTTTCACTTAATAATTGACGAGCGGACTTCAAACTATTGCCGGCACTTCGAATTAATCGACGTTTTTCGGCACTTGTGATCGTCGATGGTCGGCCCGAAACGTAATTTTGGCCATAATTTTCGCGATTTTTGAGGAAATTTTTCATAACATTTTTGCTGCGACCAATTTCCTTTGCGATCTGACGATTTGTCATATTATTGTAATCTTATAATTGTCATATTATTTTTAGTGTTGAAATTTTGGCTTTTTCAGCCTCTGTTAATGGTTTGCCGGCACCCATTGTTGTTTGATCGAATTTCAGATGATAAATGCGTCATAAATATTGTGAAATAGCATCAGAAGTGTCATTAAAGTGCATAACGTTAAAATATGACAAGCACAAATCAACACAATGTAAACAACATTGATTTTGATACCAAAAACGACAAGTGGCCTTAACCTTATTACGCACGTGAAACGTGCTAAAAATAAGAAAAACTTGAAAAAATCCAAAAATATAAATAATTTTGAAAATATTTTTTTATGGTAAACGTGAATATAATTATTGAATAAATTTATGGTAAAGAGAAAAAAAAATCTTTTGTTTTTATGATGTTTTTTTGTGAGTGGCCCTATCCAGGAAATTGTGAGTGGCCCTAACCTTATTTCGGGCACTGTATAAGCAATTTAGAAATATTTTCGAGTATTAAAACCATTCATTTACAATTAGAATATACATTTATTTTTATAAAATGTGAATATAATGATGAAAAAATAAAATATTGTACTTAATTTAGCTTTTAAATAAACTGGGAATGTTATTGTGTTACGCAAGCATGAAATTACATTGTATTTTCTTTTATTTACAAATTCAATAAAAGTCGAAAATTCATTGTGAATGCATGTTGAAATTATAAAGAACCATCATATTTTCAGAGCAATTGCTCATGCATTTTTCGCTGAATTCAATTAATTGTCCGTTCAGATTATTCAGGTGTATTACTTTCGAGTCAGAGGGTTTCTTGGATTAACTTATAGCTGACATGATGCCTTAAATATTCTTTTGTTAATATGGAAAATGTATTTCAATTTAATGGTTTTGAAATGTTCATCTGGGATCAATTTGTTGAACACAATATTAACCATAAAATCAAGCGTTAAACACACATTGCAATTTTTAATTTCAACGACCCCATCGAATCGAATTTCAAAAATAAACATAAAACATTAAAAATAAACACAAATAACAACAAATTCAAATTGAAATGGATTTTAATTGTGATTTTTATATTGGTTTATTCTTCGGTTCATGGCTTGATGAACTGAAAAGCATTCAATTAGCAACCTGTAATTATTGCTTTGTTGTTCTTTGATGCAAAAACGTTTCTAGATGTAATTTCAAATGTTTGTATGGTTTTTCAGTTTGGTTTCAGTATTTTGGTCTCAGTATTTTGCCACATATCCAAACCTGTCACACGTTACATTCAAAATTGTGAGGAATTTTCCATTAAATTTTTAAATTTTTTATGCCACTTAATATGTAATTCAATATATTCACTTAATATTGTATTAATATTGAAAATGATTATGCAACTAAGAGACATGATTTGGATAAATTGCTAGAGCTTCATTGCATTCAATTTAATTTTCTTTTTCTGTATTTTGGTGTATGACATAGCCATCGGACCGGTTTTAAAAATATAAACATAAACTATTCTTTACGATTATAATATGCGAAAAAAAAAAACAAACAAACTCACTGAGTTCAATAATCGAAATGAATTCGGTTTACTGCGGCGCCCCAGATGCTATAGCAAAGTACTTTACTATAGTAAAATACGTTCTCGTAAAATTATCGCTTTTATTTTTATCCAAACATTGTTGTTATTTTCATTATTATTGAAGAATGATCATTTACTAACTTTTAATGATTTTTGTTTACATCGTTGAAAGAATGGCTTTTTTTTTGGACGAGTGCAAGACGTACAGTTATAAAAATTTAAAACAAACTTTACCTCAATGAATTCAAAAATTCGAAGAAATGTATTGTCTTCACTGTGCAGAACGATCCGATCATTGCATTAATGCATTGAAATTAATTCTTCTTATGTCTCTTTCGATCACAATTTTTCGGCCATTGATTGTGCAAGATACATTCATTTTTGGCCTGAATATGTTGATTTTGTGGAAAATTTTCCATTCCCATACAAATGCACAATCAGTGTGTGATGCGACATACGCGCATTTGTTGATTGAACAAGTTTTAATTCGTGGGTTTCATATTTTAAGCACTTTTATTGATGCATCGACCAACAGTAATCACTTGGCACTCAACTCATTCACACATCTTCAAGTAAAAAACGCTACCGATTTACAATTTAACGATAAGTTTATTTTTTCAGCAGAATCAATCAAAGTCGATTAAATTTTTTAATCCACATTCCATGTTTATATGAAGTGATTGAAAAGTTTTACGTGCTAATTTCTTTGTTTTAAAGTGCAATCTTCTTGAAAAAAAAAAAAAAAAAAAAAATAAAGGAAATATGTTATTTATCGAAAGATTGATAAAGTTTTATCTGATTTGGTCATTGAGTATATTTTTCAGTATAATAACTTTTGTTAATTTAATTGTCCTGTATATTACACAATGTACGTCAATGCCATGGAAACCAAAAGATCGAATTCTTATGGAACCGCCAGTTTGTTTATCCGATCCAAAATACGGAAAACATAAATATATCACAATTAATGTTAGATAAAAAAAAAAACACAACATTAAAATCTATTGCTTTTAATTAAATGTTAAAAAAAATTTGCAGAAAGTTCGTTTGCATTATGTTGAATCGGGTGATAAAAGTAAGCCGCTTATGTTGTTTGTGCATGGATATCCAGAATTTTGGTATTCTTGGCGTCATCAAATCACCGAATTTAATAAGGATTTTTGGGTTATTGCATTGGATCAACGTGGTTTTAATCTATCTGATAAACCAAGATCAATGGATTCTTACAAAATTGAAAATATGATTAATGATTTAAAAACACTCATACATCGTTTAAGTATGAAATATTCATTACATTTTTTGTTTTTTATTTTTGTTATGCTGAATGTTATTATTGTTAATTTTATTTCAATTTGATAGATCGCAAGAAGTGTATATTAATTTGTCATGATTGGGGTAAGTGTGAATGAATATTATTCACATTTTTTAAATTGAAATTTGATTGTAATTGAATTAAAAGCAAATCAAAAAGAAAGAAAGAGTTTAAAAAAGTGTTTTGTAAGAAAAAAGCAATTGAATTTTTCTAAATATAAACAAAAATTCTTCAGGTGCATTTGTTGGTTGGGATTTTGTTGCGCAAAACAAAGATTTGGTGGAAAAGTATATTATGTTAGGTTGTCCATCACGAAATGTCTATTACAATTTGGCACTTACAACATGGGATCAATTTAAACGATCGTGGTTTTATTTTGTTGCTAAAATGCCATACTTACCAGAATGGCTTTCATCTGCCTGTGACTATGGCATGTTTTCCGAAATGTGGAATAAGAAATTCACCGATAACTTCACTGAAGATGACTTAGAAGCTTATAAATATGTTTATTCAAAAACAGGTATATGTTTTTTTTCATCATTCGAAATAAATTCGTTGGCACTCTAGGTACTTAAACATTTCTCTTTTGTCAGGTGCATTCACCGCTGCCATCAATTATTTTCGTGCAAATTCATCTTTTGTATGTGAACAATATGAGAATAAAGATGATGACGGTTCAAGTGGTTTGTTTATTTTGGGCCAACGAGATCGATATATTTCACACGCGTCGTTTATTCTGATGATAAATAAATATGCAAAATTAAAATTTGAAGTCATACCAGACGCAAATCACTTTGTTCATCAAGATGCACCCATTGCAACAAATAAATTTATTCGACAATTTTTGGGACCAGCTTCAAATTACCAAGTTGAAATACTCACATGAATTTGATAATACGTTTGTTGTAACCGACAAAAAAAAAACACATTTTTTACATATTTTTATTTGGTTTTGAATTTTCTATGTAAAATAAATCGATTTTTTTTTTTTGTATAATTTAAACAAAACTAAATTTACTTAATAGCCATGGCAGTTCTTCAAACTTTTAGAAATTGAAATGCCTTGAATTTGTTTATTTTCTAACTTATTTAATGATATAAATTAATAGTAGGAGCCAAAACCTCCTCCGTAACCACCATAGCCTCCATAGCCTCCATAGCCACCTCCGTAGCCGTAACCAGGTCCGTAAGCACCGTATCCGCTGAAATAAAAGAATAATTTCAAATGAATTGATAGATTTTTAACATGGAAATGTTAAATGATGGTTTTTGGTAAACTAAATAAGACATATAAACGCCTTTAAATGATGACAAATAAATCATTTTTTTCCTCCATTCCACTTAATATATTGTACGATTCAAGTATTGCCAAATAAAATACAAATCAGTCACTCAGTTGAGATTCTCAACTTGAGAAGAGGTCATTGAAATAATAAAAATCAACAAATGCGATGAGAATTAGCATTGTGGGTTTTGGGCGCTTTTGTTACCACAATATTGTGTGCTAATATGAGTTATGAGTTTTGGTTTTTCCATTTATTCTTTTGAAAAATATTCACTAATGGAATGGAGGTGAATTTCATCTTTCGTTTAGTATCAATTTTAGGAAAAACCACTCAAAATCAATTGACTGCACACTTATTTGCGCTTATCGTCATTAATCCAATAAACTTGATTATGTCATTGATTAATTATACAATGAATGAAAGTAAACTTACCCGCCATAGTTGTAGTTGCTATTTTCATAGCCATATCCACCATATCCGCCGCCATAGCCACCACCGTAACCACTGCCATACCCCCCCGCCCCACCGCCGTAGCCACCGCCATATCCACCGCCGTAGCCACCTCCATATCCTGTATCAATAATAATTCAATTAACATCATTTTAATGAAATTTATTGAGAATTAAAAGTCTTTGATAACAAAAATCACATGAATCAATTAAATCTTGATGAATATTTCGAGTTTTTTTTCCTTATTGATGGAACCATTTTATAGTTGAATACGTTTTTTTAACATTTTTTTTTCGACAAATGTCTTCTTTCAAAAATAATAAAAAACCGTCGGATAATATTTGCGATCAATAGTAAAGAAAACTGAAAATATTCATGGAATCTCTCTCATTGTAATCACGGTTACGTCTAAATTAAACACGAATTCATTTAAATTCTACCTCCACCGAAGCCATAGCCTCCACCATAACTTCCATAGCCTCCGTACCCTGGACCATAAATTCCTTCAAAACAAGAAATGAACGCAAAAATTTAATCAAATTTATATCAAATCACATCACAATGTTATTTTAATTTTGGTAAAATTTTGAATATTTTCTGGAAAATCGTTCACTTCAATACGTTCATTTCAATCACATTTAACATATTAAATTATTGTAGTAATTCGTTAACAAAATTCATATGATTTCACACCTGGTCCACCGCCGAGACCAAATCCTTTAAGACCACCGCCGACAATGCCAATTCCACCAACAATTCCAACTCCTCCAATTCCACCAAGACCACCAATTAATCGAGCCTTTCTCGTTAATGGTTTCTGTGAATCACTAATTTGAACTGTATTCACTCCTTCAATATCATCAAGTGTTGTACGAGTTTCCGTTTCAGCTGCATAGCTGAGTGCCAACAAGCACAAAAGAACTAAAATTTCTACTTTCATATTCGATTGAATTACACAATATTCAATTTGTATTTTTCTTCACTTGTTACTTAATTTTAAATATTCACTATATAATTATCACTGATCACAAGAAGAAGAAAAAAAAATACGTTGAAAATAATCCGTTTATTGGCTCAATATGTGGTTAATTCAGCGTTTGACCAAAAACTACAACGTATAATGACGATGCATTGATTATTTATATACGAATGGTGATGCCGACCTTACAGCATGTGTCATGCCGTTTTTTTTGTTTTTTTTTTTTTGCGATGATCGTAGACCACTGTAGGCTGAAATATTCTTTTGCACCACAATAAGAGCATACAGCATATCCAAAAAATGTATGTGTTCCATTTATATAGGTGGGGCAAATTGACGCAATTTTACGTTGTGTGATTCTTAAGTTTTCGTTAATTGTTGTTGTATTCACACAAAAAAAAAACTCAAAACGCAAACAAACCTTGATTGCCCGAAAGTTTCGGCTTAATCTGACATCGCTGATGTTGGTCGTTGAACCATGCACTTAAAATGACCGAATCATTTCAACTACTCGCCAATTAATATGTTTCTTATGTGAGATTGCTATCAATGAATGAGATCAATTGTGAAACTAAATTTCAATGTTAAATTTTTTTTCGGTAATTATCTTATTGAAATATTAAGACATTTTCCTTATTGTTATTAACAAAGCTATTTCCCTAAAGCATAAATCCGGTAAGAACTACAAATCGGTTCATTCATCTTTTTTTTTCAGGGAATACCCGATCAATTTGTACATAGTTAATTAAATTGATCATTTTAATTAAATTTGTCAAATATTGACTTAATTGGGAGTCTCAATTTTGATTCTTTAATATAATTTACTTTACGCAGTAACCGAATCACCGTGTCTGTGAATGATACGAATCAGCAGTTTCTTTCACTTTATTTTTGAAAACCTTGATGAACATAATTTGATACATATGTGGCCCTTTGTGAAATGGCCAAGTCTTGGAAATGCAATTTTGTGAGATAATTATCATGAAATAATTGATTGTTTTTATTCTGTTTTGTTTTGTCTGTACTCTCTTCTACATTCACAGAGAGTTTTTTTTACTCTCTCGTCTGCAGACTGTTACAAATTCATTTAAAAAAAAAAAAAAAAAAACCAAAAACAACTGGAATTATGCCATCGAGCGCTAAATCAGAATATGGATGAAGGTAAAAGTGCTAACCAGTTTTGACCGCTTTGGTTATTGTATTCTACTTTGCAAACTCTTACTCTCACATAAATTCTTCTTTTATTCAATGCAAATTAACACAACGTGTCAATAGAATATTGTACGTGAATTTCCGAACGTGGTAAAGTCAAGTCTTCAAGTTTTTTGACGTTCAAGGTCAATGATCTTTTTGTACGTGAATGGTGTTTAATCATTTATTTACTAAACATGGATACAATTAATTCATCAAAATCATATGAATTTCGAATCATTTGAAATGGCAACAAATAAGGATAAATGTGAAACATTAAAGTAAATATTTTCTCTTCCGCGTAAATAACAAAGATTCCTAATTAAAATGCACATTCAAGGTTTTAATGGATATATTGAGATTGGTCAAACTGAATTTAGACATTTTTTATAATTCAGAAATTAATTAATTACAAAACAAATTAGATAGTTAAGTGCACTGAAGCATTTTAGATATTTAAATACAAAATATTCAGATTGTGTCAAAAAAACAACCAAATTAAATGAATGAAAAGAATTTCATGATTTCAATGTTTCTTAAATTCATGAACAAACATTATCCGCAAAAATTATCAAGTGGAAATAATATATGTAGAGGAGGGGGCAAGTAACATATATTTATGTATTTGTAGAACCCGCAAAGTATTCAACAAAAAATATGTCCGCATTTAAGATTTAACGCTTTTTTAAAATACACATTCAAATTAAGAGAAAATAAAGCACAAAATGCACATCACATTAAACGTATTCATTTTTATTGGAATTATTATCATACGTGATTATAATATGTGTCAATGATTCCAAGTACTCTATATTTCGTTCGAATGATAAATTTTTATGATTAACAAGAATACGATTTTTAGAATCAATTTTTGGCTTTTTATCCATTTTATCATTTGAATTGAATATGGCTCCAACTGTATCGAAAAGAAAGCGCCGATCAAAATGTAAACAAAGTGAGGAACAATTAAAAGCCCTTCGAAAACGAAATGAAAAATTGAAACATAGCAAAAAATTGGCGGTGGAAAGAAAAACAAACACTGAAAAAAAGTTAAAATGTACAGTGTAAATTAGTATTTACAATATTCAATTTAAAATTTAATTGTTTTTTTTTTTTCAATTTTATTTACAAAAATTGTTTAAATTGTATTTCAGCGACAAAAAAGCAATTAACACAAAAACAGAATGAAGTGCGCAAACTGAAAGAGACCAAATCCAAACTTCAAGCGAAATTGCAACAAAAATGCTCAAAATCAACGGCTAAAAAAAAATTCTTTACTAAAAGATTGAGAGCAATTATAACAATACAATAATTGGCAAACCAAATATTCAAATTTAAAAATTTCAATACATTTAAACAAATGATATCCAAAAATATGCCTTTTGTTTACATTGTACACTTTACAAATAAAATTAATGATCAAAAATGAAGAGTTCTCAAGCATTATATTTCATACCTAATATTCGTTTTTGCAAAACAGTGTGGACGATGTTACTTATATAATGATACTTATACCTATTTATTACCACCGAAGTCGTTTAAGCAAAGAAATTCATGTTTCTTACGCCATCTCTACGAGTACGGTGTGAATTTAAATGAACATCAAAAGAAAAAATGTGAAAGTTCACACAGTGGACTTTCATGACGTGGGCAAGAACATCAACCTAGACATCAACCATTGATTAATGTACGACGGCAAAAATTGTACGACGTTACATTTCAAACGATCTTATATACACTGAATAGCACATACACCATCACGGAATTCAAACGACAAATCGAATCATTTTGCCGTTTCCGTTGGTGTAGTCAGTAAACATTGCTAAATCGTATAGGTGGCGTCAATAACTTGAAATCAAAGCTCTTCACATGTAAAAACATATAACGAATGCCACATTGATTATCAAATATCGTTCGGAGATGTATCATAATTTTATCACTGTACATTTTCATCTATGGAATTTATTCTGAAGTTCATATATTCAAGTATTATGGTCGCCACACGATTTGTAATACTTTTTTTTTCTTCAAACTAATCTAAAAATGTCTGTTCTTGATCATTAACGAAATGATTCATTGCATATGATAAATATTTAAGAAGCATGAAACAACATTTAAAATCAACATTATTCCAAAATCTCTGACACAATCTCGCTTAACATGCGTATGGTCGTCAAGTACGAGTAAAACGATAAAATAATGAAATCCGTGCAATGTACAATGGATAATCTAATGAATTTATCATAATGTGACATGTTTCATTACCATAAATAAAATATCTCTATTTTTAATAGCAAATTCGATATGAATAAGCTGTTAAGCATTTATTTTTTTTTTATCGTTTTTAGCATATTATCAAATCCTGGAATTTTGTTGTTTTATTCAAAAATGCACTTGAAAAGTGGTTTCATCCGAATAAGAATTGTTGAAATAAATAAGTAATTTCTCAAAGTGAATACGTTACATGCATTTCTTTCGTAAAGTTAAAATTCATTATCAATTTTCTCTGTTCATTTTTTATTTATAATGAAAATGAAGGTATCAATTGTGATATCATTTTTATTTATTTTTTGTAAGTGCTTAATAAACTGGACACTATTTTCTACCTATATTTAAGTTAAATTTCAAAAATTAAAACTAAATATAAAGTAAAGCACAAATGTGTTAGTTTTAGACGGTAACAATGATATTTTCAAATCATTAAATCTATGCGATCGAGTATGTTTATAGTTGTGAAATGTCTAAAATAAAATCTATTGTTTGTTAACAACGGAAATAGCACATTTGTGTGAAAAATATTGTGAACCAATCTTATTGTGATTGGAATAAAACCATTATGAATATTTATCTGATCTGTTAAATTACCATTAAAAGTAATTACTATCGAATTCGTGATTCTTTTTTAAATTTCAAAGCTGTTGCAATGGCAACGGATACATTATATTGGAGAGACCAAATATATCAACCGCCACAAATAAAATGTGTAAATGCCAAATTTGATGTTCAACTTAACATCACTTATCCAACAGAAGGTAATAATTGTTCAATGAAATTTACTCGTAATTTATGTACTCATACTTCGTATTTTCAGATGGTGAAGCTCAAACGATGTATTATATACCTTTGGAAAAGGCACATCAATATCAAAATTGTTCATCCAGTGCATCTTATCAAGAAATCGTATTTGAATGGTTGGAAAAAAATCTTTATACCACTTTGAAATTCATATTTATTTTGAATAATATATCCAATGAATATATTCTGCGAGCGATTACCATTGAAATTTGTACTGATATCTTTTTTAATGGGAGCAACGATTGGTTGGAATTATTTTATTTCGGAAAAGATCATTCAGCACCAATTGGACAATCATATCGTTGCGATGAAATTAAACCATTGCCGTTGAGAAAAAGAAATCAAGAGAAAATCATTGGAACACTTATTCTGACAAACGTTCAATTCGAAGCATATCGTTTAGAAAATAAAAATACATTTTCAACGCCAATCGATTGCAAAACGCAAAGTAATTATAATTTAATCATTGTCATTTTCATATTAATATTTCTCATTTTATTAATAGTTTATAGAAATTTGTTTTTTGCATAAAAGCAAAACTCATTTCATAGTGCAATATATCCAAGAATGGTTAAACAATCAATATTAAATAATAATAAAAACTTACGCTCAAATCAAAATTTAATTTGATAATTTTTCTATATTTCCAAAGACATTGTTAATATCGTCTACTTTGCATTTTTTTTTTTTTTTTTTTTTTGAGTTTATTACATGAAAAGATTCATACGATTATTTTCAATTCTTATCATTTTTTTATGGAAGAAAATTGTGAACAATATTTGAATTATTCGTTTAAATCATCATTATAGCATACATTAGAAGATATAGAGCAACGAAACAAATGCTTACAAAATACACAATAATATATTTCTTCAACAGATCATATTAAATTATTTAAATTTAATACTAATTTAGTATATTTCATTAGATTTTCAATCTCACAGTAAAATGTAACAATATTTATAATAAGTTATGTCAACGCTGCGTTGCGAATCATAATGCACATACAAAATTGTCATAAATAATTATGTAAATGCATCATTTATAAAGAACGAAATGCAGCGATAATGAAGAGAAGAGACACATTATTCAATGAAACAACATAGATATGAAAGGCTCCGAGGAAAAATGTTATTATTCTGTGTATTCAACATACAAAAAACAACAACAAATTCATTGAATAATAACATTTTTCCACGGAATTTTTCTGTGTAACATTTTTCCTCGGAGCCTTTCATATAAGAATCTTCGCTTTTATTCATTTATTATCAGAAAGCTGCATGGGGTTTCTTTGAAAAAAGAAGCACACAAATATTAGATTTAAAATTGCATTTCATTTTTTAACTGCATTCTATTTGAATTTCGGATCAGTTATGGCTTTGAACGCCATCTGTGTTTTTCATAGCTTGACAGCTGATAAATGCATAAAATTGCGTTGTTAAAATATACGAATTTGTTTTTTTTCCCTATTATACAAGTGATCAGAAGTATAACTGAATCGCACCCAGTTAGTCAGCAATAAAGAGCGACATTAATTTTTTTTATATAAATTGTTTTAATAAACATATTTTGGCTTAGTATTTTTTTTTTGTTTGAATTTCCTTTGTAGAACAAAGACTTGAAAAAAAAAATTACATTTCGTTGGAAAAGAAGAAAAAATTTCAATATAAATTAAAAATGAAATTCACGACTTCTTTGGTCATATTTTCATTGTTTATTGTTGGCATTTATTGTGGTAAGTGTTAACTTTACGGTTATCTACTAACTAACCTTTTCGGCTATCGAAGCAAATTATTTTTTTTTCTATTCTATTTTGTGCCTCTCATTTATTCTCTAATGATATTTTCTGTGACGTTACCTAGACACTGAATTTGTTTTTTCTTTGTTAATTTCCATTTGTTTTTTCTCTCATTTCATCTATCAAATTATTTTGCGTTTGAAAATCAATCATTGTATATAATTCAAGTATTATGATTTTGGTATTATTTTGTTTTCAACAATACCATACAATCGACTTTGTTCCTTTTTGTCACAAATATCTCAATGAAGAAAAAAACAAACAAAAGATATAAAATGGCCCGCATAATACATGCAAACGTATTTAGAAGTATTTAATATTATTGGCAAGAGGACGTTTCCAGAAATTTCGATTCCAATAAAAATGACAATAAAATAAAGAAAAAAAACAAATTGTCGAGTCGACTTGCGAAGCAAATATTTCGAATGAAATTTCATACTAGCAGTTTAGTAGTAGAATTATTGATAATTCTTTTATCGGACAGGGTTTTTTTCGCTGTATTTCCTTTGTGATAAATCATTCTATCTCTCTCGCTCTAATGCATAATATCATCACTTGAAATGTGATCAACACATAGCTTATTTAATTAATAAGATGTCTTCTCTACTGTGATTCGGTATACAAGTGTCAATGTTGTTTGCACATAGCGATATAATCCAAATCCAATGTATGTAACTAAATGCATGAAAACGTGATTGTATTTTGCAACTGGTTTTCTAGTGATTTGTTTTTTTTTCTCTTTACATTTTTTTTTTTTTATTCGATAATATTAAGTTTTCACAGACATTAAAAAACTTAGACCGGTCGAATAGTTGGGCAATATTTATGTCGTTTAATCTAATAAACGCAATGGAAATGATTCATATTTCACGGATCAGTTGATACAGCTTGTCACGCGATTTGAAACAAACAGACACACACACATATTTACATACAATTTCAGTTGATAATATGCGCTGTAATTTTTAGTCCGAGATGTGCATTCGGTTTTTTTCCTATACTCAGCATATTTGCTCTTATTTATCAATTCCAAATATGTATCAATGCAGTATTTTTGTAGGATTCCAAATGTAGACATTTAATTGGGGACTTTTTTTTACATAGACATATTGTTTGACTATTTTTTATTTACTTATTCATGAGAATATCATATTTTTTCTTCAATCAATTTTATGCTTATCGTTGCATTTTCAATCTTATCTCATATAACACTGAGTCTTGATTTCATGGTGACTGAATATATATCACCCAACAAACAATTTATGGCTCAATAAATCACTCTGATTTGAACGAAGGAAAAAACAATTTTTCAGTTTTTTTCATTTATTTTTGAATTTATCTTTGTTTACTTAAATTTAACAATTTCATCAAAATTTAACAATTTCATCAAAATTTAACAATTTCATCAAAATTTTACAATTTCATCAAAATGATCTGTATATATTGAGTAAATCAAATTTTATTAAATGTGCTAAATATGGTATAATTGTGTTTTAATCAATTTTTTTTTTCACAGCTGATGCAGAACTACCACAAGCCACTTCAAAACCTGATATTCCTGAAGCAATTACTTTTTCTCATAAAAAAACTACCACGACTACTGTAGCTCCAACTCCAGCACCAACAACAACAACAACAACAACAACAACAACAACTTCAACACCAACACCAAAACCAGAACCAATCACTTCTTCAACAGCAGCTCCAACAACGACTACTTCAACTGTAAAACCAACAACGACTTTACCAACTACGACATCAAGCCCAGTAACAACAGTAAGTGAACTATCGAGCTATTTGTTTTCAAAAATAATTTCAATGTCACAGTGAAAAGGAAACATGACACTGAATAAGAACAAAACTGTAATTATCACGTCGAAATGCAATTGAAGTTTTTTTTTTTTCATTGTTATTAATCACATCATATTTGTGGTTTGAAATTATTAATATAATTATGAAAATGTACATTTACAGACTGCTGCACCACCAAAACCAAGCCCTGGTGAACCAAAATTAGCAAAGTATTATGTGAGAGAAAATAATCAAACATGCATTTTGGTTCAATTAGCAACTCAAGTGAACATCACATTGGGCAATGGTATTTATTGATTCGGTCGTTCGATGATTATACTTTCTTGTGAATTTCAATTAAAATTTTCTTTTGATTTCTATCATTTACATAGACTCGTACATATTCAACTTGCCAGGATCAGATGATGCTCAAGAAAAACCTAAATTAACTGAAGGAAGCTGTGGCAAAAATCATTCTGATCAATATATTATTATTGATTGGCCAGAAAATGGTGGAGCAAATTCATTGAAATTGACATTCCGATTGAATACAACAAAAACTGCAGAATTTTCATTGTACGAAGCCGTTTTCAATTTATCATCAAAACTTATACCAAGCAAAACAAATAGCAGCACGATGGTTTATCATGTTGGTAATATTTTGGAAAATCCAAAAGATCGATCGTATCATTGCACAAAAGTTCAACAATTCAATTTAACCAAAACCGAAGATCCAAAATCGGAATTAGTTGGAACATTTAGTTTGTCAAAAGTTCTTGTTGAAGCTTTTCGTTCTGGCGACAATCAAAATTATTCAACAGGTATTGATTGCGAAGGTATCAATACACCAGGTAAAAAAAAAAAAAAAATTCACATTTATGAGAATTTAAAGTATGGAAGTTCATTCTAATGATTATTTCATTCATTTCCATTGTAGATATTGTGCCAATTGCCGTTGGAATTGCATTAATTGCATTAGTTGTAATTGTTTTGATTGCCTACTTGATTGGTCGTCGCCGAGCTCAAGCACGTGGTTATGTCAGCATGTAAATGTCCACAGAAAAAAAAAACAACCCAATCGTAAAATAGAAAAAAAAAACAACCCGAACGTAAAGAAAATAGAATATTATGTATTAAAAATTTGGCCTTTATCCCCATGTGAAAACATCAAAGACATGAAAATGAAAAATTAAGAAAAAACAAAAACAAAAACCATTTTAACGAATCGAGAAATACAATTTTTTTTTTGTCATGTTTAATTTGAATACAGTTTATAGTGTGCTGTGAAAATAAAAGAAAATAATAACAATTTGTATACAAAAACTAGCTGAACTGATTGTAAAGTAAAAAATGATAAGGAAAAGCTAATTAGCGAAAAGATATTGAAACGAATTCTGAATTTGTACTGTTTTCATAATATAAACTTTTTTTAAGTAGTCAAAAGAGTAAATAAAAATTATTAGCTTTTCCTTAAGAGACTTCAATTTCGCAAAAAAAAAAAAATAAACAATAAATTTGCCGATACTATTGTACTCCCAATAAAAAACCATATTTGTTTTTAAATCAGTAATAAAGCATGAGTTAAGAAGAAAAACATTCTGAAAAATTGCATTTCATTTTGATTTTTCAAGAAAAAGAATATAAAAACCCAGAAAACAAAGACAATATTCTGCATGTGTGACAGTTGTTTCGTATTTGCTGTGCATTCGTAGAAACTGACGTTTCGATTGCATTTGTATTATACGTATGTTTGTTATGAAAGTTGTTGTTGTTGTTGTTGTTCACAAATGTCATACAAAATGTATTGTGTAAAACGTCATCCATAAAAAAGAATTCATTCATTTTTTCTTGATGTTTTACGGTCGGAATTTTTTGTTTTTTTGAGTAATTTTTACATTTTTACACAATTATTCGAATAAAAAAATGGCACTGTCACGAAATTTGCCATATATAAATCAACAAATATCTGCACTATTGGTTAACACGTCACCGTCGGTTAAATTTATCTGTATCGTCACAATATTCGGTTATCTACTTTCATTCTCTGAAACAGCTATAAAAGCATTGAGCGTCACACCTGGCTATATATTACCGCCACAATTTTGCATTTGGACTGCGTTCACATTTTGCTTTCTCGAATTATACTTGTGGGAAGTATTTTTGGATATAATTATTGTGGGCTTATGTGGAAAACTCATTGAACCATTATGGGGACAAATGGAAATGATGACATTTTTTGCAATTACAAACATTGGTGTTGCTGTTCTATCATCAATATACTATCTGTTTGTGTATTTTTGCACTAAAGACGATGATCTATTGTTTAATGTTCATATTCATGGTTTGTCTGGATATGTGGCGGCTGTATGTGTTGCGGTACGACAAATTATGCCCGATTTGTTGATTGCTAAAACACGAATTGGAAAGCTAACAAATCGGTAAATGTTATTTCAAGAAATTTTTCTTTGTTTTTATTCAAAAACGCAATTTTATTCATTAAAATTATTCAATTTTCTTTTTTTTTTTCTCAGCAATATGCCGTTAATTGTTGTATTTCTCTCAATAATTTTTTGGATGTTTGGTGTATTGGATGGCACAACACCAACAATGTTTATATCTGGATTGATTGTATCATGGATTTATTTAAGATTTTACCAATTGCATGCTAATGGAAACCGTGGTGATGGATCTGAAAGCTTTACTTTTGCTAGGTAATGTTATCGTAAATTTTCTTTTGTTCTCAGTAAAGTGATAAAAAAATTCTTATAAATTAGACATAAATTGTGATTTAATCAAATCAATTTTGGTGATTAAAAATCAATTTGGCATGATTTCGACATAAAATTTAAATTTTAAATTTCATTACAGTTTCTTTCCAACAATTTTACAACCAGCAATCAGTGCTCTAGTCAACCCATTACATAAGTTATTTTTACGTGTTGGATTAATTAAACCACATGCGATATCGAGAAATTCCGCTCATTCGTTGCAATCAGTTGTAACGGTGCAGAATGTTGATATGCATGATATGGAACGACGTCGACAAATCGCATTAAAAGCATTAAGCGAACGATTGTCACGAACAACAGACTCAAGTCGGCAAAAAATTTTACCAAAATCATTTCCACATCATCATCATCAAGGTCATGGTCATAGTCATGGCCATGGTCATGGACATAATTTTTCAGATAGCAATCAACCACCGTTTATTGCAAAACAACAAGCACCAATGGAATATATTATACCAGCAATCCCATTGCCACCACCACCATCAATGGTGACACCAGCTCAACAATACTCGCAACCAATCGAACAAACTGAACAAACAAGTACATCTAACACTTTAATTGACTTGAGCTCATCAACTGATCAACCGACAAACAATTCATGAAGCTCAGACATTGATTTGATAGCAACTGTTTAAAAAATTTAGCAAAATTCAAATTTAAATCGTTTAATTAAACAAAGAATTAGTCAGTGAATAATTCTGTTGATTGCGCGAAATAATTTATTTTAATGGAATTCATCAAGCAATGTGCATATTTTCTTTTTTTTTTTTTTCATTTCATTTACGGATCAATTGATTTGATTCGAATTGATTGAATATTGTCTACAGAAAAAATAAAATTTTTTGAAACTTTCCGATGTTGGACATATTTCCAACCAAAATCCACTTGCATTGAGAAGTATTTTGTCTTCTCCAAGCAAATTATGTTTTTGGAAATTATCATCATCGAATTGTTTTGAACATTTATGTACTTTGTAAATACTAAACAACACTGATATCAATTTTGATTTAAATTATTAGTTTTTTAAATGATTTTTTTTTTTTTTTGTCTCTTTAATGTTTGCTCATATGCAGAAATTATATGTATAAATGACAAGATTGTTAGATTAAGAAATAAATGTATTCAAAAAAAGAAAAAAAAAAGTATTTAAAATGATGGAGTTTGACTTAATTTTTATTTTTAATTTATGTCATTAGCATTTTGATGTGTCAAGCTTTCAAGTGAGGAATTTATCGATCAAACAATTTCAGTTGTTTGTTTACCGATATTTCTTGGGTCTTTCGTCATTTATCGCTTTGAAATATTTAGTCTCAAAGTGGAAATTTTGCAAGGAACCTCGAGTAAGGAACCAAAAAAAAAAAAAAGACAAAACAAAAAAAATACCTTTGTTTTTCGTCAAAAATCATAAAAATGCCTTCCGAAAATGTTTTTCAACGTTTATTTAAAAAAGACACAGTTAATTCATTAGCTCGACGGATTTGTGATAAGAAATTATGTGATGATTCATTGGATTTGGTGTTATCGTCTGTGTACAATCATGAAAAAGACTTGTTTGTTAGCAAATTTCATACAGTGCTGCAACTTGATAATGCAAAATATAATCCAATCAAAGAGCAATTGTACAATGATCAGCTAAAAGCTGAACGAAACAACATTCATCATCCTTTAATATTGGGTAATTTTTATCTCATTTGATTTTTGTGATTATTTCATGTTATGTTGAATTTGTTGACAATTTAATTTGCAATTTTTGAGAAAAGATTTTTTTTTATTAAAATCGATTTATTTTTTGCCCCATTTCTGATTGTATTTTTTAGGTGGAATAACTGAAAGGATATCTCCGCACAGTGTGAAATTGATATGCACAGGTCAACATACACCAATTACAAATCCAGGATATTCCAGGCAACCAATGGATGGCAATGTTTTCAAATATTGAGATTTTTTTTGGTCTTTTTTAGCGATTAAGAGAGAGAGAGGCGTCTTCGAATATAACAGCCTCTGTTCAAAAAAATTGTGTACTAGGTATGTCTTGATAGCCATACCTCACTGTCAACCACATTATTTGCAGTAGACAATGCACTATGAGTTAAAGTAAAGTGAGTACCCTTTTTCAAACGAAACAAACATTAGTACTTATTCTTGACCAATATCTTGATACGTTGCTATAGTGAATTATAACAAACAAGAAGATGAATTATATTCCGATTTTTTCCTGAAAAAAAAAAAATAATATCATCTCATTTTTTAAAGAAATGCAATTTGTCATAGTTCCCGTTTTAATTTCCAACTTACCATTTTGAAAGAATATAACGCTAACGAAAGCAGTGTAAATGTTTGCTTTGGATTAGATGAAAAATGCTTTGCATAAAGGTTTCAAAAATAATAATAAAAACAAATACATTTGTTTTGATGAATTGTTTATGTTTATTTCTCCAAATAATAATGCAATTCAGTTCCCTACAATGTAATTTTGAAATGAAACGAACTTTGAGTACACATCTATTATCTTAAAATCTAACATCTAATTGTTGATTTAATTAACATCAATTGTAATTGTTGTATGTGAATTATGAAATTAAGAATGCAAATAAATTTTTTTTTTTTTTTAGTTCAACCGTTTGGTTTTGGATTGTTGTTGTTTTTTTTTAAAAAAAAAAATATGTCTAACAAATTGGTCATTTGTTTGAAAAGAAAAATCAAGAGGAAAAAAATTTATGGCGAAAGCCACTATAATGGACATTTGGATTTTATATACTCATATGGACATTGGAAATTGTAATGTTTTTGTAAAAGGAAATTTTGGTCTTATTTCGTTAATGTAAGTGTATTGATTCTTTTGATCCTATTCATTGATTATGAAATTTCCAACCAAATTCTATCAAAATGCATCTTATTCGTTTCGATGTTGAACGGTATAAATACTTACCGTCATTAAATTTGAAAAGAATTTATCTTTTTTTTTTTTGTTTGTTTGTTTGTGGGTGTTTGTTTTGTTTATGAAAGTGTATGTGTATGTAATAGATTTTTTTTTTTTTATTAATATAGCCAAGATGATTATTTTTGGGGAAAAATTGCATCTGAAAATAGAAAAATTTCAAAAAAATGTTCGTTGTAAATTCAACTATTGGCTTTGGATATAAATGGTAAACATATGTAATGTACAAAATATAAGATAATAAATTAGTTTGTGAAATTGTTTTTATGTAAACAAAAAGTGATTTTCAGTCATGTTGGTCGATACAAGAGTTATATGTATATATTATCATATGTCAAATGAGAAGGTCATCTAAGTTTCAGTCTTGCGATTGAATGGCATTTAAATGTAGCCATTCAATTTCCTGTATCGATTTCATCCATAAATAATGGACATTGTTTTATCAATGATTTTAATCATATCACAATTTATGCAAATTTCGAGTGAACAAATTTTCTTGGAGGATTTTGAAATTTGGCAGTGAAATAAGGAATAGGAATTGTTGTTGGGGTTTTTTTTTCTTTTTGTCTGTTCTCGAAATTTGAAAAAAAAAAAAATTCACACAATCGAATTGTTTGAGATGCGGTGAACGCGTTGAGAAGTAATCGATAAACTTGTTTGTGAATTGTATACGCTCAAAATAACGTATAAAAATTTCAATAATAACAAAATGTAAAACCAAAGAATTGCAAATAAAAATTAAATGATGAAATAAATGCAAAAAAAAATATGTTAACTTCGTTGATGGTTTTTGCTTGTTTTTTCTTGATTGAACAATGAAATTGACCGCTTCACCGGCAACGGATGATCTTGTGCGTCGTATGAAATACGTACGCGCACATTTTTTCTGCCCTTTTGATTGTATTTTTGTTTTTAAAGATCTCTTTGAAAATTTGAGCCCGGAACACGATCTGGATCAATAGTGTCTAACAGCAAATCAGGTCGTTTGTTCACCAGCTCTCTCAAACACCAAAATACAGCGCACGCCGATTCGCCGTTTTGTTTTTTTTTTGCGAATTTTTTATTTTTGTTTTTACAATCGAATCACATTTGCAATGAACGGAAATGCAGACGAATCAAGTGCTGAACGGAACCAAAATATGTGTCTGCTATCAGCGAAAGTGACCATTTTATTTCACTCTATACCGTGGGAATATTTGCGAGCGGCGTACATGATAAGAGAGCTCTTTGAAACGGCTATTTGAATACAATGCACCCCGCACACACCAACAACGAATCAATGCCAGCCATGACTTTACGATTTCGCCTAACATTTTTATGATCTGCCCATTTATTTCATTTCATTTTTTTTTTTTTTCAAAAACCCTTCAACTCTATTCAGAATACAGCGCGAAGTTTATACGAAGCTCATGAATCGCGATCTATTTGAATTTCACACTCAACGCCCTTCAATTCTTTTTCTCTCCCTCTCTCTTTCTTTCTTTCTCTTTCTCTCTCTCTCTCTCTCTCTCTCTCTTTCTCTCTGTCACTCTGACACTGATTGTTTCTGCTCAGACTGCAATTTACTGCTAAGCCGGAACAAGTGGCCTGCATATTAAAATTGTAGATGATTTTTTAGTATGTTTTATCGACAATTGTTTTTTTGATTTTTTTTTGTTTTTTTTTTTTTTTTTTTTTGTTCAGGAAAAAAATGTAAACATGTTGATTTCTTTAAAACATTTTTTCTTTACAAAAAGATTGATTATTCTTCTGTATTGTGTGTAATTGTGTGGGTGATCTAAATTTCCAAAAGGGTAGATCAATATAGAGGAGAAAAACAAAAACAAAAAACAAAAAAAAAAAAAAAATTATTTTTAAACTGTTTTAGATGTTACAACAAAAACCCAACATAAACATCTAGTTCACTATGAAATCCAAATTATAAGTAATAAGTTTGTTGCTTTTGTACGTTTTTCGGGTATGTATTGTGTGTTTGTGTGTGCGTGTGAAAAATAAAGAGCAACGGCTAATATTTGTACCAAGAATGAAAACAAATGGCAAATTAAGAAGAAGAAGAAGTGAAAAAAAAAAAATTGTTGATTTGGTGTTTGATTCTTAAAAAAAAAACTCTACAACGAATGTTGATCGATAGCAGTTGCATTGCTTTTTTATGCTTTCGGTCAAAATCAAATACAAATAAAATCAAGAAATGAAAATGAATCGCTTTTTGGTTTTTGTGTAACCGCAAAATGCAAGATATCTTACACCAATTAAATGTGAATGGCGAACGCATTGGCAGAATTTTGGTTATAATTTCTCCTAATAGATACTATTTCTACAGAACAATTTGTTCTTTTTTTCTTTCGTCATTTTGTTCACAAAGTAAACTGAAATGCATTCAATATCTGTGTTTGATCATTGTATTTTGTTCTAAATGTTGATGAATTGTTGAAAATTTGTTTTATTTTTAATTACCTTGACATTTAAATTCCATTGCGAGCAATTTCATAGGTGCTGTGATTTTGCTGCCTGTTAAAAGAGAATGGCATTTTTTTTTTCTTTTTTTTTCTTTTTTTTTCTTTTTCTTTTGGTAAATTGATTTCATATCTAATAATGATAAATTACCTGTCATGATGAATTTAATCGCGGCTGCGACTACGTGAAATGCTTCTGCTGCGGCTGGCCGAACGATTTCGGCTATGGCTACGGCTCAGCGAATGCCTTTTAATTGGCGAATCAGAGCGTCCGCGAGAGCGTGATTTAACTGATCTAAAATTAAATATTTTATTTAGCATTTAACATTGAATTGAAACTGGTGGGGTGAATAGCTATTCTTTTTTTTCTCAATAGGTTCATGTATGAATACAATCCGGATTGTGAATTTCATTGAAACCATTTGTTTTTGTTTATGTATTTTAATAAATAAAAACAAACCTGGAGCGAGATCTTGAAAGTGAACGACGCCCGCGTGAGTAACTTCTGTCACGACGTCCTCTATCACGAGAACGACTGCGTTGTCTATCACTGTAGAATATAAAAAAAAAGATCATTAAATTTCGATTATTTCCATAAATGATTCGACATATGTGGAGGTGTTAAGTGAACTCAGTTAAGATTTCAGTTACAAAAAAAAAACTGAAAATGAAGAAAAAAAAAAATTGAATACGAATGAGTCAGTACTTTTGTTTTCCGTGTTTTATTTGTTTGCCAAAACGTAAACCACAGATTGTACGCCCACGTTCCAATTAAAAACAACTTAACAATTGAGAGAAGAAACCTGAGTTTATATCGAAAAGTTTATTGCCATCAATTGACCATAAATAGTCATAATGCCAAAGTCGTTAGTTAAAAAAATTATAAACGAAAATAAAAAAGAAGAAGATGAAGATGAAAATAAAATGGAAAGGATTAATCAAATGCTTACCGTCGGCCTCTGTCTCTATCTCGACGATCGCGATCTCCTCGTCCACGGCGATTTTGTGGTGAAGTTGGGCGTCCGTAACGTGCCATTTGAACTCTCAATTCTCTGCCATCAAGCATACGACCATCCATTGCTTCAAGCGCATCTTCAGCATCACGTTTGTCATAAAACCTACACACGATACACACACACACACAAAACAAGCACAACATAAAACAAATTGAAACATACATGTCATCGTGACAGATAGACAAATTAGCATAAGACTAATTTATGGGCGTAATTGAACATATTTATGAATAAAGAAAGCATAGAGAAAAATTAATTCTTTTTTTTTTCGCTTACCGAACAAATGCGAAACCACGACTTTCACGGGTGTATCGGTCGCGCGGGATGTAAATATCGCCGACTTCACCGCACCGTTCAAAAACGCGACGTAAATCATCTGGAGTTGTACGATAAGTAAGGTTATCAACCTGAAAAGAACATAAATTTGCAAAGAAAAAGAAAAAAAATCATGTTAAAATTCATCGAAACGATTTAGAAATTTAAATGACATTTGCAATTTGAACAAAAAAAAAAAAAATCTCCAAAGAAATGAAAAATAAATTGTGAAAAATGCAGAAAATAATTTTGGCAAAAAAAAAAATGCTTCAATGTGATTTCGACGCCATTGTGAAATTCAGCAATATGGTTATATCATGGAGAGAAAAAAATGCTTTACCTTCAATGATACCATGCCATCAATTCGAGGCGGTGGTCTTCCATAGCTACTCATTGCTAATTTTTATGCTCGCTCACCCAACTACTATTTCAACGAAAAATATTCACTTAATTCGTATTTTGTCTGTTTAGCTAATTTAAGCGTCTGGACAGTTTCAAACTAGTTCTAAGTCTGTTTGAGCGATTAGTTCGCGCTTGATGACGATGTGTTTCGACCGTCTACTTGACGAATTTTCGAATGGTTGCCGACCGATGCAAATCACTTATTCGAAATTCGAAATTTGTCCCTATCGTAAGATACATTTCGTAAATGTGACAGTTTTTGTCAACAATTTTTGGTTGAAATTATGCTCATGCATGCAAATTGACATGGAAATTAATTTTATTTATTTTTTCTTCTGTTTTCTTAAATAAATAATTTTACTAAAAAAAATATTCAAATTCCTTCGAAAAAAAAAAACTTTCAAAAATTACAAAAATATCATACCTAAATAGCGTTTCAACGATAATTCGAAATGTCATTAGGCGCTTTGAATCTAAAAGTTGTTTTACACAATAATGTGTAATGGAATTTTACCAAAACAGTTGGTATCACTGAGTGTCTGCCACATAAAAAAGCCATTTTAATTGAAGTGCCGAATGTAAAAAAACGTGTGTGTGAAAATCTTGACAATTTTCACAATAAACGATTGCCGAGGCAGTGTGTTTCTTTTTTATTATTGTAGACACTTTTCCTCATCATATTGTGTTTTTTTTTTAAACATTTTTTCTACATCGTAAAATATTGTGGTTTTTTTTTTTTAAGAAAGAAAAATTACAGTGTTCGCACTAAAATCAACATTTTAATTTAAAATCAAAAGTAAAGACCGCAATGGCACAAGAAGGAAATTCAGAAATTGGAACGAAATTTTCGACATTGAATGTAAATGCAATGGAATTTGTGCCGAGTTTTGGAGCTAGTTTTCAACCAACATCAGGCAATTCACCAGCTGAATCACCAGCTATGGATCAACCAGCATCAGTTGAATCAACATTACAAGATGCATCACCTACCAAAACAGACGAAGAACAGCCTGTCTCTGTGGCAGCACACACAGAATCAATTGACGATAAGTCACCAGATAATCCTGGTTTGTGCAAAAATTTCATCATTATCATTGTAATTTATCAAACATTCAACTATAGAGTGAGAGAGATAGAGAAAGTTGAAAAACGAAAACATAAATATATATTAAAGTTTACGTGTCATCGCACTGACTCAATAGATGGCACAATGTTTGCATCTCATTCTTACAAATTCCGGTTTAAAGCGGATTAATCCAGATTTCAAAATTTTTAATGAAAAAATGAACGATTCGATTTTTTATTCGGCGTTTTGTTTATATACCATTCAATAAGTCTATTGGAAACATGTTCAATAATTGATTTCATTTCACTTTTAGAGAGCGAAGCACTAGATAGTTGGGAAGACGAAGTTGCAACTACACCCGAAGATGAGGTTTGAATTTTTTCTTTTCATTTTTTTCCAAAAAAAAAAAATCCGATTTTTGGGAAAAAAATCCACATTTTCAAGGAAAAATTTCAAATTTTTGTAGAAAGAACTCTTTATGTTTTTTTTTTCTTTGTTAAAATTTCTTCTGTCAGGAGGCTGATGAATTGAGCGACGAAAAGAAAATAAAAGTGGTGAAAAAGAAGTCACCATCAATAGAAGAAAATAAAAGTAAAAAGGAGCATGTTAATGTCGTTTTCATTGGTCACGTTGGTAAGTTGAATATCAGCTTTTCATTTTATAGAAAAAGGCGTGCAAATGAATAAACAAAAAAAATATTTTCCCAAAAAAAAAAAAAAAAAAAAAATAGATGCTGGAAAATCAACAATTGGTGGACAAATTATGGCCCTAACTGGAATGGTTGATAAACGTACATTAGAAAAATATGAGCGTGAAGCTCGTGAAAAATCACGTGAAAGCTGGTATTTATCATGTTTAATAATAGTCATATGTTTAGCATATTTATGATATTTAGTAGATTTATAAATATTCACAATATTCATAATATTTACAATATTTGCAATATTTGCAAAATTTGCAGGATATTTACAATATTTATTTTTATTTACTTTCGTTCTTTCCCCCTTAGGTATTTATCATGGGCATTGGATACAAATCAAGAGGAACGTGACAAAGGGAAAACGGTTGAAGTGGGTCGTGCATTTTTCGAAACAGAAAAAAAACATTTTACAATCTTAGATGCACCTGGTCACAAGAGTTTTGTACCAAATATGATTGGTGGTGCTGCACAAGCTGATTTAGCGGTGCTTGTATTGTCAGCGCGTAAAGGTGAATTTGAAACTGGTTTCGATCGTGGCGGTCAAACACGTGAACATGCTATGTTGGCCAAAACAGCTGGCGTTAAACATTTAGTGGTTCTTGTTAATAAAATGGATGATCCAACGGTGAATTGGGAAGAAAGTCGTTACAACGAATGCAAAAATAATATTTTGCCATATTTGAAAAAGCTCGGTTTCAATTTGGCTAAAGATTTAACATTTATGCCAGTATCCGGCCAACAAGGTCTTGGTTTAAAAGATCCCGTCCCAGTTGAAATTTGTAGTTGGTATAATGGACCATCATTTATTGATTTCATTGATAATTTACCATCAATGAATCGCAAATCAGATGGACCATTCATTATGCCTATTGTTGATAAATACAAGGATATGGGAACGGTGGTCATGGGCAAAGTTGAATCAGGTACTGCACGCAAAGGACAAAATCTATTGGTTATGCCAAATCGAACACAAGTTTCGATTGATCAATTATGGTCGGATGACTTTGAAGTTACAGCTGTTAGCCCAGGCGAAAATGTTAAAATAAAAGTTAAGGTAAATGCACAATTTCCCGCTATTTCAATTAATTGATTTTTGACTAAAAAGAAAAAAAAAATTGCAATTTTTCCTTCTGTTGGCTCCATAGGGTATTGAAGAAGAAGATGTCTCGCCCGGTTTTGTATTATGCGATTCATTAAATCCAATTAAAGTTGGCCGCAAATTCGATGCTCAATTAGTGATCTTAGAACACAAATCAATTATTTGCGCAGGTTACTCAGCTGTTATGCATATCCATTGCGCTGCTGAAGAGATTACAGTAGCTGTAAGTTTGATTTCTATTCATTTTCTTAAGACATTTCTGATAGTTTCCTTTTATTATTATTGATTTTCTATCAATTTCGTCTCCAAAATATCATTTATTTTGTAAAATGTAATTTTATTAACTTTCATGTTTCTTTTTCAGGCTTTACTCTGCTTAGTTGACAAAAAAACTGGTGAAAAATCAAAAACACGGCCGAGATTTGTAAAACAAGATCAAGTAGCAATTATGAGAATTGAGTGTTCTGGTCTAATTTGCCTTGAAGAATTCAAACGATTCCCACAAATGGGACGGTTCACTCTTAGAGATGAAAGTATGTAAAAAAGGAAAACACAATCAAACATATCAAAATCATTCTAATTTCTCGATTTTCGTATTTTTTTTTTTCAGATAAAACAATTGCTATTGGCAAAGTTCTCCGAGTTATTGAGTAAATCCGATTGAGAAATTTGACAAAAAAAAAAACAAATGATAAACGCAGTTCTGATCGAATTAAATTGTAAACATACAATAGACCTTAACGAGCAGCGCATCTAAATACAAATAGAAAAAAAACAACAAAAGATTTCTATTCAAATTTCATAAAATATGAAAATCATCGCATTTTTTTGACATTATTTTTTTTTTTTCAAGCTAATTTAAAAATTCCAAATAAAATGGTTAAACAACATTCTGTTATGAACATCATTGAATTCAAATAAATGAATATCTCACGCAAAATGTAAATTAAAGTTGATCGATACACACAAACGAAAAACAAAAATAGCTATTTCAACAATATTTTCTCCACCTGTCTCACACCTCACTCTCTAAATGCATTTTATATCTTGAAGCAAGAAACATATGGTTTTATACGGGCATCCATTTCATTAGATGGATCTTATCAAACAGAACAATTAAATGGCATATATTGTAATTGATACGTTACTTATTTTGATTACTTTTTGTTGGTGCGAATTTTGTATAAAATCCATCACAATTCCTGGTGATGATCACATCGAAAATATGTGTGCGTTTTTCTCTTTCTCACTTTATTTCCTGGTGCATTTCATATCGCGGGAATTGATTCAATTTTTTATTGTGTTTTTGTTTTTTTTTTTTTTTTTTTTTTTTGTAAATCTATAGAGAGTTTGATGAAACTATATTGAAAACAAAGGGTTGGAAGAATAAAATACGAAACACATTTTATATGAGACATATTTATTTTACATGTAATATGCATTTCTGTAGCAAAACAAAATATAATTTTCATAACGAAAATTGTCTTTTATTTTTGTCATCTTTCATTCGTTTATGTTTGCTGTTTTTATTTGTTTGATTTCAGTCACATCATCATCACATTCTTCTTGATTTGGGCGTTTTTGTTTATTTTTATTTTGGTTTCGGATCCGTTTGGGTAATTTATCTTCACCAACCCTGTTGAAAAAATGTGATAGAAATTTGTTTTAAATTTTTATTTATACGTTTTCAGTAAAGAACTTTTTGTGATCTTTAGATTCATATTTTCAGAACATCAGATTCATATTTTTAAATTTTGATATAAATTTAATGAAGAATTTAACTTACATAAGTGTTGAACGTGTGCCAGGTCCCCAATTAGGCATTGGATTGTTGGGATATCTTGCCAATGCTCTCTTTCGACTGCTTGGATTTGCATCTGGATGAATTTTATTAAAATCATACATCGTTTCCGGCTCTTTGCTCAACATAATTCGAACAATTGGATTTTTTTCAATATGCTTTTCATGAACTGGATTTTCTTTTGCCCAACATCTTAAAATATCCCATAAAATATGTGCCGGTGCATCGGTTTTAATTGATGATTTGCATGCATGTGAATATGATACTCTGTATCCGGCATAAAGTAAAACCGAACGAATCTTAATCATTTGCATGGTTTGCATTTTAAGAACGCAACACAATTGATCAATTGTATAATATAATGGTACATCAGGTAATTCTTCTTGGATAACCGATAACATACCATAGATTCGTTGATTTGTTTCTAATTTTGTATATGGTTCGGTTTGAATTAATTCATAAAGCATATTAATGAAGTTAAAATCATGAATTGGTGCTGACCAAATCGGTCCACCCATATGAAATCGATTATTACATTCTTTGCAATGTTCACTGACATTTGGTACACATGGTAAAGCGTATTTGAATTGTTTTGGATTTTTTTCCGTTGGATTTGGCCGCAGGATACCAAGCGATTGTAAACTCAATGATGAGCATCCAGTGCATTGATATAACATTGATTGCTTGCTACTGCTCATTTTACATTCTAATGGACTTGTGAACACACGAACAAATACACGAATATAAAAATCAGCAGAAATGCTCAAAAGTGGCTTTATATATCGACCATACCGTGTTGCATGACTTTCAATACATCGCAATAAGATTCGCAATGCTTGTTCGTGACATGCTTTTATTTTTAATGACACAGAACCATATTTTGCATAGCACGACTCCGGATTGTTACCGGCTAAAATGGCCATGTCTGTTGCTGTGATTAATAGTAAACCACCTTCAGCTATACTTTGAACAGCACCGTCCAAAAAAATTGCCGGACTTCCGTATGGATCTAGAAAAAATGCTCATTTTTAATTTCATGACTGAAAAAAAAAAAAAAAAATTAAAAATCACCTTACCTAAGTCAATAACATCAAATCGCTTTTGTGGACTGGTCGAGTTATACATCAGGGTGGTTGCATTCGCTTCGCTTGCTGTAACCAAATGCTCAACATTGTTTAGTTTAATATTTTCTTTGATTGATTTAACAGCCGATTTTGAAAGGTCATTTGCAATGATTTGCTTTATTCCAGGCACTTCTTTAGCATATCGAATGCTTCGCAATCCTGTGGCCGACAATGCTTCCAAAACTTGAAGACCACTCTTTCAATTTAAATAAAGAAAACATTTTATCAAATACATATGAACCTATTAAATAGATGCAAAATTATGAATGTAAACTAACTGTTGATATATAAACATACCGAAAAGTCATTTCCCGGCATTTTATTTCCATTTTTACGTTGCTCACTCTCGGTTTGGCAAAGTTTCCAGAATGTGGACAATACTGATAGGCTTAAATCTCTATTGAATTGTTGCACTGGATTATAGAAAACACGATTTTCTGAAATAATTTTCGCACTACCTTCGCATATCTCAACGGTGACCGATTGCTCTGAATTTATTGTTGGCTGTAAAAATAAACTAATCTTATTGAAAATGCATTGCAATTGATTCATCAATGAATTTTCTACAAAAAAAAAAAAAAAAAAAAAAAATGAATAAAAAATAAATTGTTTACGTTTTCATTGGTGTCCATTTCCATTTTCATTTGTTATCAATGCTATTTTCAATGTAATTCAATTTAATGTAATTCAAAGCACGTGTATACAATTTGAAATCGCTGTTGACATGGACTGTCAAACTTCAAGTTTGACAGAAAATAAATAATTTTTTTTTTTCTGTCTTACTTCGAAAAAAAGAAGAAATTTTTCTTCGAAATCTAACCTTATTTGTATGTTATAATAGATTCATATCGTCATTCCGATTGAACAGCGATTTTTTTAAACTTTTATTAAATATGTTGAGAGTTTTGCGATTAGTTTGTCATCAACGACAATTTCCAAGTGTAAATATTTCTCGGCATTTTTCATACAAAAGTGATATTTCAACAGAAGCACTGTATCCAAAGAGCAAACAAAAACTATTCACACCATCGCCACCACAACCAGTAAGCTGTGAAAAACATTCAAAATAAAAATTTTTTTTTTAAATTCTTCAATAATTTTTCAATTCAAAATTTAGCGAGATGATAACAAGTTCAATGGATATATCCCAATGAAATCCGTAACAGTAACATATTCACGTAGCAGTGGACCAGGCGGTCAAAATGTCAACAAACTTGATACCAAAGTTGATTTACGTTTTCATGTAAAAACCTCCGAATGGATACCTGAAGCAGTCCGAGAGAAAATGCTTGTTAATGTAAGATTCAATCAATTTAAAATATTATAATTGTTTTCATTGACTTATATAATCGAAATATTATTTGCTTGCAGTACAAAAATCATATTAACAAAGATGGATATTTTGTTGTTAAGAGTGATTTAACACGTTATCAGCAATTGAATTTGGCCGATGTTTTGGAACGTGTACGAAATATAATTCGGGATTTGGAAAAGGAATTAACGCCAAAAGAAGTTTCGCCGGAAAAATTGGCCAAAATTCAGAGACTTCATGAAAAGGCGGCACGAGAACGATTATTTATAAAACGGCAACGATCCCAAATCAAATCCGATCGTTTAGTTGGATAAACATTATGAATTTTTTTTTTTTTTCATTTTTGAAATAGTTCGAATACAAACGAAAAATAAAATTTGATTTTGATGTAATTGATATGAGTTTTCATTCATTACATGTTGTGAATTGTTTTGTTACTTTTGAGCAAATCCTTTTTATCAATTGCTTAACAAAGAAATATTTTTATTCATGATTCGCTTTGAAATGCATCAAACTAATTGAGAGTTTTAATATGATATATAAATAAACAAATCTCCTCGCAGAAATTTTTAATACGAATTAGATGATGATTTATGATATGATTGGAATAATTTCTTTCTAATCAAAAAGCTATTTCGGAATAAATACACTTAAACAATCATTGACACAATCAAATTTATTTATTCGATCTTCGGTATTTGCAATTGCCTTCACTGTGATTTTATATGATCATGTTATGCCAGCGTCAGTAACGTTACGTTCGTACGCATATGTTTGCTTATATCTTTGCAAATAATAAATGAATCTTATAATCTCTTGAGTGTATATGATAAAAATCACCAAGACAAACATTTATTGGAATAGATTTGTATATCACTTGTACCACCAAAGTAATAAGCATCAAGATTCGTCAGTAACATTACAAGATTTTGGAAGTTAGGTTACTACACATTAGAGATGCTCATGAACTGAACATGAACCGTTCATGTTCGAGAATCGTTTCACTTTTATGTTCATGTTCGTTTGGGTTGGATTCAAGTTGTTCCATAGACAAAAAGGGGTGTTCACATTCGTTTGAGTTCAAGTTCAATTTGATCATAATGTATAAGTTCGGTTCATGGTCGTTCGAATACTAGTTCGAATATTGTTCAATTAACTGAACCAAATTGAACTGTTCAATACAACAATTAGGTTTGAACATTGTTAAATGTAAAATGTGTTAAATACCTTGCACATGTGCAGATTCTTATTTTTTTTTTTTCTTCTCATTTTATTCTCTTTAAATTGCAACTTGTATTAAATTGATTTTCATTTTGATTTTTGCATTATATAATTAAAGTTTTATCTATTTTATTATAGCAAACAATATTTCGAATATAAGTATATGTTCAGTTGTTTTTTTTCAAAAAATGAAGCAGTGCCGAAGTCGCTTCAGCAAAGAAATTCATTGTCTCTTACGCAATCTCTACGGGTACGGTGTGAATTTAAATTAATATCAAACAAAATGAGAAAGTGGACTTTCATGCCGTGGGCAAGTTTATCAACGATTGATTAATGTACTACGGCATAAGTTGTGCGTACAGCTGCCCACTGAAAAGAACTGTTCATGTTCGTTCGAGTTCATTCGAATTTTAACCAAACATACGAGTTGTTCGAAAGAGAAAAAAGAGTGTTCATGTTCGTTCGTATTCGATTCGAGTTGTTCGGGATTAAAACAATATTGTTCGAGTTCGTTCGTGTTTGATTACATCTCAATTTTTCATGAACAACTATAAATGTATTTATCTGCATTATAGCTGCCCACTGAAACGAACTGTTCATGTTCGTTCGAATTTTAACTGAACACAAACGAACATGAACAGGTCATTTTTTAATTCTGAACAACTTGAACCGAACTCGAACAAACATGAACATACAAGTGAAACTATTCTCGAACATGAACCGTTCATGTTCGGTGAGCAGCTCTAATATCAATTACTATTCTTAGAATAATTCCATGAATTTCATCCTGATCCTTGCCGGCTCACAAGAAAAGAAATCTTTGAATACGTATTTTAATCAATTTGAATTTCATTTATTCACATATTCTGTCAATACGTTTATGAAATGTCTCAACAACTTTGGAAATGAAAGACGTGTAAACGAAGCCTAACATATTTGACACTTTATGTCAGTGTAATAAGCTAGCATTTTCATTGAAAATAAGCTAGCATTTTCATTGAAACTATTCGCCTTGAATGAAAATCAATCGAGGGAAATCTAAATGTTTGGACATTCTACCAAGTTTCATTACATATATAGGTGAGTATATTAAAAGAACGTTTATAATTCCATAAATATGTTTTATATTTGCATCAGTAAAACAAATTGCATAACAATATTATTCCTTTTTTCAAACAGTATTTTTTTTTTATCAGAAATTAAATATCTGTGTATCGGAAGTTAAAATGGGTGGTTGGACGTTAGAAGTAGCCAAAATGGCTTTGTATTTATCGTTCCCAGTGGCTGCCTTTCATATATTCAATTCGCCCGAATATTTTGAAAAATATGTTATTGAGAAAAAACGTGAAATGTATCCGCGTGAAGATGAACTATATAACGAAGAAATTAATCAATTGTTTAGAGACATGAATAGCGGTAATTTAGATGAGAAAATCAAACAATTTACCAAAATGGAAGAAAAACGTGCGGAACAAAAAAAAAATTAACAAAAAATATTAATTATTATTTATATTTAGAACTGAAAATTCTTTCATTTTATGTAATGAAATTCATATTGTTAATAAATTCAATGAAATACTGAGTTAAAATGATCATGATTGATTATTCCTATTGAACGAATAAAAAGGTACACTTATTTTCAGATGCATTGAAAAATTATGAAAAATCTGAAGATTTTATAAAGTTTTTGCTGATGCTGCCACAATTCTAAAATGCATCAAAACCAACATGGGATTTTTGGAGTAAACTTTGGACAAAAGACAACTTTATACTAGATAGAACGGACTTCAGAGACCACTTTGGATTTTTAGTCGGGACTCACTCTGAACTCGATGGTGTCAGAACCTATGATATAAATATCCAAAATCTTTTATTAAGCATAAAAACTAATGATAAATAAGTTATAAATAATGTTTTGTTATGTATTTTCATCTAATTGTCTTTTATTCATAATATTAGAGGGGCCATTTGATGTGATTTATGTAAAAAAATAAGAAGAACAATACCACTGAATTGGTACTCATTAAATTGGCTCTTAAATCTCAATTTTTATACAATATAATAATAATTTTAATAAAAATAAAAATAATAATAATAATAATACAATATAACGTGAATGCACTTAAATCTAATTATAAAAATAATTTCCAAACGATATCATAAATAGCTTTGTAAACAGTCGGAAATATTCAAATCATAACTATGATATCTCAATAGTTCCGTGCCTGATTTTATAAACTGAAATGAAAGAATCAAATTATAAGAATCCATTTGATCCGGGGGGGGGGGGAGGATGTTTAAACTATCTCAATATGTCAAAATTACCTTTTCTATTGTTTGCACATAATTGTGAGAATTTCGATCAATTACATTGAATACATCGGCAATGTCATTGCGTAGAGAGGTGCAATCTTGAATAATATCCACTTCAAATCCGTATGGAATTACGTCTGCAATGTCTTTATGTATATCTTTGGGTAGAATGTACATGCAACTGTGGAACAAAATGCAAAAACAAAAACAAAAACAAAAACAAAAAATGAATTATTTGTATAAATTCATTGAAAAATGTCATAATTTTTCGTAATTTTACATACTTATAACCCATGTCAATGCAATTGAGAATAAATCCAATGAATGGTCGATCACTTTCAATTGAAAATTGCAATTGCATGTCAGCTTGTGTGGCAACATCTGTACGAGATGGATTCGCTTCAAATGTTGGATGTGAATGAAACCAGCCGACCAGTTCATATCCTTCATTTGTTAAATTGGCAGCCTGTTCAACTTGTGAAACTGTGTAAAAACAAAAACCATCAAAATTAATTTTCAAGACAAAAATGAAAATAAATATTGCTTTGCATGAATCAATCATACCTGGACACATTTCGCAGGTGGTTGTCGTTTGATGTGCTGTTTTGCATGGTTTGTATCGTGTAAGACTGAGCTTATTTCGTCCAATTGATTTTGTACAGAAACCGCCTAAAAATCCCATTACTTCGAATTTTGATGATAATGCATGCAGGTACAAACACAATAATGTCGATAATGTCATTGAAACCTTAAACGGTGGTATTTTATCTTTGGGAAAGCGTAAACATTCGATAAGCTCAAGTTCGAGTTTAATTGGTTTTGATGCTTCACGTCGAAGATTTTCACGATCTTTGGGTACGGTTGCGTATACAAGTGTTGGAACACCATTTGCATGGCTTACCGTATAATTTGTATCAATTTCTTTGTCCATTGAATGTACGGTAATACTTTTATTACGTTGACGTCGTCCTAATACAAGCGATGAACTAACCACATCATGATTACCGCTTGTTTGTGATTTTTTATTTTGTGCACTTTGCATAAAATGCTCTTTGAGTTTTAACAATGGTCTGATATATTGAAAATGTTCTTTGGCATAACCAAAATTAATTGCACCAATTTGCTCAAGCATACAATGTATTCGACTTATGCAATTCACATCGCCGCAATGTTTTAAACCATTTCGTACGGTTGTTTTACTCACATAACCTGGTTTCATTTCTGACCATACATTCAATATGAAATCACGAATTTTCATATAACGTTCCGGCGTTTTAGTTGGTCGTCCTTCAAAAAATTCCGAATGAAAATACTTTTCCAATTCGGTAACATGATGCAGTGTTAACACTAGCTCTTCGGTTGGCTCATCGGGACTATTTAAAATACGCAATAATTCCGGATCTAAATTATTTAAATTGAGTTTTGGTATTTCTGGTTCACGTTTTTTAATGGCCTTAATTTTTAACGGCGGCACTTTTTCTGATGTATTTGATGATGTTAATGGTTCTTCTGTTTTTACAATGGAAAACATTGCACATGAATCATGCGATTCAATGAGATCATTTGGAGTGTCTGATTCAATGTCAATTTCAATATCCGAATCGGTTTCATTTTCGACTTTTATCTGTGTGAGAGAATTGAAACATTTTCAATTTAAAAAAATCAATTAATTAATTAATTTGCTATCCATACTGACCTGTGTATTCGAAATATTTTTCAATGGTGAATCATTTTGATTGATATTTGATGTAGTTTCATCAGCATCATGATTTATGGTGATATTTTCACCATGAATGTCAACAAATTTTTTCGCTTTACCACTAAATGATACTGCATTTTTTCCACCATTTTTACTTTTTGTGCTGCCTGTGTGATGTGTTCGATGCTTATGTTTTTTCGGACTTTTTGCCTTCCTACTGCTTTTTACTAATCGAGAATCAACTTTAATCTTAACACTAAATTTTGATTCAGTTTTCTTGATTTTTTCCGTGGCATTTCGTTCATCATGCGTTTTCTCACGAATATCAGATTTTAAAAGTGATGTACCAGCTCGTGGATCAACAGTAAAATTTCGTCGATTTAAAAGCAATAAATTTTTACTGACCATTAGTGTTTGCTTGAATTTCACAGCCGGTTTTTTCGGTTTTTCTATTGCATTTTCATCTGGCATACATTTTTCATTACTTGATTCAGGCACATAAGTATCAGGTAATTGATTTGAGTACTTTGTCGAATCTCCATCATATTGAGCACATTCTTGTGATGATGACTGACTACAACAGTCTGATTGTTCATTATCATCATATGTCGTTTCTTCGGCACCAATAACAACTTCTTCTTCAATTGATGCTGGAATATCTTGTTCAAAGATAATATCACCACAATTTGAAGTTTCTTCAGGCTCTTCAACCCAATCAAAATCAATGGGTGCTGGCTCTTCAATAACAACTTCATCTTGCACTAATTCCATTTCATCTTGTGAACTTTGTTTTGGTAAATTTTCCGGCCATAAATTCTCTGCACCATCATTATTATCCGTTAACCAACGCGGATGCACTGTATATTCACATGACAGTATTTGACCAGAGCTAATATTCGATCTACAACAACAACAACAGCAACAACAACAACAACAACAACAACAACAATGAAATAAAAATATCAATCAATTATATGGAAATTTCAACAAAAATATTAATTTCAACTTACATTTCTCTTTCATTTTTTGACATAAAATTATCTAAACCACCCACAATGTCCACATCTTCGTCCTCGTCCATATTTGCTTTGGAATTTGGTTCGTTTATTGTTACCACCTGAGCCAATTTAATTGATGTAACATTTGATACTTATCGCTAATAAAAATTCATTTATTTTCCACCCTATTTAACTCAATTCTATGCAACAAATGAATTTTTTTCATCAAATGAACGCATCTAATGCACTTTTTTACACACATTAAATCAATTTTAATTGCAATCTAAACTCTTACAGAGTTGAACAATGGAAACAAGAAAAAATTCTTTTTTAGAATTTTTGTGAATGTTTATTGTTTTGATGAATTGGAAGCGAATGCAAGCGCAGATTGTCATAAATTACGTATGTTTTATTTGAACTGTCAGTGTCATATTATTCGACGCCATCTTGTGTCCCAACGACTAATTTTTTTACTCTATGCACCGTTTTTGCCGTTTTTTTTTTTTTTTTTTTGGATTGAATTGGATTATTCATGATTGATAAGTAATAAACTATTATTTTCTTATTAATTATTCAAATGCAATTACATGAGCTCATTTTTATGGATTGTGGATTTCAGCTCGAAATCATTGATTATCATCAATTATTTATATTTATATTTACAATTCCCATGACTTCTGAAACTACTCAATCGGGTATTATAAAGTAGTGTTTCTGAATGAATTTAAAAGAAAATCCGCTTTTGAATTGAATGAAGTCATGGACAAACTTGAAATTTTGAACAATTTTGCTTTTCACTTAAACTCGGTTAAATGTCAAAAATTACGAAAGATTTTTTTTTTTCTTTACTCTGTCAATACATTTATAAAATGTCCCAACAACAAATTTTTTTCACTGCAGATGATTTAGAAACAAACAAAAATTTGAGAAATTGAATGAGAATTGCTGAAAACAGCCTACTCTTTCTAATAATTTAATGTCAATTAATTTATGAAATGGTTTTTAATGGCTCCGAAATTTTAAGTTAAATCGTTCTAAATAAATCAATATTCAAATTTGACAGCTTGCGGTGGATTTGACAACCAGAATTATTATTCTGATACACGTGCAATGTTGCATCAATTTATTGTTATTTATAATTTCAATGTGTTATAGGTAAATTCAGTTAAATGTGTTACATTAACAGAAATGTCGAAGGTTAAGCAACAAAAACACATTGCATGCGCACAGAAACAAATACAAAAAGCAAAAGAAAAAAGTCAAAAATATGTGCCTGGACAAATAAATCTACAGATTGTTGGCAATGGCGCTAAAGGAGCACCTGCTTCTGTCTATCTATTCACTGATCAATCGAGGTAGACATTTCGAATGATTTTCATTAATCAATTATAATTTAAAATATTCTGATCTAAACAGATACCTTTTTAATTGTGGCGAAGGAACCCAGAGGCTTGCTCATGAACATAAAACGAAATTAACACGTTTAGAACATATTTTTTTAACAAAACGCCATTGGCATTCGATGGGCGGATTGCCGGGACTCAGTTTAACTGTACAAGATGCAGGCGTATCAAATATTACACTTCATGGACCGAAAAAATTGTACGACATATTTCGTGGAATGCGAAAATTTGTCATTTTAAAGCAATTGAAAGTCGATGCACCCGAATGTAAACAAGGAGATTTTTACGAAGATATCGTTTTGAAAATTCATTATTTACCACTTAGGTATATTCATGGTTATCTGCTTTTTAATCAATTTTGATTTCATGCTTTTATCACAATTTCATTTTTAGAAATGATGAAAATATTGACGATTATCCTGTGATGGCATTCATTTGTCAATGTAAACCTAGACCCGGCGCATTGAGTTTCGAAAAATGTATGAAATTGGGCGTTCCAAAAGGACCATTGCTTGGTAAATTGAAAAATGGAGAGGCTTTAACATTGGAAAATGGCACAATTGTACAGCCGGAAGATGTTCGAGAGCCAGATGATCCTGGGCCAACTTTTCTAGGTAAATATATTGATTAACACTAATTAAGATTGATTTTACATTTGATTTTATACACATTCCAGTCATTGATATTCCATCAATTGGCTTCTTGAAGTGTTTACGAAATAATGCACAATTTGAAGAGTACTTGAGCAACAGTCATGCTGAATCCGATCGAGAAGATTTAATTTTACATTTTTCACCAGCATCAGTCATTAACGCGGATGAATATAAAGAGTTTATTGAATCATTTCCAAATAGCACAAAACATTTGATTATAAATGAAGAAAATACGTAAGTTTTTCTAAAGTATTTTTGTTTTTAGTAAAAATTTAAAAATAATTTTTTTTACTTAGATTTTCTGGATTTGTAGCTGCTCATCGCATGCAATGGCAATTGAATCAATTGAATCAAAATATATTTCCTATTTTGAAGTAAGTTTCTCTGTATGAAATTAACTTTCGGAATCTATATTTTTTTTTTTTTTTTTTTCAAATTTTATGTCTTAATTCACCATCAAATTGGTAACCTCACCGACTTTTATTCTGCAGAGAATCCCTTCCTTTGCAAATCGACGAATTTGAAAAATGTACAAAAAAGATAAAATTAAGTGAATCACCACCAGCAAATGATGCATATGAGGAATCTTCAAAATTGCAGCATGCAATGCCAATGACATGTGTACATTTACGTCCACGAAAATTTATTGATCGAAGCCTTGAAGTGAGACCGAATGCTGTGGATTTTGTTAAAGAGATAACGAATATTGATGGTGTAACTGAAATGCTGGATACTTTGAAAAAGGATCGCTTACGTTTATTACCAATCGATCGATCAAATCAATATCCAAAAGTACTTTTTCTTGGCACTGGTTCCTGCATTCCAAATAAAACACGAAATGTTAGCTCAATTTTAGTGCACACAACGTACGTGTCAATAAAACCAAAAGATTTTTCTTTCTTTGCCTAACTAAATTAATTGATCAATTGCAGGGAGGATTCTTGTATATTGTTGGATGTGGGAGAAGGAACGCTAGGTCAACTAATTCGATTTTATGGAGACGAATGTGATAATGTGATTCGAAAATTAAAAGCCATTTACATTTCACATTTGCATGCTGATCATCACATAGGTGAAAACAATAAATTTAGCAGAAAAATTGATTTCATTGCTAAATGGATTTATTTTATCTAGGTCTTTTCGGTATAATACAAAAGCGGAAAGAATTGCTATGCGATAGAAGTTGTCCAATTTTGTTGTTAGCACCAATTGAAATTCAATCATGGCTGACATTCTACGATAGTGAAATTGAATCAATTCAATCGGAATTTGAATTGATTGATAATCGTTCATTGGTAAGATTCATAGGATGAAGCGAATTTCAAACTCATGTGTCGATCTCAAAAAAAGATTTAAAAAAAAAAAAAAAAAAAAAAAAAAAACTATTTTTTTTTCTCTTCAAATTCCAGATAGAAGATGAATTACCAGAAGAAAAAGCAGCCCTTTTGGGACTTTGTTCACTTCGAACGTGTGATGTTGTACATTGTCCAAGTGCATTTGGTGTTGCAATGACAATAAATCACAAACAACCATTCAAATTGACATACAGTGGTGATACAAAACCATGCGATGCATTAGTTAAACTTGGAATGAATTCAACATTGCTAATTCATGAAGCAACAATGGAAGACGAATTACTTGAAGATGCATTAATTAAAATGCATAGCACTACATCACAAGCTATTGAACAAGGACATAAAATGCGAGCAAAATATACATTATTAACACATTTTAGTCAACGTTATGCAAAAATTCCACGCATTGAACAACATTTGGTTGAAAATGTTGGCATTGCATTCGATAACATGGAAGTTGTATTAAGTGATTTAAATGACTTGAACAGTTTATATCCAGCAATGAAACAAATATTTCCAGACCACTGGGATGAAATGGAGCAAAAATCCATAAAACGAGCCAATAAAAAAGCTGCGGAACAGTCAACAAATGAATCTGTTAATTGAATATACAATTTGTTGTTGTAATTGAATATACAAAAACAAGAGAAAAAAAAAATCCAATTTTTTAATTTTATGAAATAAAAACGAAAACGATCAAATCGTAATTGAGTTGCTATTTTATTGGTTTTATTGTATTTCTCGTAAAAAAAAAAATTATGTAACAAATCTGTTCGGAAGTTTGTTGTTACACTATATGCGTTGGAAGTATTAATTTAAATCATATCGGCTCAAATTGTTTCCAT
Organism: Resseliella maxima; assembly: GCA_029041755.1. Classification (NCBI taxonomy): domain Eukaryota; kingdom Metazoa; phylum Arthropoda; class Insecta; order Diptera; family Cecidomyiidae; genus Resseliella; species Resseliella maxima. Next base: position 45,956 of record JAQOWM010000186.1, read on the forward strand.
TAATTTGCTTTGTGTTGCTTGGGCTGGTACTTGAAGTAATTGCAGTGTTTTCCGAAAAAAAATCATCGGCTGATTTTTCAAGTTTTCTGACAAACGAAGACACAATCTCATTATCAGAAACATTACTGCTGTTTGAACTGCGTAAGAACTATTTGAAACAGAGCATGCATAGTTTAAAATTGAATATTATAGCATGAATCGAATTTTAATTCAAACCTGTGATATAGCTCGACTCCTTGTTGCTTGATGAGCCGATTGCGGATTGTTTGTTAACCGAAACATATTCAAGTAAGTTTTATAAAATGCCAAAGCTTCTTCATAAAATGTTTGTGTTTTGACATATGTAGCATTTATACTGTCGAAACTTTTTATTAGTTCGTTACGATTTAGGTCAGTCAAACCATCTTCAACCTTTTTCATGTTGTCATACTATAAAATAAAAAATAGATTTGATATGTACACATGTAGTGATAATCGGTGCAACATCGCGTTAATAAAGTTGGAAATGGATGAATGAAAGGCGAACACAAACGCTTGATTACTTTGTTTTATTGTAAAGTACAAAAGGCTGGTTACATTGTGATGGCAAACGGTAAGCGTTTCGCCTTGTTCTTAATGAAACAATGAACGTCGATTTGGCTGTTGCGCAGGCTTAAATAGCCAAAAAGTGCAAACAAAGCGCAAAAGCCAAGTCGATATGTCAACGAATCACTACACACATTAATTTCATTTTTATTGCAACAATTTTGTGCACCCACAAATGCTTTAATGCATGTTGTTTGTTTTCAAATTAGTTATCTAATTAGTGTTTAACATCCGTAACCACATCAAGAGGAAAATATTTTTTTACAATACATAAAAAGTACATATTTACCTCGTTTAATGTATCCTTTTGTGCTTTTGCTAATATATCCGGAATATTGGTGAATGAAGCTGATTTGTAAATTACATCATCTAATATAGACAAAAATTTCTGTCTTAAATCTACACTTAAATTGTGATTATATTCAGATGATGAAATTAAGTTTACATTTGAAATAAATTCTTCAGTTGAAATTATTTGGCAAAAGATGCCAATTAATGAAATGAAGATAGAACACTTCATATTGAATTAATTTTTACTTTTCAACTGATTCGGTCGGGTAATCTTTATTTATATGATTTAATCTTGTCATTGTTACATTTTATGCTTATCATTAAATTTACTTCATTGTTTCACTAAACGGATGTAGCATTGTATGGCATTTCAAAATGTGGAAAATATTCCACACAAATTTAGCGATAATATGGATTCTTTCTACTTTTCTTCTCAGAACAAATACACATCTTTATCACTCAGTGTAAGACTTTTTGACTTTTTTTTTCGAGAAATCGCATTTATTCTATGAAAGATATGTAATTAGTAATTACACTGATTCATTATGATTTTACAATCACAACAACATAATATGACATCAATTCTTCAAAGTATTTAAAATAAGAAAAAAAAATTCTATCATACTTTTTCTACAAATGTTTTTATGTCAAATCACTGGTAAAATTCCATTTGAGGGAAAATAGAATTCATTATGCTAAATTTCGTTTGCAAAATGAGTATCATATTTACAATTGATATTTTTGCTAATTGAACCATATGAGAAAACCGTTCAGTGTGGTTCGATGTAAATATGTCTTTTCGAATTCCTTTATAAAAAAATCTGCAAATGTTTTTTGCCATAATTTTCAAACAGATTCTGATAACTCGAACATTTCTTTCAATAATTTCATGTAATCACCTAAAATTATACTTAATTATATATCGATCAAGATTCGTGTAAATACGTTTCACAAACTTGTGTAATATTTCGCAAAAATGATTCACTATATTACTGTATTACTATTAATTTGGTGCAATTTGATGTTATTCTTTAGATATTTTAATGTTCAACGTAATTTTGTTTGGACGCAAAATGAAACTTATGATATCCTTCTTCTTTGATAATTATTTGCTTATCTAGCGACAAGCGATACACATACTATATACATTATAGTAGTGGATACTTAGTGTGGAAATGTTTGCAAATTATTTTGCAACATATTTAAAGGGAAATGATATGATTATGTTAAAATGACTTTACACTGAGCTGTTATTAGTCAATTAAATAATATTGTCGAACTAACGTTAGTCGCTGATGTTGTATGAAAACGAAGAAGAAAGAAGAATCAATATATAAACGACACACGAAAGAAGAAGCACATAGCAACGAAATAAGTGGTGCGCGCCACTTACTTCATCATGTATATAAGCGCACCACTTAATTAATTTTTCCTTCATGTGTCGTTTATATATTGATTATTCTTTCTTCTTCGTTTATATACAACATTATTTCGATAATATTATTTATCTGACTAATTACAGACTAGTGTTTATTTATTTATTCAGCCTTTTCAGGCCCAATCAAACGTGTAACGTCTGCTAAGAAAGCATAATTTAATTAAGTTGATAAATATATCAAATGACCATTGTTCACTGACCAACTATACCAAAAAACCAAAAGATTTTAAAAAAAATTTAAATGACGAAAATCAAATTTGTAATTATCGAGTTCATATACACGCATTGGGACACTTAAAGTACTTCAAATCATAAAAGCATCGCAGAAATTTATTAAAGATGATAGTTTTATTTTAATTGAAATTCATGCTTTTATACAAGACAATACACGTAAATCAATACTTAGTTCATTTGAAGAAAATCAAAAGGCAAATAGTTGTGATCTTTTCATTGTAGAATGCCAACATAAAGATATTTCTGACAATATTTATTAAAATGGTGTTCATAAATGGATCTATGATTTATACGAAAAACTTTTAACTATAATCAAATCTAAAAAATGCAAGAAAAAATCATATTGATTGGTCAAGATGATGACATATTAGTGAAATTGTTCGATAATAATACATGTTTGAAAGTGAATGGTCATTTTCATTTTGATGATTTAGATGATTTTTTCAAAAGAAACGATACGAAATAAATCACTGTCTTCTTTATGATTATGATAGAGAAATTTCGTTTGCTGAAATTTTAGATGAGAATTGCGCCAATGAAATCATTGACGAGGCAATTTTATGGCGATTAATTGAAGGAGAAAAATTTATAATTGGCGATAAGAATATTTTGTTGAATCAAGCAAAAGAATACTATATTGATAGAAAATTTAAACGAGACGATTTACCAAAAAGTACTCAAAACGAAAAACTCACTGAACAAATGTTAATTGAATGCAAGGAAAATGTAATTCTATTGTCGAGTGAAGCTGGTGAAGGAAAATCAACAGTTTTAAACAGTGTAGCTAAAAAAAATATATGATGAAAAGAGCTTAAGAGATTATGCATTGGATAAATCAAAACCATTGAGTCTTTACAACATCAATTACAAGGAAAATGAACTTGTTAAATTTATTCATTTCATATCGAAAATAAGAATTCCATATGATGCAAGTAATATATTCAACGTTAACTTACAACGCGCACTTTTCAAATTGAATTTAAACAATTCCGGAAAAAAAGTTAAAATCATAATACTTTTGGATGGTTTTGACGAAATCAGTCCATGTTATAAAAAGTTAATAAATGCCTTTAAACAAACTAAAGTTTTCCAACTATGGATTACCACTCGAACTCATGAAAAAGATGAGTTAAGTAAAACATTAAAAACACCGTTTCATTACTTTCATCCATTAAATCCGACTGAACAAAAACAACTATTGCGTAAAGCTTGTACATGGAATTTAAAATTTGATGAAAATGGTGTAAAAAGATTCGATCCGAATATTATTCAATATCTTAAGAATATAGCTGAAACATTATCAGATAAAGAGCTGACCAAAGAGATTTTAATTATAGAGAATAAAATCGATTCAAGTGGAAATAGCAATTATTTAGATAAAAAGATAAATACATTTTTGAAAACGTATGTAAATAAAATGCTTACACATTGAAGAACTCCTAGAAATAAAAGCTTTATTTCCATCCCACTGCATCTTAATATGTTAACTGAGGTGGTTTTATTGGAAGAATTTAAAATTTTTAAAGAAAATGAACTCTTATTGTTATATGAAAAAATTATTATGAGAAAGGTCAAGATTTATTATGGAAAAATTAATACAAATGAAAATGATTATTCGGAAGAAACGACTGCAATTATTTCAGAATCAATTCACGACCAATACAAAAAGATGGCCATGAACATTTTATTTCCAAAATATTTCAAACAAAAATATATCCTCGCATTTGGATTTGTTGAATGAATTTAAAGTCAGTTTGAAAGAAAAACAAGCCATACATGTTAAGCATTTTCGAATTGAAATTATCACATTGAAAGGTGATCAATTGGATTTTATTCATCGTAGCTATGCTGAATATTTTGTCAGTGAATATTTAATAGAAAAATTTAATGATCAAAATGTACAAACTTTTCTTATAAAAACTATTTTAATGTTACGCCATCATGGACTCATGCGTCAATTTTTTAATGATCAATTAAAACGGACAAAATCTGTGTTGCAAATGAAATATTGTTCAAAAATGAAATTGAATAAATTATTAAATTTAATCGCCAAAGAAGTTCAAGTTAAGATTTTTGAATTATTTCTAAATTATGTTGAAAACGATAAAGAATTGTATGTCAAAGCTGTAAAAGGAGTCATTTTTTTATCTGCATTATTAACAGGTATTCAAAATCACAATAATGAAATAGTTAAGCAAATCATAGAATCAATGAATAAATATGAGAATAATACGTTCTCAAATTTACTCAAAATTAAAGGAGTTGTTAAAAATACCCTATTATACGAAGCGACTGAAATACAAAATGTTGAATCGTTTGAATTTATTTTAGAGATTCTCTTGAAAAATAATACAAATTTACTGAAGAATCTTTTATTAAAAGTAATAATAAAAAAATGCTTTATATTTGGGGGCTTGTTTGTTGAAACCAAACATTGTTTCAAGCTTATTAAATTGGATAAAAAAACCATCTCGAAATAGATGTTCTTCGAGAAATTGTTTTAAGCACAGACTATAATATGTATGATAATAATGGATATTATACAAAATCAAACACTGGATTTCATTATATACTTGAAATTGGCGAAATTGACATAGCTCTCAAGATATTATCTGGCCTTCAACACGAAATTGAAATATTGAAAGATTTAATGCTTATAACAAATCATTATGGTATTATAGTTTTACAGCAGATTTTCAGTGAAGAAAACATAAAAACGAAAAAACGTACAAATAACATCAAAAATAAAAAAGATAACCTACCAAAGATTTTGTGTAAAGTTTCGGAATGTTCAGATGAAATAATTGAAAATATAGCGATGCTATCTGTATATGGAAATTCCAGTGTAGATCCAAAGGAAATCGTTGAAAAACTTATATTGAACACTGAGCAAATAACTAAAATAATAAAAACTATAAATGCAATTGGAACTAGATCAAGAAAGCAGAAAAACGACAGAATCGAATATAATAAAATATATAAAAAATTATTTGACATTAAAACTAACTTAAAAAATGTCAAAAATGGAAAAAACACCATCGATTTAGCAAAAAGTGAGGAAAATACGTCAAAAATTCAAGAGATTTTGAAAAACTCGGAACATTTACGGACCGAAATTTTATTAAGCAGTAATGAAAATGGATGGACTGTTTTACATGAAGCAGCCGATAGAAATCAATACGAATTTATCAAAATTATATTAGAAAGTATTAAGGCAAATAAAAGAATACTTAACGAGTTAGTGCTTAAAGTTAGTAAGAATGAAAAAGAAACTGCTTTACATCGGGCTGCTGGTCGTGGACATGAGCAAAGCATTTTTATGCTGTTGGAATTTGTTGAACAATATCTCGACAAAGAATGTCTCAAAATAATGTTATTGAAACCATTAGAAAATGGGAATACTGTTATGCATTTAGCTTCTGAATATCCTGAAACTGCTGAAAAATTACGACATTTTGTGATAAGTAATTTACTCGAAATTAGTGAAAAAATAGACAGTAAAAATCCAGATTATCCATATTAAATCAAATTTAGTAAATAAATTAACGGTTAATTTGTAATTTTTGATAAAAATATATATGCACATTATCAATAAATAAATAAAAAACGTGATTTTTTTTCCATTTCCATACGAATAAAATAAACTAATCTTCTTTTAAACCCTGTGTCAGAGTCCATGATGGTGAGTCTATTTGATCATAATTTTCATTGGAATGACTTGCTTGTCAAAAATTTAATTTAAGTAAATAAGACTGTTTGAATTCAATGCTTAATCTTTTCATTGATTTTCAATGTTGCAGAGATGTTTTATTTAAAAATGAATCATGAAAACTCTAAGAAATGTTATTGTAAAAATGCCATGCATTATATTTTTTTATTATTTTTAACAAAAACCAAGATACACAGATATAGCGTTCTTAACATTTCTTTTTTATCTAACAAAACGGTTTTAAAAACGTAAAAATGAGTATTACAATGAACATTTTTGATTTAAAAAAAAAAAAAAAGCCTGAATAATTAAACTTTATTATGGTGTTTATGATATTTATATTTCTTGAATAGTGCCTCGTACAAAGCCTTGAAGTAGAAAACAATAACTTCGAATAATAATACCAAGTTCATCACTCCATTGCATGCGACCATATTGATTTAACAATTTTTCACATTTTTTCAATAATAATTTATAAATTTTTCCATGTCCTTCTTCAATTTCCGTGATGATTGGATAGCGTTTAATTAATAAAAAATCTTGATTATCATTCAATTCACTTATATCATCATATGAATTTTTTGTTTTTATGCATCGTTCACAATTGCAATTAAGAGCAGTATTTTTCGATAACCATTCAGTGGTAAGATCCAAGTGAAAAGCATAAAATGATATAAATAATTGTTCACCAATATCAATTGGACGAATTGCAATATAAACTGTGTCTCCATCCCGGTCAATTGAATAGACATTTGGCGAACAAGAATGTTCAAAATAACCAAGCATCACACCAACTTGAGAGTATAATTTTTGTCGAGACTGTGTACCTGAAGGGGGAAAGAACGAAAGTAAATAAAAATAAATATTGTAAATATCGTGCAAATTTGTGTGTACCATTAGCATTTGTTATGCTTTTGCAAGCAATATATCTTTGTTGAAAGTTGATTCCAACGTGATGTCCAATGAGATGCATGAGAAAACGTCGATGTCTTTTTGTTGCAAACATTTCTTTGACCTGAACATATAAATGCAAATTATTATTTTTTTATTAAATACAAATCAAACAGATGGTAAATACCATTGAAATAAGATTCCATCAAGGAAAAAACAACTGACCTTTGGATTTTCCAATAGAATTTTGTATACACAAAACACAATCGGAATGAATTGGCCATCATTTGTTACTTCTCTATTCCAAGGCAATTTCAAAAATGCTCTATATTTTGAATGATCATCTTTGAGTGTTGGTGATATTTCCTCTGAATCATCTTTAATGCTTTCTTCAACAAATTTCATCATTTCATTTCCATTTGAGAATAAATTCATAGCAACAAAGAATGTACGCAGCTCATGCATTAAATAATTATTAAAATTGCTGTATGCAGACGTTTTCATACCACATTCATATTGATGTAAATTGTTATTTTTACATTCATGGCAAAACATTGCCGTCGTACAATTTTTGCATGGCACAAGATTTGTATTGCTCTTGAGACAAATGACACATTTCCAACCTAAGGGGAAACAATGAAATTAAAAATAATTATTAAAAACCATTGCATTGCCATTGCCATTGCCATTGCCATTGCCATTGCCATTGCCATTGCCATTGACAATATATCCGTAATTATTAGCAACTTATTGATAAAAAAGTAGAAGTAAATATTCACTAGAGATTCCAAATATTTATGACATAATGCGTATTTATGAAAATATAAAAAATTAATAAAAATTAAATCTAATAAATATCGCGTGAATATTCCAAATATCTACAAAATGTATGGAAAAAAAAGGGTAATTTCCCCCTAGTTTCGAACCATAAATCATAAACAATGTCTTAATAAATCCTTTGTCAACTGCAACAATTTCTCCGACATTGATTTTTCGTTTTGCTACAACTGAATATTTATTGTTAGCGGTTTTTTTCAGTTGGACTGCATTTGACATGTCGGGAATATTTTCATTCGGTTCAAAATGCAATGGCAATTGATAATTTTCAAATTGCAAATTATATTTGATAAAATCAATGCAAGTCCTTTTTCTCAAATCCAATGTTGGCCAAAACTCTTTTGGATAATAATGTTTTTTTGCCAATTCAATGTCGACCAGACTCTGTTGATACATTTCCATTTGGAAAAAACATGCGGATCGATTGGCATACCCATATCCCAAAAGTTCGGAACCATTTTCAGCAAAGCACAATGATTCATTGTATAAATCCATCAATTCTTCATAATTTTTATGTTTAAAAATTGCATCGGCCAATTTTCTTTTTTTCATTGCTGTTTCATCACATTTTTGCGAATATTGTCGTAACGTTTTATTCTCATTTAACTCCTCGCAAACATCTTCATAGATTTCGTTACAATGTTCAGTATTAGCACACAAATTCACATACAGTGAATTTTTTCCGTTTGTTTTTTGCCACATAATTTATCACATGAAAATAAAAACAGATTTCTTTTTTTTTTCTCTTTCGTTTTCTTTGATGATTTTTTTTGTTCCTTTTATAAATTTAATTTAAAATCAAATTAAACAAGCACATTTAATATCGAACACAGAATTGTCAACGATGTAACAAGTATAATTCATTGATGCACCACTAAAATCAAATTATAAAGTTGCGTGCGTATGTATTTGTTTATTTCATCTTATTCAGTTTCATCTTCATATTCTTCGTTTCTGTGTTACCATGTTTTAATAAGAGATTTCATTTATTTTCATAATACAAACTGTTAGTTTTGACTCGCACAAAATGAATCATTTTATTTTTCTTTCTTTTCAAGCATGCGATAATACTGTACAGTTGTGTATGTCTAATTCAATCATATCCGATAATTCAATAAAATGTTACAAGTGACACTCATCAATACATCTATATATATGTGTGTTTTATTTTGAATTTGGATTCGTAATTAAATTGAATGATGCAAAATGATTTTGAAGAGTTTTTTTTCCATGATTTGGTTTAGTCTTCACATTTATCTTGAGATACGATTTTTTTGATTTTGTTAAAGGATAGACATGCACGTAAATTGGCGAATAATACTTTCAATATACAATTTTTCGCCAATCAATCTCAGATAGAGTTATGAAATGGACACTGTGACAGTTGCATTAGTGTGTGTTTGCATAGCAACGCCTAGTTAACGGTTAAAACCAATCAATACACAGACGAATGATAAAATAGTAAAAAAAAACAACTCAAAATGCGAAATTTTCATTTTTGTTAAAAAATTGTAAAAGAACCAATATTTGGTAGATAATTTTTCATCTTTATTAAGAACATATTAAAATACTTTAAAATTATTCACGTGACATCATGAATTATGAGTTGAAATATATGAAATGTTATTTTTATTAAAAAATATGGTCATAATTTTGCGCCTGCAAAATTTGAGGTTAATTTTGAATTGGTTTTAGTTGTTCATGCTTTCGGCCAACATTGTGCACATCAAATATAAACCCATATCATTGCTAATCAATTTTTGTCGTATGTATGATGTATACATGTACATAACATAAATAATTTCTTTGCACCATGGTCCATGGCCATATTTTTGCAATACGGGAATACATCCATCAGGTCCATTATCCGACAAGAAATTTCGATAAACTGGATCAGAAGTAATTTGTTGACGTTGTTTTTCCATAATTGGGACATCAGTACATCGTGCGCATTTACATTTAAAACGTTTTTCTTGCCAGAGTATATTTTGTCGCTCTTTTTTTGAGCTCATTAACATATCGTATGACAATGTTGACAAATGTTCACCTTTTTTAACCGGCCGAATCGTAACGCAATATAAATGGCCATCTTTATCACACGAAAATATGTTTGGAACGCATGAATGCTGAAAATATCCACCAATAATACCAATATGGCTGCAAATATCACGTCTATTTTCCGGATTTGGATCAATTGAACTGAGTCTTACTCGGCTTGAATTTGAGTCGGCAATCAGTCCATGTTGATAAACAAGATGCATTAGAAATCGTTGATGATCTTTTGTGTTGAACATTTCATTGATTTTTGGTATTTTAATCAACATTTTGTAAATGGCAAACATAAAGGCCGCATGTAATTTGGAATTTTCAGCGTTCGGTGGATATGGCATTTTTAAAAATGACCGATATCTTGATTTGTCATCTGACCATGTGGTTGGGATTTCTTTTGAATCGCTTTGAATTACATGTTCGACGAATTCCATGAGCTCATTTACATTTCGAAACATTTTAATAACTTTAAACATTGTACGCACTTCGTTCATTATAATGCCATTTTGTTGAGTCGTATCGCTAAATTTTAAGCCACATTCACCCTCATGAATTGAATTACTTTGACATTCATCGGAACAAAACATTGCAAAATTACAGTTTTTGCATGGCATTAAATTTGCATTGTCTTTCAAACAAATGTTACATCGCCAACCAAATTTTGAATAAAGGCATGTTGTGAATGCTTTCTCAATGATAACCGTTTTACCAACATCAATATCTTGGCTGGCCACAATTGTCACATTACCATCGCAATTTTTCTCGATATTCAGCACATTAGCGATACATGGAAATTTTGGATTTGGTGGAAAATTTAGATGCATGCAATCATCGGATATCTTGGTTTTTGAATCAGTTTCAATCAATTTCTTACAGTCTGTTTCACGTTTATTTAATTTTGCCATCAAATGGCCTGGATAACCAGCATCTTTGGATAGTTTGATATCGACAAGACATTGTTGATATTTTTTCAAATGGAAATAACAAGCTGATCGATTTGCATATGCCAAACTGATGTGCTCGGATCCTTGTTCAGCATAACAAAGACTTTCATTGTATGATCCAATTGCAAAATCATAACGACGTTCTACGAATGATTTGTTTCCTTCGGTTCGTTTTTCGAGTGATATTTCATTACTTTTGATGCATACAGTATTTTTGCTCTTTGATCGGACTTTTTCATAAAACTCCATTGATATGGGTGCAAATAAATCGACATACGGTGCATTTCGACTTTCATTTTCCTTTTTCCACAACATTATGATGTGCTTTGAAATTGAATGTTTTTTTTTTTTTTTTTTTTTTCACTGAAAAAGAACAATTGAATTCAAGTCAAACGTATTCATGTGTGTTTGCAGAAAATAAAATCGATTATTTACGTATGAAAAATTACAGTTTTGTCATTCTCATTGTTTTGGAAATAATTGACTTTTTTTTTTTAATATACTTACCTCAAATTTTCGATTATTCTGCCCTAGTAATTATGTCTAAATTCCTTTTCTTATATTTTGAAATGCAAATACACAGTTTAATAATAGCAGATCTAACAAATTTAATGCCTAAGCAAATGTCATCAACCTGTTGGGTTTGTGCGCAATATTATGTTAAAACAATTGTTGCTGGTTAACTTTGTGTGTATTCAATGATTTGATATTTTATAGCAACTAATACTGTTAAACATCGACGATGATGCTTTGTCATTTTTGATGAAGACATCTCGTTGTGATTTTAGAGCGACACCACCGGCCATCACCGACAATTAGTTCGTCAATTTTATTGCACAAGAAGTGATAAATTATCGCTGATTAATTTTCGATGTTTCAAAAATAATAAAATTTAAATTTCTGTTGAAAAAAGTCGGTTTCATTTTATTTAACATTTTCATTTGCTAAATAAATTTCAAAGAATATTCATATCTTTAAAATATAAAAAAATGATTGGTTTGAGTCAATACATTATACTTCGATACATGTACTTCAATAATTCAATTGAGGTCAATTAGTTTGGCTTGGTGATAATGTTCTATTCTGTTCATTTATTTGACGCAAATATACACGTGTCGTATAACACGACGCGTATGACGCAAAAATGTGTCATTTTTTACAGTTATTGCGACTAGACAATTTTCCCAAATAATATGGAATTTTCTATTTATTGCAACGTATATTTGGAATTTATAATTTCTTAATCATGATATCAATCTAGGGGGAAAGAACTGAAACAAATGGTGCAAATACTGCAAATGAACGCCAATAAGTATGTGCGTATTTACACTGTTATTTGTTCTTGCTACGGATAAGACGAAGCAACGTGAAAAAACAACAACAAACTTTGTGCAAATAGCAGCAAATGCCTGCAAATACGCAAATAGTTCTTTCCCCCTAGATATCAATCGATGCGATGCCTATATTTCACAATTTAATCTCATAATTAACATTTTTGTGTTTGAAAATTTATTTTCAGGATTTTAAAAATAACAATTCGTTTATTTTCTCATTCGATCTACGTAATTTCATATATTTTCTTATGAGAAAAAAAAATTGTATAAATGCTTTTTAGCTTCAATGACTTGAACCATATAGTATTTGAACTATAGAGCAAAATGTACCGTTCAATTAAAACTTCATTTCTATTTATTATTTTTGTAATTGGCGTAAGTAATTAGATTTTTAGTATATTTAAATGGTATTTTTTGCAATATTTCTGATTGGATATACGATGCACGTAACAATTACGATATACGATGCATGTAAGACTTTGTGCTTAATGTAAGTCAGTCGTATAGACTGTAAAAAGAAAGAATAGAAACAAAGCAATGATAGAAATAAAATACCTGATCAGATAGTTTGCATAGTTTGATTTCGGCAATTTGAAAAGTATTTTAATTGAATTTTTCATTTAAAACAAATAGATTCATTCCGCATTTGGATTGAATGGATGCAATTCAACACAAACTATTCAATTGGGTATAAAAAAAATTCAAGAATCACATCTGGAAATTAAGATCAATGTGAAAGGTAATACTCAAGTATACAGATCGTATGTTGCAAATTGCAAGCAAATATTAAATATATTTGCCAATATTGCTAACTCATATGTAACTTGTTGTTATGCTGCTCACAAAGAATTGAAATCACTTGATGGACATTTAAATAAAATTCCTAGAGAGGCCTATTTCCAATCAGTTATTACGGACAATTATTCAGACATAACGAAGGATATGGATGATGTACTGGAAAGATTAAGATTTTTTGTAATTAATTTAAATAGTAGCAATTTAAAACCATTAATAAACTTGTTAAATGCAAAAAATAAAAAATATAAATCCGTTAAATGTTAAAGCATTAGAATCAATGTTGATTAGAAATCAATTTGATGAGAATAAACGATAAATTATAAATGCATAATGTAGAATACAACTTATTCTCTCATAAATTATGTTCAAATTATAAAAAATAAAACAGACGTTAAATTGGAATTACTTTGAGAAATCATATCTATCTGATCGGCAACAATATAATAAACTTGGAGCCGCTGAATCTCCCGATTTTATCGTCAATTCGGGTGTCTCACACACACAAAAAAATTCTTAACAAAACTGAGACACTATTTGTCTCAAAAATGGTGTGAGACAATGAAGTGTCTCAGTTTGGTAAATTTTATTTAAATAATTGTATATTCACATTTATTTTAATTGAGACTTGAATATGAAAATTCCATATTTTGAAACTTTGAAGAAATAACAACGACAATGCGCTCTCACACAGTAGACGACTGAGTGAAGCTGACTAACACATGCGCAAATTCGTTCTTTGTAAAACACAGACATGAGCGACATTGATACTTTTGGATGTATTGTTTTCCAGCCAATTTTGAAGTCTCAAATATACGCTCAGTTATATTAAATATCAATATCAATCAAGTCTGTGATTTTACATAGAACAAATTTGCGCATGTGTTAGTCAGCTTCACTCAGTCGTCTACTGTGTGAGAGCGCATTGTCGTTGTTATTTCTTCAAAGTTTCAAAACATGGAATTTTCATATTCAAGTCTCAATTAAAATAAATGTGAATATACAATTATTTAAATAAAATTTACCAAACTGAGACACTTCATTGTCTCACCCCATTTTTGAGACAAATAGTGTCTCAGTTTTGTTAAGAATTTTTTTGTGTGCAGGGTAGCCACATTGGTCCAACACTTTTTTTACTATTCATAAATGACCTGCCATCTGTAACTTCAAACAATGTATTTTTATCAATGTTCGCCAATGATGTACGAATAGCTAAGATAGTGAACAACGAAACAGATTCTTTTCAAATCCAATCTTCAATCAACTCATTAAAGGATTGGTGTGGATTGAATGATTTACATCTCAATCTCGATAAGTGCTCAGTTTTATCGATTCACCATGGAAGGACACAGCCTAAACCAATCTATTGCTATGTTGATTACTATTTTGTAAATTCTTCTCAACAGCGGGATTTGGGTATGCTGTTCAATGATAAACTCAATTTTAATACGCATGTCGACTTGATCATCTCTAAAGCAAGCTCTTCACTCGGTTTTGTGAAACATTTTTCATGGGACATAGACTAGGGAGCTATGCAGTGAGAAAAAAAATTCAAACACGTTCCCGAACGCCATCTAAATGAACAAACATAAATTAGATTCACCAACATTTGATACTGAATCTGAATAAAAATTGATTATGTGTAAAAATAATTAAATATTTATGTTCAATAAAATATTTTTCATTATTAAATTATCGAAATATAAATATTTTTGAATTAAAAAAAAAAACACTTCATTGAGAAATTAAAAATACAACTAAAGCAAAACAAACTATTTATATTAAGTCTCCGCATGTTTATTCGATTGGCGTTTGTTGTATACATGTACTGGGTATACAATACAATACATGGGAAAGCTTACACTGTAAAACCAAAAGAATTTTTTAATTAGTTTTTTGGATTTTTATAGTCAAAAATCCGAATGGATAAAAATAAACCCAAATAGATTAGAATATATCTTTAAAAATATTTGATTCGAAAAAATTAAAAACATTTTGCGTGCTATGAACTAAAACAATATTTTTATAAACATTTTACTCGGGAGAAACAACAATCACCAATTCTTTGTTGAGCGACAACAATCCGTTGTTTTATTTCAATTTTATTTTACTGTGTAGTTGCTGTGTAATCGTTTCAGGCGACACTGACTTGACATAAGTTGTTTACTATATAACTCATTGAAAACATAACCGCATATTGTACATTTCATTTGTTATTGTAATATGAAAATTATAAATCTATTCGAAGTGAATTGATGAAGAGTTTATTTAATTTACTGAAGTCACACACAATAGTGAACAAAAATGTGAATTTTGATTTTCTGAATTGAAATACAATGATTGTACATTTCTTTTATATATTTTATTTTTGGAAGAAACAACAAATTGCGTTACTTGTCAATCGAATTCCATTGATTTGATCGAACATTTTGTTATTTGTTTGCATATTGTCCAAAACGGTAAACAACAATTGTAGTGACATTTTATTTGCTAAATTAAACCAATTATGCCGTAATTCAGATCGTGTTGCAAATTGATCCACACTAAGGTTATGTTTATAAAATATAAACAATGCGTTTGACAGTTTTGACATAAGCTTTCCCATGTATTGTATTGTATACCCAGTACATGTATACAACAAACGCCAATCGAATAAACATGCGGAGACTTAATATAAATAGTTTGTTTTGCTTTAGTTGTATTTTTAATTTCTCAATGAAGTGTTTTTATTTTAATTTCAAAAATATTTATATTTCGATAATTTAATAATGAAAAATATTTTATTGAACATAAATATTTAATTATTTTTACACATAATCAATTTTTATTCAGATTCAGTATCAAATGTTGGTGAATCTAATTTATGTTTGTTCATTTAGATGGCACTTAACCGGGAGACTCACATACAAATGTACAGGGCTATATAGACTGCTTACCAGGGTAGGACATAGATGATCAGACTACACGTCTATTAATTTCGCGTTATTGTTTATGTATGACTTGTTAAGTGATAAACTCATGGATAAACTCTACTGTCCTTTTGTAAAAAGTTTGTTTTATATTAATCCAAATCCACGTAATTGTGAAAAAGTGGTTTTGCGGGGAACTTTAATAACCTTCTTTCATTTGAAGAAAACCGCTGCTGAAAGTTATCGTTTGTTAGTAGAAGCTTACGGTGAATATGCTTCAACTCAAAAAACTTGTGAACGATGGTTTGCGAGATTCAAAAGTGGTGATTTTGACTTGGAAGACAAAGAACGGCCAAGTCTTCAAAAAAAATTGAAGATGCGGATTTGCAAGCATTATTGGATGAAAATCCTTGTCAAACACACAGAGGAAAAATATACAAACACTAATACAGAAGCTATATAAAAATAGTTACGAAGCGATTTCTGTATAATTTTTGGCGGAATTATATAGAATGTGTATTGTACACAATAAATGCGACAATATCGCTCATTCTCTCTCACACAACATTCATCAATCGCATTGCACTACTACTCCAAATGACCAATACCGATTGATTTGGAACCATTTGTCATCTTAACTGCTTGTGTGTTGCAACTGTTCACTGTTGTGTGAGAGAGAATGAATGATATTGTCGCTCATTGTACACATTCTATATAATGCCGCAAGAAATTATACGGAAATCGCTACGCAACGATTTTTATATAGCTTCTGTAAGTGTGTTTGTCTATTTTTTTTTTGTGTGAACGCAAAAAGAACTTGCAATGGAGTTGAAGGTTGATCAAGCAACTATTTCTAGACATTTGCATGCAATGGGAAAAATTCGAAAGCTGGGAAAATGGGTGCCACATCAATTGAACGAAAATCAACTCAGAGCAAGAATCGAAACATGCAAAAAACACCTTGCTGAGCACAAAAAACTTAGTTTTTTGAGTCAAATTGTTACTGGCCAACCAGTACCTTCGCAGTCAAAACGAGAAATTCATTGCCAGAAGGTTATGCTGTGCATTTGGTGGGATCAGGAAGGTGTCGTGTATTATGAGCTGCTGAAACCTGGCCAAACGGTTGATGGTAAGTGCTACGAACAACAATTGATTAAAATGGAGCAAGCATTGAAGGTGAAACATCCACGAATAGCGACTAAACAAGACAAAGTTTTTTTTCACGATGATAATGCCAAGCCACATCGTGCAAAGATCGTTAAAAAAAAAGAAAGAACACTTCGGTTGGGATCAGCTTGATCAACCCGCGTACTCTCCAGACCTTGCGACTTTGGACTACTATTTGTTTCGATCGATGCAAATTGACCTGGCCGATGTACGCTTTAAAAACTTTGAAGAAATACAAAAATGGGTCGCTGACTGGATAGCTTCAAATATTCTTTCGACGCAGAATCCACAAACTTCCTGAAAGATGGCGTGAAGTCATAGCTAACGATGGAGAATACATTGGTTGAAGTGCTCATTCATTTAATTATGAAATAAAATTTTCTTTTCACCGAAAAAATCGACATTTTCTCTGCATACACCCAATAGGAATACACATTTTCTCCCATTGTAAATATGCTAATACTATTAAAAACTTGTTCGTTGAGTCTACTAATAGAAATGAGTTTAAAAGAAAACTATTTGAAGTCCCTAGCAATATTTTTGATATTTATTGATTTGTTATCTAGTAATTAATTATTTTTCAAGATCTCAATGTATTCATTATTATATTCAGCCAGTTATTGGCGGTGAAATAAATAAATAACAATTAATGTTTTAAAAAGAATTCCTTACTACATCATTCGATTACCTTACTTAAATCTCATGCTTTCACAATATGTCACCCCTTTTTTGAGATGCAAAGTCATGCTAATGATAAAATATAAAATATACCGTAAATCTTACCATCAAGTGCTAATTTCCTCTATAAGTTCTGACAACGGTAAACCCAGAGCAGTAAGGTGCAAACATTTATAGAGAGTTTCTCGAAGAAATATGCACAAATTTTAATAATAATTTTGAGTTTCGAAAAATGGAAGAGCGAAAAAAAGGTCTTAAATTTCAGTCATCAAAGACCTTTCAAAAATCTTTTCAAATTTTTCTAGGGAATGTCCCAGCGTGTTAGAGGGGGGGGGGGGGAGTGGTTAATCAAGGGAACCCTGGAAGCCGCCTGTAATTTTCTTCAAACAAAAAAGGAAATAAAATACTTAGTTCAATTTTTAGTTTTATAATTTATTGATTGGTTTTTATTTATTTGATTTTAAATTTTTAAAATATAGAAAAATCACAATTTACAGTCAAAAAGTTTGTTTTGTAGTAATCAGTTTTAATTCCTGATTAGCCAATAAAAGTTGTAGTAATATTCATGTTGTTAGTTGTAATTTTTGTTTGTTTAAATTTGTTCATAGAATATACGCATTGTATAAGTAAAAAATATATAAATAGCATGAAGATTTCACTAGATTTTTTGTTTTTATTTTTTCTCATTATATTTCTCTTTCATATTGGTTCAGTTATCAAATCGAATGAGTGAAATATTATGAGCCGTTCATCTACAATATTTGCACGCAAATAGTCAAGGGGAAAAGCGGACTAATGAATTTAATGCAGACTCAATTCCAAAAAATTCACAATCAATGCTCGATAATTTCAATTCAATGCCATTTAATGCTGTGCATAAAACCATATTGTCAAACGTTCAATGCAGATACATTGTAAACATCAACTGTGTAGTGTTCTCTTTGTTTTAGTATTCATCTACACACACAGTAAACTTCAATGGCAATATATTGGTGAATGTTATGGTTAAAATAAAATATTTACCGCCACTATTTTTTGTTTGTAGTGATAATTGGTTTATACGGTTTAAGCTGTAAATAATTATAGAAACTATGAACACAACTGATGTTTGGAATGTTTCTCCTGACAATATGATTCTATATACGGCATCAAATGGCATTGAATTGAAATTATCAAGCATTGAATGTGATTTTTTCGGAATTGAGCCTGGACTGGATTAAATTCATAACTGCTTTTCCCCTTGCATATAGTTGTTTTATATACCATTGAAGTGAAGCTCACAACATATGCACTGATAAATTTGTAGCATTCCATTGTGTTCCAATGAAATCGGTGTATATAATAATGTTGTTCAATCTGTGCAAAGCTTGCACATTTTCCACATTTTTTTATGTTCGCAAATTCTCGAAAATTCTTATGACGTAGAAAATTCTATTGCTACGTGATGCAAGGTGTTAATTTAAGCTTTCTTAAACACCAATTCCATTGTACACTATTGGATAATTTAATATATGCAGGTATATAACGCATGACATGAATTTAATGCACTTAACATATTCGTTGGCACTAAAATAAAAATTCAACTGATTTCCATACGTATGGTGCTATTAAATTATCCAATCGTTTCGGAAATGCGCTTAAATTAATAAAATAGCATTTTGTAAAATTTTTTCCTCCTAACATCGTGTGAATGTATCGTTAAAATCAATTATATTTTAGAGCACTAACTACAAATCAAGCCGAAGAATTGTTCTATTTAACGCTGGTTCAGCGATTTTCACACATCGAAAATAATCGATAGAAATTATGAAGAGACAGTTCGCGGAAAAATAAATCAACGAAAAATCAAATCACTAATCGTTTAGCACAATAATTTTTTTTTTTTTTTTTTTTTTTGAGTTCAAAATACTATATATGTATATATATTTATATATTGTATAAAATGAATTACTTAGATTAATTAGATTTATTCTAGTTATACAATCAAAATGCATTAGCTTTCGCTTAAAATGAAAAGAAAACGAATGAAAAAAACAAATGTGTATGAATTTGTTTGTGTGTTTGTGTGCATGTTAAAATGTCATAAGTCGCTTAAGTAAAAATAGAATCTATATATATAATATGTGTTAATGATTTCCCTTAAATTTGTCACATTTTCCTCAAATTGTTCTAAACATTAATAAAATTCGATTATTTTTTATTTTTTTTTTTAAAAAAAACACTGGTTTTGTTGTCTTCGCAGAAATGGTCAAAAATTTTACTTATTTGATATATTTGATTTGTATGATTGTATGCAAGTGATATTTCGATAAATGTTGATAAAATTTGTTTGGCTGACGTGTAAGAAGAAAAATAAATTAAAAATATCGTTGTGTTTGTGTATCTTATCAAACAACAAACTGAATGAAAAAAATTTTTCTGATTCCAAACTTGTGATTGCAATGATGGAAACAACATTTTGTTGAATTTATTTTCCAAATCAAGATTAGAATCTAGTTAAATTTCAAGTCACATCATTCATGTTCATAATTTCATTAGTTGTAATAGAGAATTTGAAAAACATGAATGCAATCTCCATCGGACTGAAGCAAATGATTATTATTATTATAGTTTTTGTGATTTGATTCATTTCAATTTCGATAGCATTCATTTTGAATGTTGGTTCATTAGATTTTTCCCATACGGTTGCTACAAATTTGCAAATTTACAACATTGTAATGCAGTAAATCATCTATATGTAGATTTAATCTCGTACTCCAATTTCCAACTCTTTTCCATGTGGCTGTTGTTATTGTGAATTGTAAATTATTTTCTCGAATTGGTTTTATCGATTCACTGAATTTTCAAGTGAGTCAAAGGTTAAAACGCTAAAATTTGCCAACAAATTGGATACGGAAATGAATTAGGAAATGGATCCAACAAATAAAAAGCTAAATTTTCATAACCAAAAGTATGTAACTAATACAATATCCAATTTGAAATATCCGTCCAAAAAGTATGTCGAATGAATAAAAATATTTTTTGGTCGTTTGTAAATTGTTTGGTGCTGGTTTATGTTTTGTATCGGAAATGAAAAGGTGAACTTGCCCATATGGATTATTTCGCTTGAATAATTTCGGAAAACTGTTGCTGGTTGCCATTCTACATTTACGGATGATATTAAGTTGTGAATGATATAGAGATAAAAATGATAGAGAGTGTTTTTTTTCTTTTTTCTGTGGAATTGGCAAAATGCCAAAGTATGATGAGCAACGTGCAATACAGTTTTCAAATATTTCATATATGTTTCAAACAATATTCATTTCATATTATAGAATATAATTATATAATTAGTGGCACAGAATATATGGAATCATTTTTGAATGGCTTATTAATAATTTGAAAAGAATAAACCCAAACAATTTAAGGCTCGAAGAATTTTACATTACAATTACATACAAGCTTACAAATAATATATATTTTTATAGATATTATTTTCATTTAGTTATTATGCTATTTTATGCGTTTTGTGATAGGCATTTTCAGTATTTGTGAATGTATATTATTAAGCGTGTGCTCACGTATAATTTCCATTTAAATATAAATTAGTAGAGTAACACTGGGGGTGTGCGACGATATAAGGAATGAGCATTTTTGCTGTGAAAGACACTACAGATTTTCTTTTCTTTTCTTTTTTCTTTTTTTTTTTTCTCTGTTTTGTTGCTTATAACAATTAATTTTTCATTCATATTTATATATATATAAGTTAGTTCAAACTTCATTCTTTATATAGTTCGTATAACATGTTAAATTCTCATGTAAAATTCACCAAATTCTCTGTTTAAAATTGGAAAAATGCTTTTAAATCAAATTAATAATTAAAATGCATTGGTTAAAGTTTTCTGTAAAATTTGGTGCTAGTGAAGAACCCATACCCTTGTACAAATATTTCAAAATTTTTTTAGTTGTAACACCAAGGAATGTGATCTCTAGAGAAAACATGAGTTCGGTAGAAAAAATTACAGTAAAGTCATCATTTTGTACAACAAACAATAAAGTTCGATTCTCCTCCTTCAATATTTATCTTAAATGACTCGTACGATTTTTCTTTTATTTCTATAAATATTGTATGAATTAGCTAGTCCTTCGAGAGAAGATATATAGTTTCATAAATTCATATAACTTATATTGTAAAAATGGCATAGCAGTATTAACATTCTATAACCGTTTGGTTGAGTAATTATTCAGCAAGATTTTTTTTTTTTTTCTTTTTTCTCATCCCATTTACAAAACAATAGATCAAGTGTGTGCGAATTACAAAGGCTAGAGATGGTGAAAATGATAGTAATAGATGAAATTATAGTGTGATGGATTTCATTTCATCATGTATTATATAAATATGTTTGTCCATTAGCTTCTATGTGGAAAAAAATGGAAATGTGAAGATGATAATGATCGATTACATTGCAGTAGAAGTGAATGGTGGAGTGTAGAAAATTTGATAGCATCCCAAATTGCATATTATTTGTTCGATTTGTGTATTACATGTTTAATATTTAATGACATCCATTGCGTACATACAAATTGAATTGAGTCAAGTATTTATATATCATGATAGAGTTGGCAAAATTCAAAACGTGGAAAATGACATGAGAAAATGAGAAATAATTGGATAATGTGTGTGATTTCACATTTTACCGCATGATTGCATCATGTCAATATGCTATGAATTTCACATAATTTTTCTCATCATCTCATCTATTATTATAAATATGCTATAAGCTCAAAAACATAACAATAATTAACCTTAACATACAGAGAGAAAACAAAAAATATGTCCTTTATTATAATTTGTTTGTGAGAGTTGGAAACCATGGATACAATTCAACTTACTTTCTTTTCTACATTTTCGTTTTGTGTGTGGATGATATCTTGTATGTTCTGTTGTTCATTTCGCTTCTCTTCTCTTCTCGTTTCCTCTCCCCCTCTCTCTCTCTCTCTCTCTCTCTCTCTCTCTCTTTACATCGATTTCTTGTCCACTCTACCTCTCGCTTTTCCTCAATCTCTTGAAATTCCATCACAAAAATATAATTATTCACTTAATTTAGATACGAGTGACATGCACGGTGACCGTGTGTCCATTGCCCAGCAAATGTTTCTTATCGTGTTCAAGTTCATGTGTAAGGAATTCACGTTGTTGTCGATCCTCATAGTTGCCATCTTCTTCAAGAATTTTTTCTAGTTCTCCAGATGTCCCATTCTCTAAAGCCATTGAACACAAGTGTTGTTTGCATATTCCATTCGATGACAGATTAAACCGAGTGTATGTTGTTGATGGGGTTTTTTTTTTTTATTTTTAGTTCGTGATTTTGTTCATTTGGGAGATTTGTGTTGCAAATGGAATTTTTTTTTTTTTTGGGGTTCAGGTCCAGTTTAATTGTAGGAAAAACGGTTAGTGTTTATGTAATAAAATTAAAAATGTATATTTGACTTGAATTATTAAGTGCTCTCAGTGCCAGATTTTCTGCTGATTTAATATATTTATTTATTTTTTTCTATATAATTTAGCTATTTTGAGTTTTTTTTTTTATTTTTGGCAAATGTCAGATTTGTAGGCAATCGGTCATCCGGTGAGCCGATGTGTCGCCCGTGAGAACATCTAATTTATTATTTTTTTGATTGATTTAATGGATAGATTCATTACCGTTTGGTGTGGTTGGGGTTACAACTTCGCTGGTAATCGGTGTAATATTTGATTTAGATTGTGATAGTTCATCGGAAGCAGCAAGGGTTTGTTTCATGCGTCGATTATGTCTTGTTGTTAAGCCGCCCGTTTCAACGTCACGTTCAAGACGATGACCAGACCGTGATCTTGTTAATTGTCGCTGAACATACTCTTCCAAATCATCCTCTTCACGTTTGCTAATCAAACAATTTAGTACTATCAAAAAGATTCCTAATACAATGGCAAATAGACCGGTGGCCACCAATTCATTCCACCATGATATTGGTTTTCCTATTTTGCATTTTTTTTTTTTTTTTTTTTTTTTTTGATTAATGTTGGGTGGTGAATATTTGGAAGAAAAACAAAAATTGATTAAATGTCAAAACAACATGATGATCATATAAGAAAATTAGTAATTAAATGGATATACAAACCTGGTATTCCAATGCCAGATACATCATTCGGTAGTAAACCAGCACCAGTTAAAAATATACCAAAGACCAAAAATACAACGCCAATATGAAGCATACCGATGCTAGTCACAACTTTTGTATCAAGCATTGTGCTGCCGTGTGGTCCGCTTGCATGTGGCCGATGTTTTCGACGTGTTGAACCATGAAATGAATGATGCGTATCACCACTTTCTGAGCTATGTGTACTTAAGCGTCGTTCACGTTCTCGTGCTGCCATTTCACGTCGATGACGTTGACGCTTAATCGCCATCGCCGAATGTATTCCCGCAACAGCATGCATTTTTACTAAACGTTAATAAAAATAAAAATCAATATCGATCATTGTTAATCCGTTTAAATAACATAATTAATGTAAATCACTATAAATGAGTTTAATTTAAAGAAAACATTCACCACCAGATAAATTTCAAATTTATGAGATTCAATATTTCTCTCAACCACTCCCCCTCCCCCCACAAATGTAGTGCAAGGTTAATCTCATACATGCTTGATTATTTTCCCGATTTTT
This sequence comes from Resseliella maxima, assembly GCA_029041755.1. Taxonomy (NCBI): domain Eukaryota; kingdom Metazoa; phylum Arthropoda; class Insecta; order Diptera; family Cecidomyiidae; genus Resseliella; species Resseliella maxima. The sequence continues at coordinate 70,502 of JAQOWM010000186.1, forward strand.
TTTTTTCTTCTTTTTCTTCTTTGAGTGTCTGTAATAAGTAACACACAATCACTTACGCAAACCGCTTACATTCAATCAACCGAAAACATTGTTGAGTGTATATGATTGCAGCTAAATAGTTGTATCGCATTGCTATTAATCATATTAAATGATATATCCATTCAATCAATGAAAATTTTGATAAAAGTGTTTATCATTTATATGACTCTGATAATGTTTCAATTTAACCGGAAAAAAATGCTCATTAATCAATACCGCGACCGAATCATCCATTTTTATGTGAGACTATTAAAGCATGTCATTTAAAGCAAAGCTTTTTTTTCAAAAAAAAAATTCATCAGCATTCTTCGTTCATGTCTTTTTTCAGATTGTTTTTCAGTAGCATCTATGTCTATGATGATATTTTTTGCAAGAAATTTCCATAAATATATGCGACGCATTTATCTTGTCATCTGTGCTAAAACATAACATAATCTCAAAAAGAAGAAAAAAAAAAAACAAAAAAAAAACCGAAAAATATTATGCTTGAATATATTATCGAATGAAAACAAAAATATAGAAAAAGTTGCTATTACAGCTGCTCATGCAGTAAATTGATTTATAATGTGATCGAATGTAATAAAAATTCATCGAATGAAAATATTAAAATATGTGATTATGTTAATATTACACCGAGAAATGTAAATAGCATCAAAAGAGCAGCGTAAAATTTACACTATTTTCCTCTGTTACCGTAAGGCCGATAGACATAATAAATTACGAAAACATTTAATCTTCTTCACATAGCATGCTCTGTCAACTGAAACAGTTTTTAAATAGTAATGCAACTTATTGTGCTAGTGACAACTTTGAAATCTTAAATTTGCACAAAATATGCAAATGTGATTCAAACTACAGATTACCAGATGCTTTTTATTCACTGTTCAGTGTCGCGTTGTATGTCATCAATGTACATGTCTCAATGAACCACGTGTCTGATATGTAACACATCTAATCATGTAGAACTTTAGACACAATGCGATGAATTTCACAGAACATCAGTCAGGGAAAATTTCCTTTATTTAAATAAATGCACGATTATGCAAAGTATCTCTTTGTCGTTACATAATTAGCTTGATTATAGAAAGCGGTAACTGTTAAGAGATAACAATGATGAATTTGTGGGTTCGAAAGCTTAGTTTTAATTAGTTTTATTCTGTAGACAACACAGTCATTTGTTAAATTTGATTGTTTTGAATTAAACGATGGAAAGTTGGCTTATAACTCGATGAAAGGTAAATAAATGTTCATACATAAATGTAGATTAACTTCAATTCTCTCGATACTAATTGGTTCCTCCTGTTTATGTACATATGTAATTGCTTTGATCGAACTGTTCACTTTGATATTCAATATTTCTCTTAGAAATCGTTCACAATAATTCGAAATTGAAACGAATAAAAATATATTGTTCCCTTATTGATCTAAGTAATGTTTGCTCAATAAAAGGAAACGTTAAACCATCATTTGAAATATCTACTACAATTTCTTGCAGATCAAAGACTTATTAAATTTACTGAATTGATTGTAAACATTATTCCCATTGCAAATCTCAAATATATATGTTAAAGCTCATGGGTTTGAATTTCATACAAATTGATATAATATTGCCTGTTGTTATTCAACGCAACAAACAACTTCAAATCGAATCATCATAAAGTTAGCCAAATGTGTCCGATAACGATTCAGAGATGAAGGTAGATCAATACTCTTCTATCGAATGATTGAATCAGCGAGAGTTGAGAGAAACATTTATTAATATGAAAAACATACAAATACATTGTTTTAGTTTTACACACCCAGAGTAATTTGTTAGCGAATATTCCAACATTTGGTTTAAAATGTCATATTTCCAACGAAAGTCGTAAAGTTTACAGCTATGGTTGGAATTCTGTACATGGCAGATTTGTTTGCATTAATACCAATGCATTTGCGTATTTGGTTGTAAATGTGAGATTTCGATTGCGCATTCAAGCGAGTTGGTATTAGAGCAAACAAATCTGTCATGTGGAATACCAAGCATGGTTGGAAAAGTTATAATTTTCGTTGGAATTAATATGAACTACACGCAGGGTTGTTCAAATGACAGACACATTTCTGTGTGCTATTCCTTTAATTTGATTAGGTTTGGATTGATTTCATTTCGCAACTATGAACGGCACAATTACAAGGTGCAGATCATTGGTTCTGATACCGGTGACAAAGAGGTCAGGCGCACAAATTCATAGGAGGACCCTCAAATTTTAAAAACTTGAAGAGCAAAAATAAAGATCTTCAATTTAAGAAGGCTAACATTTTTGAAGAGCAAAAAAAAAAAGCCAGCAATTTCAACCGGTGCAAATATAGACTATGACTCCGGAGTATTTTAGTTTTAGTTTTACCAACATTTTTGGAGATAAATAAAAACTCAAGTCGCTACAGGGAAAAATTTTCGTTAAAAAAAAAAATTGATTAGAATTTTTCAAAGAAAAAATAAACAAAAAAATCTTCTATTTTATCGAAAATGTCATAATATTGTTTTCAAAAGTTTCTAGCCGTCGGCATTATTTAGAAATGTTTCATTTAGTCTCGTTCATTGAATCAAAATACTTTCGTCCTAGATATCATACTATGAATCAGAAAAGTTGAAATGACAAAAAATGACGTAGTTGCGACTGTTTGCTTGTAACTAAAGCCTAACCATGATTTGTAATTAGATGGGTTATGGTCAGCTAATATCGTGAATGAGTATGGAAAAAACGGTTTTGTCAGAGCTTTATTTGTGTCTGCTGTAAAGGGGTTTTATCTGCTATCATGATAGTTACACATATGTACCGAGTTATACAAATAATATAGGAGAGCGAAACAGAGAAAGAGAAGGAGCAGAGAGAGAGAGGCGTTTTCAAGTTACCATGACAAAGAGCTCAATGTTTATAAATCACGAATATTTTGGTGGAAAAGTCGTAAATCAACATTTAATTATCTGGCAAACGTAAACAAGTTCAGAATATTTACGAGTCATCAATAATTTCCAGTCAGTTGAGACTGTTTCACTGTGAAAATGAAAAGGAACGACTCTTCATTATAATTTGCCAATGAGAAAAATAAACAGATCCTATCTCATCATGCCGCAAAGAAAAATCTTGTATATACACAAAAGGTCGTTCGTATTGAATTGACAAACTGAGAACACCAAATGAGAAAATTCATTCGCACAGCGGTAATTTTTGTTGAATGGTAAATTGAAATTGCTGCCAGCTAAATGCAAAGAAAACTGACTGTACAATGGAAATGGATTTCAGAAATGACAAAACAATACAACAATCGAAAGAAATCATTTTCACAAAACTTAAAAAAAAAACAAACAAACAAATCAACAAATGTTCTCCTGTCTCATTTCGGATATTCGAATAAAAAAAATGCTTTTGAACGCTCAAACCAAAATTGCAACCAAATTCATATCAAATACAAGCCCTCGAACGAATTTATACTCAAGAAAATCAATAAGAATAATGGGAAAAATGGTGATGTAGCGTGTGTTTTGAGTATTTGTATGTTATCTTAGTGATGCACATAAGCAAAATATCTATATGAATGGAATTTTATTATGTGTTTTTGAGTTTGGCTTCGTTTTGTGTTTTAGGCTACAAAACAAAAAAAAAAAATATATTTAAATGTTGTGTTGTGTTGTGTTATATTTCTAGATTGAATGTATGAAGCAACCAAAATATGACAAAAATATCGTCTTCATGATAATGTTTACGTTCATAAATGCTGAAATGCTGTAATACTGAAATGCTTCATAATGTGTTGAGAATGTTTCTTTTTTTTACGCTTTGTTGAATTTTCAATTGCAATGTTAAATGAGAGATATAGAGAAAATCCGCATATGTCCTCATTTTGTTCAGCTTTAAGGAATGCCAACTTTATGTTTTCTTTTTTTTTTTGTACTTTCTCGATGTACAAAAATATTTTGTATCAGAAGGAGAGAGAAAGAGAGAAAGAGAGAGAGAGAGAGAGAGAGATTTCTATATCTATGGGAAAGTATAACCGTTTCAAAATGAACAAAATTCAGATGTTTTTCGTTGTGTGTGTGTGTTCTCACTTTAAAATGTGTATCCAATATTTTAGAAAAGATCAAAAGTATAGTAAAATGTTGATTGTCGCCCAATGGCTTATAGACCAACAATTCATTGGAATGTAAAGCGACCGAATTAAGGGCAAGTTTTACATTCACAATTTATTTACATTCATTTTGAATTGGTAATCTATTCATTTCAGTTGAAAGCGAAAACATGTTTTCGATGCTTTGCCACGCAAAATCCGTGCACAAAATGATAATAAGTCTTGAGTTTTGCTTGTTTTTCGTCCGATTCGAGAAATATTCGAATTTTCTGAATTGAAATTTGGAATTAAAACATTAACTCAATATGGCATAAAATACTTGTACAACGAACAAACAAATAAAAAAAGAAAAAGTATAAAAAAAATCAATACTCAATAAAAGAAGAATACAGTTTGCATATTGTTGAACATGGTCTTCAGTATACTATATAAGCTTAATGCTGTCATTATTTTGAAGAGAAAGCTAAAATAAATTTTCAACAATCAACTGAATGAATAACACGATAAAATATTCGATCAAGTGATGCAGAAAATGCCGTATGGAAATAATAAAGTGGCGAAAAGATTGGCATTCCATTTATATGTCAATCGATCTGAAAACAAAAAACGTAAAAACTATCCAACATTCAAAACCAAGTTGTTCAGGAACATTTACTGAAATGAAAATAGTTTCAACACACACACAAACATAATAAAGTTTGGCCGGTTGAATTGTCAATAGCACAGTCACAGCTGAATATTAAAAAATCGATACGCATTCCATTTTCGAGTTGTTTAACAAAATATACACTATTTCCGACACACGGAAAGCACACATGAATGAGGTTTGTAAACAATTCAAACGTTTTTTTTTCATGTGTCGCATTATTTGTCTTATATCTTTGATATAAATACAGGTGAAGTGAAATATACTGACATTATACGCTTGAAGTGATATTGAAAATAAAGAAAGAAGAACAAAATGTATGAAAATAGACAAAGATATGGATCTAACGAAATGAAATCCGCTGTCATGTGCAAAATACCTAAAAAATCCCATTCATTCCGTAAATTTTAGCCCAATTTCGATTTGTGTAATTCAGATAAGCAATTGGAAATGTAGATATACATAGATTATTCGTAAACACATAGCATAATGGTAAATGCATGGTGTCTGCTCATGAGAAACGATAAAATGAATTACAATAAAATAAATCAAATCAAATAAAATCCGTTTTCTTTGTATACTTTTGCAAAACAACCTGAACACGTTGATGTAAGGGTTATTTAGCCATGAAATTCTTGGCGAGCGTCTATCAAGTTTATTATGTGTATTTCCACCCGAATCCGTAACCATTAAACCGCAAACTAAACACATTTGTTCTTGACTTTGCAAGTCTGCGAGAACATTTTTTGTTGGTATTTTGTGTATGAATTGTGTACACTTAAAAGCTTACACACAAAAAAGAAAGAAAAAAAAAAACAGCAAATTCCTTAAATAAACAAAAAGATACAATGAATACGCATTTAGTTGTTTAGCAATTGATGCGTCTGAAGCAGCGTTATATTACTGTGATTGAATATTAAATTGCATACGAAAAATATACAAGCACACACTTTACGGATTTGGCTCGTTAAATATTTTCATAAATCATTAATTTTTGTCTGATGCAAATGGAAACCATCGCACGCATGTTAGTATTAGATCCAATTACCACGTAATGTGTGATAAAACAGATTACACCATATGTGTTGTTTGTATCGTAAAATCAAAATGTTGTCGAAAACACAAAATGCTTTTTGTTTTATCCATAGAAATTGCTTTTGTGTCGCATTCATATTTTATGCGGCTGATGACGAAGAGAAAAACTTGTAGCGCTTTTTTCCTCTAAATGTACTGCTTGAAGTGTCATTCTACCCAATTTGATTTTATTTTATACCAATTTCTCTGCAACATCACAAGAAATAATTTGTTCTTAACCAAAATATATTGAAATTGTTACTACACATGACGAATATAAATCAAGTGTACAATAGAGAAAATATATGATAATAAACCTGCCCAATCACTAAATGCAATTATCGGACAACGAAAATTTACTAAAGTATTTACATATAGTCAACGCTGTCATCAATAATTCTCAATTATGACTTGGAAATAAATGCGTTTCATATTTCTCGTCGTATTTTTGGTTTTTGGCACTTGCTCACGCTCATTTAGCCAACTCGTACTATGAGTTAGTGAATGTGTGTTTTTAATTCTCTGGCGTATAGAAATAGTTGGTATGTGTGGCACGTTTACTATATACGTTCTTTTGGTTATAATATTCGGTTATAAAATAGTATAGATTGCAATTCATATTCAATGGTGTTAAAGACAAACAGAACTATAATGATATTTCCGCTATATTATGTCAATTTCATTGGTTGTATCTCGAATGAGAAATGGGAATATTAATATACCGTATACGGTTCATGTGAGACAAATAAAAGGGACCAAAAATTCAAGAATTTCATTTAAAAATTGCTTATTTCATATCTCAAAATGGTACATCTTTTTGGCTCAATCGATTTTTTTTAACCATACAACATGCGTAATGTGACTGTTCAAGCAAAAGAAAAAATAAAATTGAATGAAATGTCATCAGTATCATTACAAAAGCGATGCCAAAAACTGAATTCTATTTCATTTCATCTTTTTATTCCATTTCATCGTTTGATGAAAATATTTTTTTCGCACAATTTCCCCGCAATGGATTTCTTTTAAGCCTTGGATGTAGAAATGTGGTTCGAAGGTTGCTAGACATTAGCATTGGTTCCGGAGGACGAAAAAAGAAAAAAGAATTACCCAAAAATATCTGTAAGCGAAGATAGCTTCTGGCAAAGGCATACGATATTTTACTAAAAGCTATCAACTCTCCATGGATTTAATTTACTGTTGCCACATTTTTTTTTTTTTTTTTTTTAATAACCTTACTATGATACGAAGGAAAAATTCAATGTAAAATGTCTGTTCAATTTTAGCTCGTCTTTTAGACGCTTCAGTAAACAAACATCACCTCGTTTGCATCAATTCGTTTAGTTTTTAGATGGTTTGTTTCGTTCACAATCTTCGTTTTGCCCACTAATGCATATTAATTTATGAGCGACGGAGGCAAAAATGAATATTTAATCAGTAAAAAAAAAAAAAAAAACATGATGCAATGTTGTGCAAAGTATACGAAGTAAAGTCAAGTGAAAAATTATGTAAAATTGTTCACTAGAAAACAACGTTCATAAGCCTGTGCCAGTGTATACATACGATCTTGATGCTTTTATCAGTAATTCTGTTCGATGTAATTTGTGTAATTCAAGTGAAGTTTTTAAAGTCTGTTTGTCTCGATTATGAACTGGTGAAAACAAATAGCTTACATTAGAAAACGTAGCGAAAAAAATGAAAACTTAATAAAAAGTACAAAATAATGAGTCGTCTATCATTCTTTCTTATTTGCGGGCGATATTACTTCCATTTTTACACTTGGTTCTGAGGATTTACTTGTTTGTCTTACAAATGCGGTTATTATGTATGAAGAAGATAATTTTTTCAAGTTTTGCAGGAGCCGAATTATGTCTCACGGGAATTAAATGAAGAAACACAAATTAACAGGAAAAAGAAACAAACAATTTTGTAATTTTGCAACAAAAATACGATGTAATCAAAGCTTATATGAAAAACCACAAATAGAATGAACTTAGAATCAAAAGTTTCGTCCTTCACTTAGCTAGTTCTTATTTCTTTTTCATTGATATTTTACATTCACACACCATCACATCGCGAACCACACCACACCACATCAATAAAACAATAATTATGGTAATTATAGTGAAGTCATAAAATTACCTGTTGGTAATTCAGTTGAAAAATAAATTTATTTTAATTATAATATCCTTTGACCTCCAGTCACTGTGTCTACTTTTGCACGATATTCGAGTAAGTTGATTTCTCGTCTTTTCCGTCAGTTTTGTACTTTTCTCTTTTTTGTATGTGTGTGTTTGTCAAACAAAAACGAAAATGTAAGGTGCTAACATGAACATGAATATTCAAATCGAAGACAAAATATGTGCTAGTAAATGTCTGCTTCTTTGAAATCAATCACGTATGTTCATGTTCAGGTTTGGGCAACATGCACGAAACCATAGGAAAGGAAAGAAAAAAGTCTATGTAAATTTTATCACGTTATTTTCTTCGATCTGAGCTTTTTGCCAATTATTGATACATCAATCTACTTCGTGCTGACTTTTTTTCACAATTTACTTTTATCCTTTTCCGTGTCTGACTTGATGAATCTCACTTTTTGTTTTGTACCACACTTTTTGATGGATTCAATTGAATTGAATTTGTTTGCTGTTTCGTCGAAATTCAAGAATCAATTCACATTCACTCACGGATTCGGAAAATGAAAAAAAAAAAAAACAGAAAATTCTTTAACCAAACATCACTTGAATATCGATTCACTGTTGTTCGGTTAGGGTTTTTTGGTTCAAATGCTTATATTGAGTTTGTCATTTAGATTGTAGCATATCGATAAAACCGGCAATGTGTTCTTGCTTTTTCACATTTAAAACGCCCCTAAAAGAAAGTAAAACACTTTGTATTGTTGGTATTGTTGTTGCTATTGTTGATATTTGATTGTTTATATGCAATGAAATAGCATTTTATTGTGGGGCCGCCGCTTGTGTTGGAATTCAATTTTGTGGCGCACTCAAGCAACAATATCCATATCCTTTTTGTCTTGAATTACACATGATAAGAGAACGCTTAATATATATTTTCGAGTTTTGTCGTCGACTGTTTTTATTTTCCCTCCTTTTGGGATGACACGTATTATCTGTGTTCACCTTTTGAAAATGATGCGATTATGGTCAGAATTTTTAAGCTTTCGATTGATAGCATGTCTTAAAAAATCACTCGTCACAATGTATTATGTCTACTTTGTTCATTAAATGCGACTCACTTCTCAAACAAACATTACAATATGGTTTTTAAACCGAAAACACACCAAATGGAAAAATATGGGTGCATTAAACTTTCTGTGGGAATTGTTTTCAAGTTCAAGATGTTTGTTGATTTTACATTTTTCTTTATTTTAACGAACGAATTTTGGTTTTGCTTGAAAGATAAATGACAAAACAAACGGATCTCTTTTCAAACTATAATTCATAATAATGAAGTGGCAACCTTTTACTTTTTGACTGAATTACTGCCAATATTTGTTTGTAAAAAAACGAATTTTATGTTGTGTACAACTTTTAGGATGCATTGATTTTTTTTTTCTTCTTCGTAAACGAAGTTTTTTACTTGCGTTTTGTATTAGAAAAACAATACTTTCCACAGAAGCATAAAATTTTGTGCGCATACAAGGGAAAAAAATGGAAAACAGTTTGGTTTTTTTTTTCTTCACTCAGTAAAATTTCGTTAAATTTGTTGTTATTATTTATTTTGCCTAAGATATTCGTTGATAGGAAATGATGAAATAGGACACAATTCACTTTGTTTTTTTTTTCTCTTCTCTGTATCTACAAATATCCTACTTGCTAACAAGAGAGATGTGCCTGTGATTGTGGATTCTCGTGTAAGCGATATGAAGGAAATGAATGTACTGAACCATGGTTGCCGTATGGATAAGACTTAAAACCCAACCGTAACTGCAACAATTTCCAATTTAGCGATGGATGAATTTTTACGCATCGTATACATCGTTTGCGCTCAGCATGGCATCCAATTTATTGCTTGTTCATCAGCATGCGTCGTATGTTTGGTGTTGTTATTTTTTTCATGTGTGCAGCTACACATTTTCCAATATACAGAGGGTTTCCTTTGCGTTACGTTGCGTCAAAAGCATCGCAAGCACAGAAACTTCGAAAGCGCGCAGATTGGTTGGGTCGTTTGTCGCATTTTATATTGCGTTCCTGTTTTTTTTTTCTTTTCTTCGTTTTGCGCACGTACACCGCTTCGAGTGGTTATCCTTTCCAGAATTTTGTAGAAGTTTTCATTCGCTGTTGAATGCGACGTTAAAGTGGAAGAACCACCAACAATAACAATAATACCAACACAAAACATTTCCCCCCTGAACTCATAGTAAATATTTTGTTGATAATGTAATTGCACATTTTGTATGATAGCAACGGAATATCCTTCCGTTTGTACTGTGGCAGGGTACATTGTCGTTGTTGTTTTTTTCTCTCTCTCTCTCTCTCGCTCTCTCTCTCATGGAACGAAAATGTTGAAACATTGAAACATGTATTGCCACTGAATTAAGTTCATTAACCGAAAGCATCTATTCGTCTGCACATATGTGTTTTTGTATGATTGTGTGTGTGCGTGTGTGTGTTAATGTGCAATGTGAGAAGAATACCGACTATTTTGAGAAAGAAAGTGGATGAAAGATTTTATATAGTCAATGTCCGCAAAATTTTCTCTCATTGAATATTTATGTCAGTCGGTTGCATATTTATCTGGCTTATGACCAAACAAATGAGCTGTGGGGAGACACGTAGACATAGACACACACGAACCTACCACTGAACGCAATTCAACAAAATGTGTGTCACAGTCGCATCAAATAAAAACGCTCCCCGTTTTCTCTCTCTCTCTCTCTCTCTCTCTCTCTCTCTCTCTCTCTCTCCTCCCCCTCCCCCCCTCTCTCTCTCGTTTTTCCTTGTATGCAATTTGCAAGCATTGTTTTCAAATATATGTATATATACCGCTTCGTTCGTCGATTACAAGGACTCGCTCATTTTTTTCACTCGCTCTTTTGTCGCCACTTGAATAACATCACAAACAGAACGGAATACAAACGCACTGAATTGAGAATGGAACAAGCACCGATGATATGCATGATATTGATGCCACAAACAATAGGATACTAAAACCTTCAGAATTCTGGAACCATAATAAATATGTAATACGTCACGTTATATTTGTTCCATCATTCACACATTGCACGTATTCGTCTCTCTCAATTTTAGAAGATAAACGTTGAATGATTTTCATCATTCATTTGAATCCATTGAGGTATTTTTTTCCATCCATTTTTATCCAACAATTCTATCGACAATCGCTTTATAATGCAATGCACACTGTGAATTGCCCCGTGGTGCTTCAAATACGGGCTCATTTCATCATTTCATTATTTTGATCGTTTTACCTTTTTCCCGTTGAAATGCTAACCATATTTGACTGTAATATGACTACCTTTTGCCCGTTTTTCTACAACTTTTATAGTATCAAACATAATAAACTAGATCATACAAGTTCTTTTGTGTTTTAGCATGCATATTATTGGGCTTGTATGCTCTTGTTTTTCTTTTTCTTAAAGAGTAGAGAGAAGAGAGAAAGAAAAAAAAAGTTACCATTTCATCTTTAGAATGTGCGAGATGCGGGCTGAGATGAATGAATAGCTATGTCACTTGAGCGCTTCCATTGAAAATGCTTTGAAGTTGATTTGTATTTATTCATGCATTTAGTTTGTCACTAAGGGTTGTCGAGGGATAACGTGTTATATTCATATGTAAGTGAAAAATTAGAATGAAAATTGCAACATTGAGTTCGTCTCAAGTCAACAATGACAAATATAAAATGTAAAGACAAAAAGTGAGCACACTTTTTTATTTTTACGATGAAATAATGTGAATGTCATAAAATATTTTACATCAACTTTACCCTTTTTTTTTTGTTCTCTTTTTTCGAGTGTTCGAGATGCATTCACTGTTTTAATGCAAACAATGAAAAATGTCAGTCGCGAAGAGCCATCAAAAATTATATACATTTCTTGAACTGCTTGACTATATATAGCCCCGTTGTGCGTATGCTGCATCATTGTGAATCATTCTCTTGCGACCATTAAATCAGGTCAATTGAATATCATCATACTCACCAACTAATTTCTCTTTCCATTGCTTGACTGCTATGCGATTTAAGTTGTAACTCAATTTATATACAATTGACTTGTGCAAAAGTGACTGAAAGTAAAAATGCTGAAAGAAAGATTGTTGTTGTCAACGTCGTATGGATCGGAGGTATGTGTGAATTTTAATGAGTTGATGAACTTTCATTTTACAGTTAGCCTAAAGTGAGAATCTCATCGCAAACATTTTCCATTAGTAATATGTTGCGTGATCGATCAAAAAGGTCAAACTCGAGAGAGTGTCAGGTATTATGGGAAAGGTTCACTTTTAATTGTTTTGTAACTTTGAGCTTTCAGATGAATGTTTGTTTGTTTGTTTTGGCTAAATTTATTCTGTATCGGCACGTGTCAAAATTTCAACTTAGACTGGTTCAATACTCCATGGCAACAGGTATGATGAAATCGTGCTTATGTATATTAAAACATTTCAATGTTCCACCTAAGCTGAGATTAGTTTGGAAAACTTTTTTTTTTTTGGGACTTCAAGCATTTGGTCAACTGAAAATGCGAACTAAACAATTTAATGATAAAATAATAATTAATCTCTACAACACAAATATGTTCTCATTTCACGAATTACCTTTATTTCATATTTAAATCGATTTTTTTTTCCACAATTAAACAATTCATAAAGCTAACAAAATAAAAGTCTGTAGATTCGAAGAAAAGAAGAAAAAAATTGAAATCAACTTGTTATTTAAGTATGGAAATGTTGAAGAGATTTATTTTTCTTCGTTATCACCAGTGTTGCTAGCACACATGCATGTGAAATCATTAATAATGAGGAGTAAATGAGGTTTTAATCGAAATGATTAATTTAAAAGGAATTATTTAATTTGTGTTTGTGTAAAAATCATATCGAATTTTGTAAATGTTTAAGGATTATTTATAAAGGGAAAATTAAAAGGTCTAATCTAATCGATATCACTCGATTGCTACTAAAAGTATAACTAAAAAAAAATAAGTAGGTAAAAATTCAAACATTTTTTTTTCTTCAATCTAAGCTGATCTCTTATGATATAAAAAAGAAATAAAGTGTGAGAATTTTGCTTTTAAAAATGTCATTAATTGAAATGTCTTATCGACAAATCATCACTGTTAACACTTTCAAAAAAAAAAAAAAAAAAATGTGATTAAAATACTAAAAAGTAGTATACCACTTGGGTTCGGATTATTTTTTTAAAAAACAACATCTTTGTCTGATTTTACGGCACTTATGTTCCAATCTACTTATGTTGTCTGTTTTTTGTTCTTCACAGTTATCTAATTTCACCGTATCAAAAAAAAAAAAAAACTTATTGACTTATCAATTAAGTAACATTTGTTTTCGAAATTGATTTTGTGTTCACATAAAGAAAATCATCAATTCTAATTTTTTTTTTGTTTTTGTTATTGTCATTGTAAATGGAACTCTACTTAAGTACTAATTTGTCAAAATGAATTAAGTTCGAGTGCCATATCTGTCTCTATAGAAGTGCCAAATATTATATATAATACAAAGATTTAAATTAAAAACACAAAATAAAAAATGATTAAGCACTGATTTTGTATTACAATGGACATTGAACGGTCGATTATCGGCCGGCCGGATCAAATCAGACGTTTTCCACTCCGTTCATCATTTTTTCCGATTCATTAACGGTTTGTAGTGTTTGTTTTGGTTTACGATTGTTTGTTGGCTTTCTCGCTGTTGGTTTAGTGGTTTTATTGACCTTCTTTCCACGGAAATAGTCTTCAATCTCGGATAATTTTTTACCATGAGTTTCAGGTAGGAAAAAGATTGCAAAAATGAAAGCAATTAATGATACAACTGCGAAGAAATATTGAAGTGCATATACTCCACCCAACAATTCAATTAAATCACTAGAAATGGCAAAAAAAAAAATCATTATAAATAGATAATTTGAAAATTTTGATCTGAATATTTCGAAGATAAAGATCTGAAATTTTAGAGCAAAACACTTACTTGTACACTTTAATGGCGATAAACATTAAAATGTTTGCCATCGAGTATGAAATTGAATGGGCGACACCACGAATTTCATTTGGAAATAGTTCGGCTGTCATGGTCCACGGAATTGTCAATAGACCAATCATGGAAAAGCAAACATAGAGCAACAAACAGAGTGCCGGCACCCAATTTTGCTGTGTAGTACCTTTCAATTGTAAAAGAAAGAGAAATGTGTTAACAAAATATTTGGGATTTTTTTTTTTTTTTTTGATTTTTCAAGTGTTCATTATTCAAGTACCATCGTGTAACCACTTAGAGAATGTGCCTGATATAAACATAACAACTGCCATTCCAATGCCGGATGCCATAACCAATGGTCGTCGTTTGAAACGTTTCAAAAACCATGCATTCGCTAGCGACATTAAGAAACGTGTGACACCGACAAAAATCGATACATTATTTGCATTGAATTTACTTCCAGTATCCTACAATAAATAAATGTTTACATATATATTCACCTCAAAGCTATCTCGCTTTAGCAAAACAAAAAAAAAAAAAATAAGGTGTGCGAAACCATAAAAATTTATTGATTTATTTTTTTGGCAAACTTACGGCAAAGAAACTGACAGCATAGAAAAGCGTAATATAAATTCCACTGAATTGTTGGATCAAAAACAAAAAGAACAATATAATCATGGGCTTATAACCAGTCGGACGAAGAAAACCGGCCCATTTTGAGCTGCTAAATCCTTCGCTTTGCATCGGTGTAAACGAAGTAGCCGAAAAATTCTTTGGGATATTTTTGCGGAATCGCGTTTCTTTTTCACGCTGTAAACTGCTCAAATGCATATCTGCCAACGATTGTGACTGTGAAATTGTGGATTGGATTTAAGTTTAATTTTTTATTAGACAATTTCCGTTATTTTTATTGATGCAATTTTCATGTGATTGCCTTTTATGCCCTTACCGTATGCTCTGGCTTTGGATAGTTTTTGTATAAAAAGTTCAATGAACGTGCTGCTTCTTCAATGCTCCCTTTGCTAACAAGCCATACGGGTGACTCTGGAACAAACATATGAATAAAAATAACGGGAACAATTGTATAAATTATTGATAGCCATGCCACCAAACGCCATGCCATATATGCGCCTTTTGCGTATGAAATGACCATGCCTGCAATCATAAAGAAAACCAATAAAAGTTTTGTTTTTTGTTTTTTTTTTTCGCTTTTTATCTTTTATGTTTTATGACCATTGCTCGATAAAAATGAACTAACCGAGTGAAGCCAATGTTGGTGCTGCGGAAATCAATGAACCGCGTAAATCGGGCCGAGCCACTTCGGTAATGTAAACAATTGCTGGACTTGTTCCAATTGCACTGCCTAAACCAGTTAAAATGCGGCCAATCAATAATTCAAAAAAGCTTGATGAATTTGCTATTAAAAGCCATCCAATAATGCATGGTATTGATGCCAATTTGATTGTATTCAATCGTCCTAAATATTCCATTAAGACGGCAGCAATCATACATCCAACGGGCACAGATAGTACAATAACTGATGCTACCCATGTTATTTCATTTGGTGTCAACACTAAATCACTGTTTTTATCATTTAATTGTGGTCCCAATATGGCCGAAAATGCCAACGCAATACCAATTACAATGTGAAATGATGCGGCTGTTGTCGCAGCAAAAATCTAATCAACAAAGAAATATTAAAATTTTAATTTATTACATAAAGCAAATCCCAGAGATGAACATGAAAACAAAAAAAAAAAAAAAAACAAAAAATTTCGCCACGGTGCTAAAAGTATATTCTTATTTTTACTTCAATTACCTGCGGAAGAGCACTTTTTATGCTGCTGGGCTCATAAGTACTGAGTGACCGGCAACTTGTAATCACCTCACGAAATGCATCTTCTGGTTTTTGTTCTTCCGTTTCCTCAAACCTTTTTCAAAAAAAAAAAGAGAAAAAAAAACACAATCAATCAATCAATTTGAGATAAACACTTCACATTTTTTGGATGGTTGATTCAAAATTATCGATATAAAAAAAAAACTGGAAAAAGATGTTTCGACATTAAAAAAAAAAAAAAAATATTCATAAAATATAAACATCAATGATGTAAAACATTTAACATGCAATCAATATGGATCAAGGTCAATCCGTTGTCTTACATTTATTTTATGTTTCTTTTAAGATGACATTTGAAGCTTCGTCATTTCATCAATGTTTTAGTATTATTTCTCATAACATTATCGAAAGAAAAAAACTCTTTACAATGTTTTTCTCTTTTTGATTCATTTTTCCATTCACATCAAGAACTTTTATAGTAAATTTGAAATCAATTTATTCCTATTTCGAATTGGTTGTAAAATAAAATATATTTTTCGAGATAGTTAATCATGCTTTAAGGAATGATTAAATATTGGTCTGCAAATATGGAAATAAAAGTCAAGTTGTCAACGAAATTTGCCTCTATATCTGGCATATTTATCTAACGTGAATTATTAGTATCAATTTAATAAATTGAATTTATCGCATTTTATTAGAAATTAAAAGAAGAATTTGATAAATATTTTACGCTAATTAGTTTGTTAAAAATGATAATGATTCCTTTGCACTGACGTGCTTATGTCTATTCGAAATTTTGTCAAATTGTGTTATTGCCATTATTGATAAGCAAATCATATTTCCGTATTTATTGGTATCGTTAATGGGTTTTTAATCATCGATACGTACTGCGTTTTAATAATCTTTCTCTCAAAGTTTCGATAATAATCGACTTGTCATATCAAAACCATAAAAGATAAAATTGTGACGCGGCTTGCTCATCATCATCATCATCGATGATTCATTCAATATTATGTTTGTTGAATTTCTTGCAAATATGACAAAGCACCCTACGCTCTATATTTCTCGATAATATCAACTAATTTAAGATATATTTGTGCATAAAAGAACTAACAAAACCGAAAAGAGAAATGAAAACAAAACAAAACAAAAAACATATAGCAACAAAAGTTTCTCTATGCAAAATCATGATGAGTTCAGCATGTTTTCCAATTAAATGAATAACTTTGTTAAGAATGATGTGAGAGCGGGAGAGAAGAAAAATAACGTTTCAGTTCTCAAGCAGATTTATTATCAAATATCGAAGAAATAAACAATTTTTCAATGGGAACATTTTTAATGAGCAATTAACAAATAATAAACAAACTGAATTGTTTGGGGTCGTACTTACCGTTGATTAAGGCTAAGAGCGCTTGATCCAATACTGTAATGAAAAATGAAAGAAATGATTGTTGTTTGGTTAGTGTCGGTAATTTTTTTTTTTTTTCTTTTTTCTTTTTTTTTGTTTTATTTTGCTGATGATATCAAATGATTGTTTTTTTCTAAATAAAAACGATTGAAAAAGCAAAAACTACAAAACAGAAATGGATAAAATATGCGGTCATAATAGATAGCAGTCATAAACAATGCAATAATTGATATTGAAAGATGAGCAACGTGTTGCGTTTAAAATCATAATTTTTTGCACAAACACAAAAAAAAAAAAAAAAAAAATATACAAAAATCACAAATAAATGTGGTAAACCGATTTTCATACCTCGTATATCATGTAATTAGAGAATCGATTGACAAATTCGTCAAGAGAATCCAACATTGTTTACGAAACAAATGCATTAATTAATCAACTTCATTTTTTTTTCCAGTTGAAAAATTGTTTTCCGTATTATGAACAGGATAAAATCACATACCATTGTGTACTCTACCAATCGATGCAATTGTTGGAAATTTTTTTTCACTATTTTATTATTATTATGTACGAAACATCGTTTGCTTCGCAATAAAAATTATCGATGAAAAAAAAAAAACGCTGTACGATTTTAATGCGACGATTTTTTTTATTGCCATGGTAAAAATGCATTATATATACATATATATTGTAAGGACATATGGAATGTTTATCGATCGTCATTTAATTGGCACATTAATCCAACCTTTGAACATGCATTTTGATGAATACGGCGTCATAGAACAGAGTATATAAAGTGTATTGACGAATAGCAACAATACAAAAATTGTGTATTTCATGAATACAAAACGCCACACAGTTACAAGGCCGCTGTGAGTTTCTCTTTTTATTTTACACTGCGGGTGGGTTTTCAGCATTCGGAAAATACGAAAATCCCCGTCAAATCACGCAACAAGTATTCTTGACATTTTCAATTTTTCAACAAACAATTTCACTTTTGCGAAAAAAAAAAAAAAAGAAAAAAAATGTTCGTTTTGAACGTAATCAAGTGAATTATTTTGAAATTCGTGTGCTCATGCAAAATGGACTATTCTTCGTTCATTGCAAAATAAAAGAAGCTATAGCTTGTGTTTCACTTTCAAACGTCTCCCACTGTGTAAAATCATTATATTTATAGAACGAATTCATCTATTGTGTCATATCTAATATGTTGACTTTTTGTCGTTTTGTGTATACGTCATTGGTTCAAATGCCCGTGAAAATGATATTGTGTCTGAATATATTCGCCAGTCAAACAAACATAAACATAAAATGAATATGTAATCAGAAAAAATCATATGTTGAAAATTGTTGATCTTGCATACAGACGACATTATTGGCTTTAGATCGACATTTAATTTGCATAAATTTTATCGTATTTCATTTTTTGGTACATTTCCAATGAATTTCGATATTTACATCACATTTAGCTATTGATTGCCACCGGTATTTTTTTTTTTTTTTTTTTTTTGTTCTTGTCAAACTTCTGCTTTGCATTCCAAATTTGTCGCATGAAATACATTCAAAGTCTTTTATTTTGTTTACAATATCAATTTATATCAGGTTTTTTTTTTCTTTTTTGTTTGAATTTCTTTTTTTTATTACTTTTGTCGATGATAGACATTGAAAACCGCTCTCATTGTTTATTTCGATCCAGATTGGTAGCTCGTTTTCGTGTCAAAATCAATATTTTTGGTTGAAACCTTTGAACTTTGCGAATTGCAAATTCAAAACACGACAAACAAATTAATGAAAATTCATAAATAATGACATTAATCACCTTATTCGATGCAGCCGCTATTTATCGCTATGATAGGCATTTAAAAAGCATTCAATTGCAATTGATTGAATATGTTTGGAAATTTTTCTTCGTATCTGATTTGTTGCTGTTGTTCACATGTATGCAGCTGACTGTTGTTGTTGTTGTTGTTTTTTTTGACTCTCTTTTTATTTTGATTTCATTGAAATTGTATTTGCAAGAAAACCTGTGGCGGCCCATGTGAACAAACAAACAAAAAAAAAAAGGAAGGCAAACGTGCTCATTTCATAAAGTGACAGTTATCAATTGATGAATCAAATTCAATTGAAATTTATTTTATGTTTGCTCGTGCATAGCAATAAAATGTGATTTATTATTTTTGTAATTGAAATGGAGTTTGTCACAAATTTTTGACTAGTTTTTCTCTCCATTTTTCGATTGAATGGTGGCGGTGGCAGATAAAAATGTAACTAATATAATTTATGCGATTTTAGATGATGATCTTGAAATAGTTTCCGGAGACAATGAGAAAAGGATTGGAGAACAAAAAGAGAAAAAACAACGCAACGAAACGAGAGGGAAACATAAAAATAAGTTATAATCAACTAGCAATTGGTAGTAATTTCTCGATTATGAGGTTAAATTGTGGTCGCCATCAAACATCCACCATATCAATATCAATAACATTCATTCAAATTAATAACAATATACAGACATTGTACTGAGTGTGAGGCAGTTTTTTTTTTTCTTCTTTTCGTACTGTTCTCATTGTTGTTCATGTGTGTGGGCAAAAATACAATCATGTTTTTTTTTTTCTTTGCAAATACACGCATTCGTTATTAGATTCCAGTTTACGATAGGCATGCAATGAATGTCATTTAATTAACTAAATGAAAAATGGGAAAAATTTAAAGGACAGAATTATCAGAATATTCTGGCAAAAGTGCAAATGAAGATCGAATGCGGCTCGTGTTATGTTTCGTTTAAAAATCAACATCAATTGTTTGGTTTTTGCGGTTTGTTCGTAGATTTTTGTTTATCCCATGTCTGTGAGTGTGTATGTTTTTTTGCGGACAAATTAAAATGAACAAAAATAATTTACGCAAATTAATGACACACTTGAATTTATTTCAAAAAAAAAAAAAAAAAAAAAACTCTTTCCCGGGTTCTATGTCAGAAGAATCGTTTAATTTAAATTGAATGTATTTTTGTTTTCGGAGTCACCTTGACGATGCATGCAAGTCAACTATTATTCAAAATAATTGCAAACACATTAAATGTTCTACAGTTTTGTATGGATAAAATTTTGTTTACTGTTTTACGGTGATGTAATCGAGAAACGTACATTGAATTCAATAAAATCTAGTACAAATCATGTTTTTCACTGAAAATTGCCACAATCTCACTCGAGACTCTATGGCGTCTATTGTAAAATCTCTCATTGTATTTTGCTCTGTTTTTTTTTTTTATTTTCTCACTTGAAAAAAATGATATAATCGTATAACATTCAAGTTGTTATTGCTTTGCCGAGTTTATTAAAGATTGCCGAACTCAATGTTATTAAACTATTTCGTTGAAATTTACTTCCTATATTGCTAATGAAAATGTCATGTTAACAGCAGTGTGAAAAAAATGATTTTCGTTCATCGTAAACAAACATCTCTAGAAATAGTAACGCTTTTCACGCAAGTGACGTAACGCTGCACGTACATGATAGAGACAGTTTATTTCAATCGAGATTGGTAGCTCGTGACAGCACAGCAGGACCAAATTTCACACTCCTAAATTTGCTTGAAAAAATATATTGTCTGCCAAATGTCAATGTTTTACGCTTTTCGCAATTATGATAAATTTAAATAGTAAGAATGCTAGTAACTTTTTTCTCGTCTAAGAACATTATGTTTAAGCAATTACTGTAATTGCTTTTTCTTTGGAAAAATGACAAGGATACTATTAATAGCATTCGGTAGATTGGACACAGCATTTTATTACAATGCGGGAATCCTATTTAAAGCTCATAAATGAAACACAATTTTAGAAAATGACAGAAAAAAGCAGCTGAATTCCGCTGATTTGATGATTTATATATTTCGTTTCTTTATCGTGGTTTTAAGCATCAATTTAATAATTGTCAATTTAATGAATTGTGGCTTGATTTTATTTATCACCATCGTATTGGTCTCATTGTAAAACTGGCACGGCCCAATGAATCATTTGAAATGGTCGTATGATTTAAACTACGCACAAAACACTCATTTGCTGATTAATCAGTGAACAGCCGATGAGCATTTTCCAATATGTTGAATGAGCATATTGTATGTACGTGTAAATGAGATCAGATTTACGTGATATTTCTATAAATTTACGATTTATATTAAACGAGAACAACGATAATATAGCATAATCGCTTGGAGAAAGTTTTGCAATTATACAAACAAACTAGATGCTGCTGTTCAATTAGCTAATTGCGTACTGATTCAAAACAATTCCATTCAATATGATTTAAAGATTTGAACTAATTATTCAAATGGGATTGAAACATGTATGTGTTGATGACATACAAATTATTATATCAAATTGTCATTTTGTCGCTTGTTTGATTGATTAAATGCATTTTCACAAAATGAAAATACTAAATTTGATGAATATTTGCTCAAAAATATGCATAAATCACATGAAATATTCTGTGCAAACAATTTTAGCAAATAGCATTACAGTAATAATTGTATGGAAAAGACCATGAAATATACGCTTGCGATTGAAATATGATAAATAGATAGCCATTCAAAGTGAGTGTTTTTGACACACACACAGAGAAACAGACATTCTCAACACTATAAATCAAAGATTTATTATCATAAGCAAATAGTTATATTGACACGTCCGCATTAATTTGATTTTAGCGAAAATATTTCTACAAATAATACTAATTGCTATTTGGAATTGATAACAAACGGTTGTCACAATAATTTGTCTGTCGCCAAATGTACAATAATTTATATATTCTTTCATCTTTTCCCTAAATCATCACACATTCCGATCGAATGAAGATTCAAAATTGTCCAAATGGAAATAAAATACAAAAAACGTTTGTCAATAAGTATAAAATTGTGTCAAAGGTTATCGACAACTGATTGGAAGCGGTGAAGCTACTTTTGGTTCTTTTTTTTGTTTTTTTGCTTTTCGTTTTTTTGTGTAATGATAATAAACATTACAATTTTCTGTATAGCAATTGAAACTATGACTAGTCGCAGTGACGTCAATCAAGTAATTTTCATTTCATCTTATTTCGATAAAAAGTTGAACGTCGGTCAAAGCAAAATACATATTAATTCGGTTGCGACAAAGTAAAATACACACAAACAAATATAATAAAAAAAAAAAACAACAACAATTGCAAACAATATTCACAAATTGTATTGAAATTACAGCATTTTTTGGTGATATTCATAATAAAACTCATATTCATTTTCGTTAAAATTACATTTGAATCGAATGACATTCACCAAGTTAGTGTGTTTTAACAGGCAATTCAATTCAGTTAACATGCATGTATTAATGCGCAACAGATGATTTTATTCGATGCAAAGAAACGGTATTTCATATGGTTACCGATTGCAAAGCATCTTATTATCATGACATTGGGATGCATTTCGTTTTAAGCCACGAAAAATAAAAATAATGCTCAAGTTCATTCACTATACATTGTTTTACTGCACATATATTTGTACCGCCATAATCTCATAACATTCAATTTTATTTGTTTACTCACCTTAACGGATCCATTGTATTTTATCGTTTTAAATGAAAGAAAATGATCCTGAATATTTTTAAATCGTTCAAAACAAAACGTTACGCACAAAAAAATGAGATCACTTGTCTATTGAATGTTTGAAAGCATGAAAGCATGAAAATTGATGCGATAAGATTTGATTTTTTTTTTTTTCAAAAACGTCTCACATTGGTTGTATTCTCGAAATAACAAATGCTTTTTAAACGATGAAAACAAAGCAATAAACCATGCAGAATCAATCAGAAATCCAGATCTCGGTGATAAATGTGACTTATTCTCGTTCTGATATTTTATTATTTCTTTATTTGTTGGTTCATTCGGTTTATTTATTTTTTTTTTTTTTTTTTTCAATTCTTTACAATGGAAATCACTTTAGTTCTTTTTTTTTCTCAATTGTTTGTATTGGAGTTCGTTGGTATATGTTCAAAAGTTCTCTTTTTCATTGAATTTTTCATTTGAACCCACATACATGCAAAACAGGGCAGTCGAACATCAACAATGAACAAAAAAAAAAAACACTTGAGAATGTACAGGTATTCTTTGTCGTTGATCGTATTTTATACGATAAATCTAGAGTTTTTGTTACACGTCGATTTAACAAAGAGATACAAAAAAAAAAAACACCAACAGCACTAATCGATTTCAATATTCGGCATTAAGTAGGATTTATGTGTATTTTTTTGCTTATTTCTCGTTTCAATTTATACATATGCGTAACCCAATCGGCAGATGGTTAGAAAATTGTTTATGTTCAGGTTTTTTTTACTCTTTTTTTTAAATGCAAACAGATATTTTTTTTTTCTTCAAAATATCAATAGTTTTCTTTGTTTCTCAATTCGCCATCTGAATAATAAATTTTTCTGATTTGGTTCTTTTTTTTCTATTTCTAAATCAATTTATCGATTTAAATCAAATCGATGATTTTTTTGCTTCGATTAGATTAAATAAACTATTTTATTTATTTAAATAAACTATTTTCAACAACACAAGAATTATTCGTTAGCTTGTTATGTTTCAAAGATGATTTAATCCAATTGGGATCGCCTGTTGCGCTACACTGATCCCATGGTAAAAGTAATAAGTACGAAGCGGAGCGTAAATGCGGTCTTCGCAATCTATTGGAATTTATTGAATGAACGCACAATTGTTCACTTCACATCGCATACAATAACGAGACACTATTGAAGCGAATTTCAATGAATGCTGATGATGATGATGGTGCTGACGATGGTGCTGATGATGATGACAATATATCGGATTTCGGCGAATAAACACTTCTTTTTTTTTTCTTCTCTGCTTTCTTCCCCTCTTTCTCCCTTTCGAAATCTATGTTCTTCACCTATCGCGTATATTATTTCTGATGGCGTCTATGATATTTCAGTACATTGTTTTAAAACGAGTATTTGGCTGTACTGTTTAAACTATTTACATTCAATCAGTCGATTGTCACGAATAAATTACACACTCACCGTATGCTTTTGTGTAGTCAAAAGAATAAAAAAAAAAAAAAAAAAAAAAAAAAATACAAAGTATTTGTACAAATCGCCGAAATACGTGTCACCGAATCGAGTAACGAAAATCAAAGAGATGCAAAATGCCAAACAAAAAACGACAGAGAAAACGAATAAATGAATCAAATACGATATTATTTTGTTGTGCAATGAGAATATTGTGCACGAAATAACACGGTCGGTCGAAGCTTAACACAGTTTGTGTTGCGAACCAAACAACAACTGATGTTCAAAAACTAAAATCTAAATCTCATATATGTGTGTCTGTTATACTGCCGACCGAAAATGCCTGATTCAATCCAACCATTCGAATCAATCGAGTAAAGTTCTTTATTATACTGTTTTTTTGTTTATACCGAATCTATACAATCATAATACAAACGCGTAACAAATTCATTGCAACAATTCAAATGAAAATCTACTACTGCTCACTCACCGCATCGATTTATACTTACGGATACACACACCTATACACACCCGTATGCTCGTGTGACTGTACATCGGTAAAAGCGTCGTTGTGACATTTGACAATTGGATTTTGTTGTTTGCTGTAACCTAACATAAAAAAAGAACCGCGTTCACATCAATTCAATCCAAGTCGCATTTGATTTTTACATTCATCATTTGCAAATAAATACAATTTTGTGGGAAAATCTGTAAGAAATTGAATTTTTAATCGAAAACGTCACTTAAAAGGTATTTCATTTGGTAATTTTTATGGAAACGCGTGAATTTAGTGTGATTTTGTGATTTTTCAGTGTGGTTTTTTGATCTCGAAAATCTCATACAAAAACAAAAATAATTGGAATGATAGCATTCAAAATCCGTTAATGGATTTCTACAATGGATTTAATCGATTTTTATCATTTTTCGTACAAATTTTCATGTTAAAATTTGATTTTTCTGAAAAAAAACCCAATTGAGTGGTTTTTGTTAGTAGAAACATAACCTACAAATCAAATCTGTTGGCCGGTTTACCCTGACAACATTCAATAAACAGTCGTTGTTGTGGTGATGTTTTTTCCCCATTAAAAGCGTCTAGAAATCACCAAACAAATCGATTGAATTCATTTCTCTACTATTTCGAATTCATACAGAAAATAATAAAAGAAAATAACATTAAATTTGTCTTTTTATTTCAG
Organism: Resseliella maxima; assembly: GCA_029041755.1. Classification (NCBI taxonomy): domain Eukaryota; kingdom Metazoa; phylum Arthropoda; class Insecta; order Diptera; family Cecidomyiidae; genus Resseliella; species Resseliella maxima. The sequence goes on from JAQOWM010000186.1 coordinate 96,025, forward strand.
AACAAACATTTTTTTACAAAATGACAGAAAGTGATCGAATTGAAATTCGTGATGTGACTCGCATCGAACGAATTGGAGCACATTCACATATCCGTGGTTTGGGCTTAGATGATGTTCTCGAAGCTAGAGCGGTATCACAAGGTATGGTTGGACAAAAAGATGCACGACGTGCTGCTGGAATTGTTGTAAATATGGTACGCGAAGGCAAAATCGCTGGACGTTGCATTCTCATTGCCGGAGAGCCTAGTACTGGTAAAACAGCCATTGCTGTTGGCATGGCAAAGGTAAGCTATTCGGCTTCAAATTTATTCAGCAAATGGAAATTGTTAAAATTCTAATTCGAATTTTGAATTTACTTTTCAAAAATAGGCAATTGGCACTGAATCACCATTCACAAGTATGTCCGGTTCGGAAGTGTACTCATTGGAAATGAGTAAAACAGAAGCATTATCACAATCCCTACGAAAGAGTATTGGTGTTCGCATTAAAGAAGAAACGGAAATCATAGAAGGTGAAGTGGTTGAAATTCAAATTGATCGACCAGCTACGGGTACCGGACAAAAAGTTGGCAAAGTCACATTAAAAACCACTGAAATGGAGACAAATTACGATTTGGGTAATAGAAAAAATTCACACATTATTCATCACACATCACTCAAATATTTACGAAATTATTAAAAATTGGAAATTTTTTTCTATTTTTATTCACCGTTAGGTAATAAAATAATTGAATGCTTTTTGAAAGAGAAAATCCAAGCCGGCGATGTGATAACAATCGATAAAGCATCTGGAAAAGTTACAAAGCTTGGACGAAGCTTTGCCCGTGCTCGTGATTATGATGCAACCGGTGCTCAAACACGATTTGTTCAATGTCCTGAAGGTGAATTACAAAAGCGAAAAGAAGTAGTGCATACAGTGACATTGCATGAAATTGATGTCATAAACAGTCGAACACATGGATTTTTGGCATTGTTTTCCGGTGACACAGGGGAAATTAAGCAAGAAGTACGTGATCAAATTAATAACAAAGTAATGGAATGGCGTGAAGAAGGAAAAGCCGAAATAAATCCAGGTGTTTTGTTTATTGATGAAGCGCACATGCTTGACATTGAATGTTTTTCATTTTTAAATCGGGCACTTGAAAGTGACATGGCACCAGTTGTTATAATGGCAACAAATCGTGGTATTACACGTATTCGCGGTACAAACTATCGAGGTCCGCATGGTATGCCAATCGATTTGCTCGATCGTATGATTATCATTCGAACAGTTCCATATACAAAACCAGAACTCAAAGAAATTTTAAAAATTCGATGCGAAGAAGAAGATTGCCAATTGGAACCAGATGCACTTACCGTATTGACACGCATCGCAACCACCAATAGTTTACGATATGCCATTCAATTAATTACAACAGCTAGTTTGGTTAGTAAACGCCGTAAGGCCACTGAAGTTGCTGTTGAAGATGTTCAAAAAGTATTCAGTATGTTCTTGGATGAATCACGTTCAAGTAAAATTCTGGAAGACTATCAAGACGAATATCTATTCAGCGAAATAACACCAATTAAAGAAGAAGAAACGGAAAATAATGAAGATAAATCGGAAGATGATAAAGACAAAGACACTCCAATGGATATTGGCGATAAATAAATGTTTGTTCCATTCAAAATAAATTGATTTCATTCGATTAATCAACATTTCCAATGTAAACTGTTTATTTCTTCCTTTTTTTTTTTTTTTTTGAAGCGAAAAACATCTGGAATTGCTCCAGACAATTTTGTCATAAATATATAATTGAATAAATAAAAATGAAAAATCAACAAAACCGTATGTGAAAAGTAATTTAGAAATGGTAGTTTCACTTATTATTGTGATTTCAGGCATAAATTTAGATGTTTTTTTTTTATTTTTATTTAAGTATTTAATGAAAATGAATTGATTTCAATTGAACAACAAAGAAATATCTAAATTGAAAATGAATTCGGCCCATTAAATTGATATCGATATAACAAAACAATTACAGTTTCATCATTTTCTTTATTTTCAATAAACAAACACAATTTTTTCTATGTGATGCAAATTCTGGATCGATAAAACCAGAAATAGTGTTCTCAACATAAGTGTACCGCATTATATGTGGTTTAATTCGAATGCATGTCTTCTATTTTTTAGAAAGCAGTAAATACTATGTAACAAATGAATCAGTCATTGAATCACTCATAGGAGCTCATATTTTTGAAATTTTGTAAGAAAATTCCAAAATATTTTCCATTTAAATTCATTTTCTTTCCTTTATTTAAATGTAATTTCAATTTCCCAATAATTTCTTAGATCAAATTAACAAAAATCGTGAATTTATAACGTAAACAATTTAGAAAATTATGTATTAAATTGTGTAAAAAACGAAGAGAAAAAAAAAAAACAAACAAAAATTCCAATCTACAAATGTTCAAAAAAAAAATATGGTTTTTAAACAAAATTTTGTTATTTCTTTTGTGTTCGCTGACGCATTGATCGTTGCGATACTGAAGCCTCGGATGTTTTTGATTTTTTCGATACTTTGGATGTGGTGCTTTTTTGCGATACAATTGATTCGGAATCGCTATGATCGGAGCCAGCTTGTTCATCACCAGAAACGCGTGCTTTACGGGTTGTTCGTCGTGTGGTCGTTTCTTCTATTGGAACAAGCTTGGAATATTTTTCAATGGTGGCTCGTTGTGATCGAGTTAAACGACTTGTTTCAAAATATTCTTGAGGCAATTGATTTGCTGCTTGGTCATCATCTTCAGCAATGGCTGATAAAACGGATCCAGAACGAGTAGCACGGATTCGACTTGATTTTATGGAATTCATTGAGACAATCGAAGAGGTTTCTGATTGACTGTCATCGTCTTTTTTATTTGAGCGAGTTTTTTGTGTTTCCTTTGTTTCTGATGGAGCTCGACGTGCACGAGTTTTGGTTTCTGGTTTTTCCTCATTTTTATTCGATGTTTCTGATAATGTTCGTTTTTTCGAGCGAGTTGTCGGTAGTTCAGTTTGTTTTACATCTTCATCCTCCGGAGCAGAATTAATTGATTGAATTGATTTTGCACGACGTGTCGTTCTCGGTGTTGTTGGTTCTTTTTTAAGTTGCATTTTTTGCTTTTTCACTGGCACCGCTTCATCACCAATTTCATCAATTTTCGTAAGTGTACTATGAGAAATGGCTTTTCTCATTCGTCGACTTGGTGCACTTTCATTGGCATCGAATTGATCGCCAAGTTCTGAATCTGATGCAGTTGATTCCGATGCCGATTTTTTACGTTTTTGCAATTTTTCTGCTTGCTTTTCATCAATATCATCTAAGCGTTGTTGAGATGCTGCTCGTCTTGTTCGATGCGTCGATGGATTACTGATATCTTGCAATGAAACTGATTTCTCTCGTTTACTACGCCGTTTTGTTTCTTCCTCAGGTTGGCTTCCTGTATCAGAAATACTCGAAAGACTTTGATGTGAAACAGCTCGACGTGGTGCCGCCGTCGTCGTGGTTTCTTTTTTCTTTCGGCCTGGTGATTTAGTTTTTTTCACAATTGATTCTTCAGTTGCATTTTCAACAGCATCGGAAAGACTTTGATGTGATGTAGCCTTTCGGAGACGACGACTCGATACACTTTCTTCAGCATCAAATTTGTCACCAAGCAAATTTTGTGTTTCCTTTAATTCTGATGGAGCCCGACGTGCACGTGTTTTGGTTTCCTGTTTTTCTTCACTTTTATTCGATGTTTCTGATATTGTTCGTTTTTTCGAGCGAGTTTTCGGTACTTCAGTTTCTTCTACTTCCTCATCGTCTGGAACAGAATTTATCGATTGAATTGATTTTGCACGACGTGTCGTTCTCGGTTTTGCCGGTTCCTTTTTAGGTTTCACTTTTTCTTCTTTGGCCGGCACATTTTCATCTCCAATTTCATCAATTTTTGAAAGTGTACTATGAGAAATGGCTTTTCTCATTCGTCGACTTGGTGCACTTTCATTGGTATCAAACTGATCACCAAGCTCTGAATCTGATTCAGATACGGATTTTTTACGTTCTTGCCCTTTTCCATCTTCATTTTCGTTAATATTGTCTAAACGTTGTTGAGATGCTGCTCGTCTTGTTCGTGATGTTGATGGTTTGTTGACATCTTCCAATGAAACCGATTTCCCTCGTTCATTAAGACGTTTTGTTTCTTCCTCATGTTGGCTTCCTGTATCGGAAATACTCGAAAGACTTTGATGTGAAACAGCTCGACGTAGTGCTGTTTTTTCCGATTTCTTTCGACTTGGTGATTTTGCTTTTGTAATAATTGGTTCTTCAACTGTATTTTCAACAGCTTCAGAAAGGCTTTGATATGAAGTAGCCTTTTGGAGCCGATCACTTTCTTCAACATCAATTTTTTCATCAATTTGCTCATTTTTCTTTTTCATTTCCATTTCAACGGTCTCCAAATGAGATGAACTTTGATTCTCTTCCTCGACATGAGTTCCAACGATGGGCTCTTCTGCCTTCTCAACATTTTCATCGACTATATTCAGTTGTAATTGATTTTCAGTGGCAATATTTGTCACAATATTTCCTGATTGTTGGATTTGTTCGGCATTTGTTGAATTACACGTTTCATTTCTACCCATTTCAACTGTTTCCAAATAAGTTGAACCTTGATTTTGTTCACTATGATGACCATGCATTTCGAAACCAAATGCATTATTATCAACATCCAAGTCTAACATTTCAGCATCAGCCGACCCCAAATCACCGTAAATCATTTCATTCATTGCTTGCTCTTGTGTGATTAAACTGCGTGACTCTGTATCTGATGGTGTCATCTCAATTTGCATCGATGCTGTTTGCAATTCAGTGATACTATAATCGTCATCATGGTCATATTGCGTAGTTTGTCGCTGCGAAGTAGTTGCTAACTCATTATTTATATCATATTTCTCATCATCATCATCATCATCATCATTATCATTATTATCGTATTCATTGTAATGTTGATCGTGTGAATCAGTGATTTGCTGGTCTTCCAAGGATTTTTCCGATTTATTATCAGCTTCAGAACTGCTTGAATCAATTTGAATCACATCATCAATATCGTTTACTTCATTATCACTTTCTTCATAGATTAAATCTCCTTGTATTCCATGTTCGGAAGATTGTTCACTTGAAATTGTGTCATGTGATTCATTTGATGTTGATTCAGCATTGGATTCATCATCTAATTCATCGATATTAACAACATCCTTGTCATTGCTATCGGTGTTCGATTCAGCCGGTGATGGTTGCATAAAAATTGAACTGTCTTCAAGCAAATTTTGGGCATTCGAATTTTCGCTGAAGAATGAATTTGTACAATGTTCATATTGAATGAATTTTCTAATGGTTGATTCATTAACACCCACTGAACTGTCAATCAAATAATTTTGCGAAAGTCTTTGGGTTTCGATGATTGTGGTTTTTTCCGTAATTGTCTCAGTGAAATTAACCATTGATGGTGTTGATGTATCATCTTCGATTGAAATTGGTGTCGCAGATGCATTTTCAATTGTTTCCCGAACTTGGACAATATTTGTCTCATTTACAATGCTTTCCATTGATTGTTCAAGATCAACTTCTTGATCAATTGTCACTTGATCTTTCACTTGGTTCTCTTCTTCTGATTGTTGTTCAACATCTTCTTCAACTTCTTCAACTTCATCAACTTTTTCAATTTCTTCTGTTTCTTCGAATTCATCAGATTCTTGTTGCGTTTCATCAACAATTGAGATATTTTCATCCTGTGTAGATTCCTTATTATCAGAAATTATTTCCGAAAATTCGCTTTCATTGTGTTTTGATGCAAATGATGATGAATCTTGTAATACATTTTGTTTCAAATGTGTTCCATCTAAATCATCAATTGAATATGCCATTGAACGTTGTATGCTAATTTCGGAGGCATCTTTTAGAAATCTTTCAGTCGGTTCTCTGCCCTCAGAAACAATATCAAATGATAAGTTATCTTTTGTTGTGTATGGCGCTCCACTTGAATTCCCATTTTTCGTTTGCACCTTATAAGCGTTTGATGTGAGTACATTTTTGCTTAATAATTGTGATGATGATCGTTTTGGTGTTAAACGTTTTGGTGTTGATGTATTTAAAACTGGCTTTTGACTTACATTCTCATAATCAGCCGTATCATCTAAATTCAATTTTGATCGTGAACGTGTAATACGCGTTGAACTCATAATTGGAATTTCTGGTGTTTTTGATCGTAATCCACGCCTTGATTTAATATTCGATGTTGGAACTGATGTATCCAATTGATGTGATATCCGTGATAGATCATCAGTTTCAATATTTTTATTTGATGTTTCCATTTCTTCATGAACCTTTGATGTATTTGGCGAATAAAATTCATCAATTGAATTCGATGCTGAGCTATTTTTACTTGAACGAATTGGTCGACGCGCTTTAATTGAATTTATTGTATTTGCTGAATTTGAATCATCATCGTCTTCATTCATTTTACCACTTTCGTCAATTGCTTTCAAACGATATTCATCATCTTGTGATGGAATTGTGTAGCAAAATGGTTTTGCATTAAAATCAACCGATCGCCGGGCCGAATGTACCGTTAACGATGGTGATGTTGAACGTCGTGATATAATTGAACCAATTTCAGTGTGACGTTGTTTTAAAATACTTTGCGGTGTTTGGCAACGACTATCAATACGACTTTGTTTATCCATTCGACTACTTTTCACAACTGGTGTACTTAGCAAATTGACTGTATCACACAATTCGCCAAGTGAATTTCTGGTTTCATCTAAATCTTGTTCATCTAGATGCTTTCTTGTAACATGGCTTTGATTCGTTAACGATGTTAACAAATGATTATTTATACCTGGTGCACGATTTTTTATAAATTGATCGGCTATTGAAAATGAATCAATTCGTTGTCGCTTAGCAGCTGGTTGCTTTTGATCTGGATCTGTTCGATTTTCATATGAAATTTCTTTGCGACGCTTTAAAACACCAACATATTGTTTTGGTTCATAAATCATTGGTATATCTTCATTGATTTCATCTGTATCAATTTCAATTCGAAGATTTCCCAAAAGTGGTATGTGATTCTTTTGTAATTTGCTATCGAAACCAGTTTGTTTTGCACAAACAATTGCCTTATGGAATACATTATCAATGGCATTTGCATTTGCATCAACAATATATGGATTTAATTGGCCACTCAATGGGATGCTTGATTCAATATTTTTCTGTAAATCGTTTGGCAAACGATTTTTTATTGCCATATAGTGATCGCATAGTGTACGATTTGTTGAATTCATTGCCAATTTATATGATGATATAATCATGTCTTGTGTATTTTCCAATTTTTTATGCATTGTCATTGTACGCGGTTTATGCTTTGAATTGTCCAAAAATGTCACAGCCTCAATGTATTTATTGCGTTGTAGCAAATAGAGCAATTGCAAATTTTCGGATAATAATGTGTCACAATTTTGTAAAAATTTACACAAAATTTCACCCTCACGTTCGGTCAATGGTAATCCAAGTACGTAATTCCATTTTTTATGCTCGTGACATCCCTTGAAGAATTCTATTAATAGTTTTTCCTCAAATTTTGACCGTTGCAATTCAAATGCTTCGGTTATTAAATTGTTTGCCAATAGGGTTTTAATACGAAGTGTTGTTGAAATTATTGGACCAGGTGCACGAATTGCTTGCAATGCAAAATGCGGCATATCACGAATCAACAGAGTATTTACTAATAGTTCTTGTTGCCATTGAGAAATGAATCGATCGCAGGTCAATGGTGAAATGAGCTCCTTCAGTGCAATCTATTTGGAAAGAGAATGGGAGGTGGGGGAAGGGTTGTGTGTAAATTCTTCGTTTAAAAAAATGTCACCTCATTGATGTAATATAAAATGTTTAAAATACTCAAACATACCTCGTATTCATTGTGATCCAAATTCCAAAAGGCTTGTGTTGTTTTAATCAATGATGAATTCACGTTGAATACCGCTGGGAATTTGATGAGATTTTGAACGACATTAAAGTGTTCGGTTTCCAATACCATATGCAAATCAAGAAACAGATAAACAAATAGCATGTATTTATTTTCAATCGGAATGCCTGGTATGAGTAAAATTCGAAGCATAGCCTGCAATGAAGGTGGTGGATAGAGTCCATCGCCTAAACCATTATTCCATTCATTTCGTAACAAATGTGAATTGCATTCTCGATCAATAAATGAATCAATGTATAAGCATTTACAGCTATTTGTTTTTGGTGCAATATTATTACGATCAATATCATAGAATCGTTGTCGTTGCTCTGTATAAAATTTGTTAAGAATACGATATGGATATGGTATTGCTGTGAATGTATCATTTCTTGGCTCAGGCAATGATAATTGATTCCATACAATTTCCGGCAAAAGTCCCATATTAAGTAACCATTGAAGGACTTCTTGATATTCAGATGTCATTCGGATTGAATTTCGTTGTGCGGTAAGTGTATCGAAAATTTCATCCGGAATATACTGGCGATAATTTGAAATAATCAAATGTAGAAGATCGGCCAACAATTTCAATTGGCGTGAATAATGAGCAAGAATTTTTCGTGATCGCAAGTCAATTGTTATTCCTGTCATCAAATAGAGATACTATTGTAGAATAAAATGTCATGGAAAAGAGATACTGAAGGATACCTGAGTCATCAAACAGTGATACACAAAGATTATTGCAACGATCTTTAATAATTGTTGCCTGATCAAAAATCCAATCGGTTAGCGTTGATAAAGTTAGTCCATCATTCGAGCCACGACTCCCCATATGACTGCCATCAGCCCATTGTTGTGCACATTCTCTCAACAAACTCATGCAATTATATTCCAATGCCATTGACAATAGAAATTCCTGCTTCATCCTCTAGAAAATTAAAAAAAAAAAAAAAAAAATCATTTGTAAAACAAATGAAATTTTCGAGAAATTGATGAATTTACCTTTGACGGATTCGCATGATAATTTTTATCGCTGAGCTGTGGAATTAACGATGCTTCTAAAAACTCAGTAAAGCACTCATCGGGCATAAGAATAGCAACGGCACCGGTATTACTCAATTTTTTAATGGCATTATTTTGTAAACCACCCCAATGAAGTTTGTGAATTATTGTGGCATTTAGTTCAATCAAATCAAAGCTCAATGATGTTGGATAAAAATGCTCTTCAGGCCGTTGAATTGAGTTGAATGTTGAAACAGATTTAGGGCTTAACCAAATATCCAAAGATGCATCACTTTTTTCTATTGGAAATGGTGCTAAATAACTTGGATAATCACGCCAATCTTCACATACTCGTGGCATTTGCTCTTTGTACCTAGGGGGAGAGAACGAAAGTAAATAAAAATAAATATTGTAAATATCCTGCAAATATTGTAAATATTTATAAATATTTATAAATATACTATATGCTAGACTATATGCTAAACATATGACTAAATATTGTTTAAATTTGAGATTGGTAGTAGAGATCATACTGCATTCGCCTGTGTTATTGACTTGATCTCAGCTACCAAATCTCAATTTCAAGCAATACTTATTTTGCCACCAACAATATATTCACAAATGCTAACTTATTGATAAAAATCAATTGAATATTCACTAGATATTTCAAATATGTATGATATGGTGTGTGTATTTTTGAATCTAGCAAATATTCCATAAATATTTAAATATCGCGTGAATATTCTGAATATCTACTAAATATATATATTCATAAAGGGTCCTCAGCCCCTAGCTTTGTACCATTGATTCAAATCAAAAACTAATACAAATGATGACATTCGATTTGACCACGCTAATAAACACAAACTATATTGTTCGTCTTCTTCATCGGTAACAATTTTTGTCACTGATTGACATGCAATCGGAATGGAGTCCCGTTCATGGATTGGTATTGTTAAATCTGGTCGACACCATTGAAATGTTTCATAAATATTCTCACCATCTTGATATGATTTTGAATTGAATGAAACGGAATGCATTACTGCAAATGGGCAATTATTTTGATTCGTATGAAATGCCCATATATATACACATGGTCGTGGATCATCAGCTGGTTCCAAGAATGTTAATTTTAATAATGGTGAATTATCTTCGGGTGGAAATGCCAAATGAAGTGCTTTTAATTCACATAAATCAATTAAAATAAGTAAACCACTTTCAAAACCAATTACAACCATTTGCATTTGAGGCATTGACAGTACTGATGATATGGGCGTTTTATGTTCAACAACAGATATATCCAATCGAATACCCAAATTTATATTCTCTGCTCGGGTTTTCTTAACATGATATCGAATTTCATTTTCATCAATGGGTGCTGAGACAATTCTACATGATGTTTCATCCGATACTGGATTGTATGGTTTATGCCTTGAAATGACTGTAAAAGAAAAATTAACATTTTTTTTTTTTTTTTTTTGACAAAAATAATTCTTTGATGTAGATTCATTTAATCATACTCACTATCTTTACATCGATTTAAATTTAAATCAATTAAAAACACATCACCAGCATCTGTTCCAATGGCTGCACATCCATTGAATGCGTTAAGACAGCTTCGTTTACATGCAGCATCACTAATAAAACAGCAGCTTGTGATTTTATCAATAACATCGATGCGATGCACAATACGTGAACCTTGGACCGAAAATAAATACAATAGTCCGCCAATGGGTACTCGTTGAACGGCAATTAATAATAAACATGAGCTTATATCATTGGCTGTCACTTCTGCAACGCATGTTATTACACTTTTGTCATCAAATGATTGTCCGGCTACTCGTTGTCCAGTTTTTAATGACAACACTTCGATATTTGATCCATTTGCAATCCAAGCGAGTTGACCACCACGAATAATACCACCATGAACCTCTTCGTCTGTTATTCCAGATTCTATATGATGAATTCAAATGAAAACAATTTTGTTATTTGAGTTTTTTTTTTTTTTCAAATTAGATTTTTTTTTTCTTCGTTTGTCAATAGGAAACTAAGTATATTTCAAATTTCTATTGTACCGTATCCATATGAATTTGATTTCAATTTCTGCAAAATCGATTGTGATACTAATATTTGAGATTTTGATTCCAATTCCAAACTTTCTGGGCGCATTGTTTTACATTCAATTGTATTGCGTGCTATGCGTCAATTCTCTGTTGGTGGCAAAAATGTATACAATTAATCTAATGTTGTTACTGTTACTGTTACTGATACAAACTTACCGACTTAGTCTAAATTGTAAATGAAAACTACTGCAACAAACACAATTTCAATTTAGCAAAATATTAATTTATTTTCTTTTCTTTTCTTTTCTTTTCACATTTACAATTTTATTTGGTTGCTTATTTGCGAAATGTATGGAATTTAGTATGTTTTTAAGGTTAAATTCGATAGCTTCCTTCATATTGCATGATGACATTTGCGATGGCGCGCAAAGTCTACATTCGTTTTCTGTCAAATTTTAGTACATAATTCAAACTAAATTCAGTTTGTTTATTTCAAATTTTCTTTATGTTTATTTGCATGAAATTATTTGAATGATTTAGTGATATCAACTAGTTTATTAATTTATTTAGAATATTTTCATTTGTATTCGGGGATCAAAATCTGTTGAATTTGTAGAAATTTCACATATGTGAGAGGGGCCCAACCGGTAAATTTTCAAAATAATAACCTAGGGTAGATTTGTGAAAATTTGGAGGGGGATAAACCGGACATCGAAATGTATTTGTTTAGAAATTTATACATTAAATCGAAGAATAACCACTACGCGTGAATGTAATTGCTCATATTTGTCAGGTAAGAATCTTAATTTCATAAAATTATTCTTCTTAAGATGTGAACATATTAAGTTAATGTTTAATGGATACATCCGTGTTCGGAATTAAAACTGGTCAAACTTTATTTTTAAAGCTTTTTTATTTATGTTTTACTGACTAATCATAGAAAGGAGACTATATGACATTCAACTGTCAGGCTACACAAAATTGATGGAAGATTGTATGAATTTTCATAGTTTTGTTTGATATTCATTCAAATGCACACCATACTCGCAGAAATGGCGTAAAAGTAAATGAATTTCTTTGCTAAGGCGACTTCGGGTTGTTTACGATAAACAGTGTTGAAATATAGTTAGATTTAATTAAAAATTTGACGACAAATATCTAATGTGTTCTTTGGTAATTTTTTCATTTAAATAATGTTGTTTTTTTTTCTAAATCTTGATAGTTAAATTGATCATACAAACTTATGAACAAACATCGGCATTATAAATATAGTTATCGAAAAAATGGCATTGATAATTCTTGCTAAACAGAATAAAAGTTAAAATTAAGTTCAAATAAATGTGTAATTTTTTTCATTTTTGATCAAGGTTCTTGAAAACTTAGGATATTTATTAGATAAGAAACGTAATTGTGGCATTTTTTGTACTTATATGTGTACATTTGAAGAGCTTTGATTTGAAGACATTGACACCACCTATACAATTTATCAATTTATACTGAAAATTTCAACGGAAATAGCTAAAAGATCGCATTAAAGCCCACTGCTTGTCCTTTCACAATATTGTTTGATATTGAGTTGAATTCACACCGTACTTGTAGAGATGATGATATAGGCAATGAATGTCTTTACTAACGCGACTTTGGTACAGAATCCGCTTTTCTTCTCTACTAAAGTTTCAATAAATTGAAACACCGCATGTTTCAATTCAATAAAAATAGTTTTCAATGATTCACTTCAACGAATTTTTCCGCAGTTGAATCAAATTTTCCATTATTTTGAATTTTTTTCGTGCCTAGCCTTAAAAGAAAATCACATACACGAATTCGATTAAACTTACATAAATGATAAGCACATAATGCATAATAAGCGCATAATAAAAAGTTGTATTCTATTGTAATTCAGAAAAATTTATTTAAAATATATCAAATGGTTATAGATTCAATAATCATGAAAATAACGCTAAGAGTTACAAGTAAAATTTAACGTGGATGGTTAATACTTCTGAAAGGCAGTCCACAATTTTACCTTAGAAGCTGTAAGTCTTACCTTTATTTTGGCTTCACTTGGAGTGCAAAGAAATTTTATTTTTATTTTAAAAATTTAAAAACATCTTCACATCTAACATTTTTCAATTTGTGTGTTTAAAAAATAATTTCAACCATGAGAAAACATTTGATTAGAATCATAAAAAGCAAGCTGCATTTGAATATATAGAGAAAGAAAATTCCGTTTGAATGACATTTGATTTTATTTAAGCTATATTAAATCTATAGAATAGTAACAAAAGTAAATCAAAAAAAGATGGAAAAAAAAATATGTCAAGTCATTTTGAGCAAAATACAAATATGATAAGAAATATACATTTTCAGTAACACATTTCAAATAAACTGCTAATTTATATTTTCATTTGTCACATCAATACAATTACTGAGAGCAAACAAAACATAATACGCGCGAATTATATTCGATTCATGCGAAACACGTGACCAGTTTGATTACGTCTAGTCGATCGAAATGTAGGTTCATTTTAATTTTTTCGTCGCAAAAAAAAATATTTACGTGTATCTTAAATGGGCAAATTTATCGTAATTTTATGGAAAAAGTCTTATGTGGAAAAAAAAAAAAATGGGAAGATTTAGAGACATGGTTCTGGCATTGGACCGTGACCAGCAACAATTTTACATACTTCAGCCAGTAAATCTTTTAATATTGATGCTTGTCTGCCTTGTGAACCATCTAATGTTATGGTTGGAATGAATGATACTCTTGGTCGTAGTGCCGATGTTGCTTCTCCATGCAATTTTAATAGTTCAGCACCATGCGGACTATCATAACATTTATGAATCGCTTCATAATCCACTCGATTTTCTTTGGCACATGAAATCATTGCCTCTTTTGGTCGGAAATTATTTTTTATCATACAAACTATCATATCTAATAACACTTTTTGGTCTTGTACTGCTTCAATTGTGCATGCATGATAAATATTTGCTTCACATTCAACTGGACCATGTTGACAATCAAATGACAATGACCCGTCTCGTTCGGTATTCGTCTAAACACATGATAGGAAAAGAAAAACAAAAACAAAAATACAGTTTATTTATTTGGTCAAATAAACAATGCGATAACAAATGTGTAAATAAAATAATATTCTTTGAAATTACCGTTGCTTTTCCATAAGGAACGAATTGAAAATCGATCAGTTGCGGCGCTTTCTCATACGATGGTTGCAATTGTTTGACTATAAAATGCTTTGAATCAGGACACAATGCCTCGTAGAATACCATAACCATCACTGGGGCACCAACTACTCGCACCAAATCCTGTTGAATTTTTTTTTTTTTTTTGTTCAAAATTCTTTTCAGTTTTTCGTTTATGTTATCATGTATGATTCCTTTAACTTACCGAGTATTCATCTGAGCCGGGCCAATTGCGGAAAATTTGCCAAAAAACCAATATTGCTAAAATGATAATAAGCAACCGAATACGAAACGCATTTAAACAATGCATCCTAATTTAATTAGCCACGTACTCACACTTGTTTTATTTATATAAATAAAAATAACCGAGATTACAAACTGAGTGAGTTTTTTTTTTTTTTTTTTGCTTGATTCTACTTTCTTTATTCTTTACATCACACTAACTCACTCAATCTATCTCTCTTCACCTTTGTTCACACTCAAGCACTGGGCCACTGCTTAAATTACATTCATTTGTTCGGCTGATATATATCATACGCTTTACATTTAATTACAACCATTCAGGTAGTATTTATCTTTTAATCATTTCACAACTACAAGTATTACTACGAACATTTATCATTTAACTTGAAATAATTCAATACTCGTACACCGCAAATATTTTGGTTCAACTCATTTTCATTGACAGTACAAATTAGTCAAGCACTACGCGAACCAATGATATGTCATTGTCATATTGAAAACCTTACAAAAGACTTTGATACAAAAATACACTTTGATAGGATTTACACTTGTGCTTGTGTTTTGAAAAACATACATTTATAAAGTTAGAACATAGAAATTGATGAAGGAATATAATCTAAAAAAAAATCACCACGTAATAATGTTTTCATTCCAAGTATTTAAGCAGATTAAATATGTTTTTTTTTGATAATATTTCTTGTAAACAAAAGTAGATTGACACACAAAGATGCAAACAAAAAAATGTCGTCCAATTGTGACTGTGTTTAAAACTAAATAAATACTTCGTTTCATTTTAAGACTCTTCTACCCATCCATTTTCAATATTTTCTGTTAATTTTAACATGGATAAAATTGTTTAAATTGTTTGTATCGGTTTCACTCTAGGGGCTGGCCGCCATTTTTGGAAGCATATTTATTCTTTTATTCTTTTATTAGCTTCCAATAAATTTTTATTGGGATTTCATGTAAGAAAAGAGTGTTAACTTAGCTATTTAGTCTCAAATATGCTGATTAAAATCGATTAAAAACAGCTAGTTTCAAACAAAATTGCAAATTAACCACTTTATTGAGTGTATGCATTGAAAATGTCCAACTCGCATCCAACTCATATCAATTAGTTTGGCATATATTATGACAACTATTGTATCTTAAAGAGCGTCAAAAAATCTATTAGATTTGATCTGTAAAACTGAACATACCATCAACACTGTGTGTTTGTTGTTTTGCGCCTTGTTTGTTTTCGGCTATTTAAGCCTGCGCACAGCTGAATCGATGTTCATTGTTATAATAAGACCACGGCGTAACGCTTGTCGTATGCCCTCACAATGTAACCTGAGCTCTTATTTTGTACTTTACAATAAATCAAAGTATAACAAGTGTTAACCATCAACTGTATTTTTCATCAATATCACTCACGATCACAACAAAACCATTACAACACAATTTTTTTTTTATTACGACGAAAATGTTGAATTACGTTCCTGAAAAGTGTTATTTGCGGGGGCAGTTGTATTTTATTACAAGAAATGTGAAATGTAAAATGTGAAATAAGCAATAATCTAGCATCCAGTGAGCACTGGTGTTGAAGAATGAACCCTTCCCTATTGTGGCAAGCAAAGGTAAACTTAATTTGATCGTGGAGTTTTGGAATTATAGGTGGCGCACCAATCGTCCTTCTGAAAAATGGATTCTCCCATATTTTCAGGGATGAAGACGACATAGTTCAGTAAAATGTAGTGAAAACACATGAAAATATTCGTCCAACTCTTTTCTAATAATAACCAATTGATATCAGCCAAATTCGGACAACAATATCGCCAGAATTTACAAAAATCCAAAAAAGTGGTGCTTCTGGGCTATAAAATTTTCTTGACTTTTTGCAGAGGTCATGTTAAAAATTTCGAGGAGCATTTAGATAAAAACATTCTTCTATCCCCGCTGTAATCTCTAGACAATGCTCCTTCTAAATCAAATAAGTGACTTCAGTGACCAAACGCACAACTTGGCTACAAAGCACTTGAGTGTTTTTAAAGAAGGGAAAAAATGACTTGGTTCGTTCTTGGCCACCCAGCCGGTGAAGTTATTTTGGGACGGAATCCATAAATTGCCAGAAAGATGGTAAAAAGTTGTAGCTACCAATGAATAATGCTTTGAATAACATGTTTTTCTTTATTATGACGAAATAAATGCATTTATAAAAAAAAAACATTTTCAATGCACACACCCAATATTTTGACATGAAATTATTCTATTTTTTTAAGTTTTTAGCTAGAAGTAATTAATTAATTTTGTGAATAATTTTCAGTGAAAAGATAGTTTGCAAATATATTACAAATCGTTTATATATATTTATAGATATCACGACAACAAAAAAATGTGTAAATGTGATACTTTGACCTGTATCGTTGTCTCTTGCTGCACTAATAAGCCCAAAAAATAATGCGTACATTTCAGTTTATTATGATACCCAGATAAACAAAATACCGTCGTCAACAAAAGTTTTTTTTTGGTCCGAATATAGAATTGAGTCTACTTATCAATTGCCACCAAGTGCTCGTGTATATTATCTTAAATAAATGATAATTTACTTTTATCGGTAAAAGATGCAAAACATATTAATCATTCAATGAAGTTGTAAGTGAATCATTTTTAATTGTTTCAAACAAGACAATGTATGAAAAAGCCAAATCTGTGTGAGTGTGTAGATTTTTAAAAAAGGAAAACAATTTGTGATTTTTTTTTTTCTCACAAAGTGCTTGAGGAACAATGAATACTAATATTTGAAAAAAAAAGTACATAAAAACCCCGAATTCATACAATGTGGATTTTGACCAAAAGTATTTTCATGAATTCGTATTCGTATTCGTATTGTTGTCAAAATCCATTGTAAAGTTCAAAACATCTTTTTAAATTACTTCAATTGTTGATTCACTAACGGAATTACTTGATGAATACGACCGGAAAAATAATAAACTGAATACTGAAACATATCTTATGATTATCGATAAAATACCTCAGTTTGAGTTCATCCTTGAAATAGCAAAAAACATAATAGTTCAAAACAATTACACCAGTTTAGCAGATAAGCCTATGCGGAATTTTAAAATTTGTCATACGGAAGCAATAAACGAGCACTTCAGGTCAAAAAGATTGCTATGCCTATTTGCTATAGGTGTTTCAATGAGGTTATCAATAGAACACTCATTTAAAATTGCATTAGAGAGAAAAACAAATACTGTAGTTCATGGAAATCGTTTTACTTATTTTTTTACAAATGGAGAAAAAAAAAAACAATAAAAAATTTGAAAATTGAAAAATTCGAAAATTCAAAATTCAAAATTTAAAAAATACATATATCGAAATCCATAATGAAACATCCGTTTGCATCGATCTTAAGAATTTAGTTTTTCTTTTGATTTAAATTATTCATTAGTTCAGTTGCTTTGTTTGAAACATCCTCGGCTAATTTCTGTGTATTTTTTGACGCACTTTCGTAAAGTTGTGCAGCTTGTTGCAATAATTTCTAAAGGAATGTGGAAAAAAAAATAAATGTGCGTTCATACATAATAATTTTATTCAATTCAATAAATATTTTTACTAAAAACGAAAGAAACAAAAATTACTTACTTCTTGATTCTCTTTGGTGAAAGTTTCGTCGAATTGTTTTTTAGCTGCTTGACCAAATTGATTTGCATTTTGTAATAAAGTTTCTATTATGCTTGGAGTGGTAGTTTCAGTTTCACGGCGTAAACGCGCTGCCAAAGTAATCTGTATCGAAAAAAGCAATAAAGGAAAAATGTTTGATTCAGTCAAGAAAATTTCATTAAAACTTGAGATTTCGATAATAAAACGAAAAATGCCATTTATTTGAAGAATTTGCCTAAAACAAATCATTCAAACTTTTTTCAAAGGAAATGATGAAATGAAAGTAAATTCGACGGTAAATGATAAATTGTAGTAAATGCTTTAGTTTTCTTTTCTTTTTATGATAACACTAGGAAAATTTATTCCTTATTCATGCGATTTTAAGTTAAAAAAATTGTTTAACTTGGAGCAGATAGAAAGTTCAAATCTCAGAGCTATGTAAAGAAGATTACAAAATTAAACGAATCGCATTTTTAACGTAAAATTTATACGAAGCGCTCATTGTCTGTTTTAAAAATGAAACAAAAATCAGTTATGTCATTCTTATCTCATTTTCCATAGAATATGTGTAAATGTGTTTCTAAAAACAATGTTGCTTTAAAATTGTTGGTACGTAGTTCTTTGTTCAAAATTTTTCACAAATTAGAAGATGAGTTCAATTTTTATAATTCCAATGGTTTAACTCGAAATCATTTGATTTTTTTCATTACAAATTTCATGTTCAATTCATTATTGCTAATGTTTTAGTGTTAATTTGAAAACTCCTGAAGCATGTACATTTTTTTTAAGGCGTTAAATTTCAATTGATACGCAAAAAATGTCTGAATATGCCCTTGATCGAATAGAAGGAAATATATATATAAAAAAAAGCAAATTAAGCTAGCGCATGCCGATCAAATTGATATGGGTATTGAATGATTTGTTTTTACGTATTTAATATTCATAATGTATTTGCTAGGTAATTCAAAAAGCATAAACAGAAGAAAAAGATTGTATGGCTTCGGAAATGAACCGAGTCACAACGATTCTAAATCATTTAGACTCATATAAGAAATTCTCTTCAATTGATGGATTTTATTCACATTATTAAACAAAGTCAAAGTTCAAATTCTGCTGATTGGTTTAATTTAAAAGTCAAATGTAATCTATGTATTTACAATGAAAGCAAAAAAAAAGTACTCACTTGGACAATGCAGAAGATAGCGAATAACAATACAGCCAATTTTGCCATTGTAATTTGTGTTTTTTTCTTCACAATAATTCAAATATATACGAAAAGTATGTAAAAAAGATCAAGAATCACTTGAAAATAGTTTCGGTGTGGTTATTTAGAGGTTTACTCTTCAACGATCAACAATCGACTGAGCGCTACTCTTTCAACCGTATATATTTAAAGACACCACATTAAACCTTATTGATAACATAAATGATCTGCATCAACCCTGCCGCAAATAACTATTGGCTAGTAGTAGTTAAGCTATACCAATCTCATCCACTTTTCTAAGTATTAGTGCACACGTACACACATATACACATATACACACATGAATTCTCTGTGTATGTGAACATCAAGTAGCAAGAAAGTCATATGATTCTCTCTCTCACACTGAGATACATAAACCTTTACTAATATGGCAACGGACCTCCTTACCATGTAATTTGTTGTTGGAATCGTTCTGAGTGTACCGTAGTTTTCATGCATTCAAAGTAAAAAAGACCTTTTGAAATGTACATAAGAATTTCATACGATGCATCTAGAGAAAACAAATCCGAATATTCAGTAGCGTAACTTAGGGGGGCATAAAGTGTATCCAAACAATTAAAATATAATTTATTTTTAGAATAATTTTCTGGAAATTCGATTTAGTTATCAATGCAGTGGAAATAGAGCTGCTCATGAACCGAACATGAACCGTTCATGTTCGAGAATGGTTTCTGTTTTATGTTCATGTTCGTTCGGGTTCGGTTCGAGTTGTTCGAAAGAGAAAAAATGGGTGTTCATGTTCGTTCGAGTTTAAGTTCAGTTTGTTCATAATGTTCAAGTTCGGTTCATGTTCGTTCCAATATTGTTCAATTAACTGAACCAAATTGAACTGTTCAATACAACAATTAAGCTAGCAATTAAGTAAGCAACAATATTTCGAATAAGTTTTGTTTATATCGAAAATTCCTATTATTCAAATACAACCGAACTATTGTTCAGTTATTTTTCTCAGAAAATGAAGCAGTGTCGAAGTCGCTTCAGCAAAGAAATTCATTGTCTCTTACGCCATCTCTAGACGAGTACGGTGTGAATTTAAATTAATATCAAACAAAATTGAGAAAGTGGACTTCTATGCCGTAGGCAAGTACATCAAAGATCGATTAATATACTACGGCATAAGTCGTGCGACGTTACTTGGAAATGATCTCCCACATTTATACACTGAATGGCACATACACCATTACGGAATGCAAACGACAAATCGTATCATTTTGCCGCTTCCGTTGATATAGACAATTTACATTAACAAATCGCTTTCATGCAAGAAATTCATACGTTGATAAATCGTATAGATGGCGCCAAGTGTGTAGAATTTGAACGAACAGGAACAGATCGCAGTTATGAACCAGTTGAATTAATTAAACAACATTCGGAAACATTTTGTGTGTTCATGTTCGTTCCATTATTGTTTATACTTTCCGTGATGATGACGAAAAGAAAGGTGTTGATGAATTGTTGCATTTCGTTACCGCTTGTGCCTTTCTCCGAGCGAATAATTTTGATATTGTAATGGAAAATCACTTCAACGAAATTAAATGTAAATTTTGCACCTATTTTTTTCCACACAAAACGAAGAAACAATCAAATATTCTTTTTTGCATATCATTTAGTAAGGATAAAGATACGTGTATCGACTAGTAATACTCTAGGTAATACTTCAATTTCGGCTGCGATCATAGTTACACAAGCACACAATGTGTTATTACGACGATACAATTTGTGTCAATTCAATATGGAATTGCATTCATTGACACTCATACCGCCATCAAGTCATGTTGATCCAAAAGATTGGATAACATCTCATTGTTTTGCAAAAACACTACAACCAATTGATAGTTCGAATCAAAATGTATGGATTTCAGACAAAAGTAATAGAAATGTGAGATCTGTACAATATATTCTAGATATTCTAATATATTTTACTTCATTTTTTTTCTTTGTTTCCATTAGCCAAAGATTTTTACTAGATAGTGGAACATTTGTTTGGACTCTTGCGTCAAGAAGAAAAAGAAAAAAACGATGTACATTACTGTTTGAATGGATGTAAGCCTCCTGAGTATATGGATCATGCAATTCTATGGCTAAAAGATCAATTGGAAGACATGAGTTTATTTGAGTGGATGAGATTGGTATAGCTTAACTATTGCTAGTGACTACATTCAGGCGTGTTGACTGTTCCTTTTTTTATTTATTCAAATTGTTCATTTTGAATTTTTGTACAAATTTTTTTTCAGTATAACTTATTTATTTTATGAATAAAATTGTAAATTATGGAATTAAAAAGAAATTATTACAAATACAAAGTTAAATATTAAATAATAGTTTCCATACAGTATTAAAAATTCATAGACCTTTTTGGTCACAATGATCCATATAACTTTTACAATGAATAATATCTCTCGCTTGAGATAGGTCTTTGGACAATTTTTGTAATTTTGTCTGTAAATTCAACATTTGTTCCATCATTTGCTTTTCGAAAATTGCAATACTTTTGTAAAGATCCTCCATATGTTCCTGTAAAGTCATCTGAAAAGAAAATTCATGGATGAAAGCAGAAAAAAGTATCGTAATTATACTTACATTTGCGCTCATGTATAGCGATGATTTTGCCATCTCAACTTGAATTTGATAAAGATCTGTCCTTAAAAGTTTTTGATTTCGATGTTTTGAGTTAATTTCATGCAGTATTCGAGTTGAAAATGTTAGCTAAGAGTAAATGTATATATACAAAATGCAATCATTTTTATTCAACAAATTTGGACTTGAAATTCGAGAAAATATTTTTTAAAACTCAAAAATTCCATGATTTTTCTTACAATAATAAAAAACGCTGCAACAAATAACATCCCCAATTTGGCCATTATTGCGGATGACTTTTTTTTATAATTTAAAAGTGAAACAAAATCTTAAAAAGTTTTTTAAAATGCAAGAAAAGGACCTTTTTTTTAACACCCGAAAATTAGCGCACAAATGTATTTTACACATTTAAACTTCATTCATTTATAGCAATTTTAAAAACAGTCTTGTGAGTAATATGTGATACATCATTATTGTTGAAAATTATCTAGAACTGTATTACGTCATATGATTGATGCATTGTTTTGGGTTTCATTGATATATCACTTGGAATATTATTGTTATATTTATTTACTTTTTCTATATTAAACGTCTTAAATTGACGCAATGGGAAATGATTTTATCACTTTTTTAATCTTTTAGAGTGTATTTGCATAAATATTAAATATTTGGTCAAAAAGAATATGTATTCAGTTGTGGTAGATTAATTTAATTTGAACTTCGTAGACGGCCGTTTTGATATATTGATTTTACATTTATCAAAATTGATAAACTTGAATATTATGTTCTGCACATGGTATCTCGGAAAGTTTTGGAAATATTAAATCATGATTCCAAAATACAATAAACTGAAATCGTATGTGTGAAATAATATGACACTAACTTTTAATGAATTTAATATTTTTATGATCCATTTACCGAATTTGTTCAATAAAAATTAGATTTTTGTCCAAAAAATGGGAAAATGTCACCTGAAAAAGAAAAATTCGAAATAAAAATGCATGGTTTTAAGTTAAATGTTTTGTACGTTTAATTTTGTTCTTTTTTCTTGCATAACTTTTCATAATTTCATTCTATCTTTCTTTCTTTCTTTAGCTCTTGTTTAATTTACATGCAATACTGGAATTGTCATCTAAACGCCTAGATTAACTTCTAATTATTTGTCAAGGGGGGAATTCAGTATCGTTTCTTCTATTCTTTATATAATTTTCACCAAGGGAATACATGTTATTTGTTTTATAAGAAAGATTATAACTCTTTTTTTTTTCCTTCTACATTAAATTATGTACAAATGGGGAATAAATTAAAATCTAAAATGCTTCAACAAACGGAAAAAATGCTAATATTAAATGTTGAATCCATAATTGAATATATAACAGGATTCTTAAATCGCTACAAATACATAAATTTTTGTTCATGACTTTGCAAAGGTATAATAACGAATCATATATATATATATATTTATATTTATATATGAGTATCAATTATGAGGTTTTACCTCTTAGTAAGTTAAATAAACAGAAAAAAAAAACGCAAAATTATTTAAGTACAAATGGGTATAGAATCGGGAATTTCCACTTTCATTTCGGGCATGTGATACGATGCCGCGTATGGGCGTTTGGCACCAATTATACAGACTATAAATACGACTTCCATCTCATAGACTAGCAAATTGATCAAGTCGGATGTTTTCTTCATTTTCTCGCAACAATTTTTCGTTGTACAAATTAAGTGCGAAGCTTGAAGCAGTGCATTTCTTCTTTGGATTCGTTGGCTTGAGGTTTTTGATTTCTTAAGCAATAAAATAACAATTTTTAAGCGCAATTTTTTTTTTTTTTTTTTTTGTATTTTGTTTTTGTTTTTAACTTCGTGGTGCTAGGAGTGCATCGGTTTCTCGTGATTCCTTTTCAGGTGTGTGAAATTGAATTGTTTGATTTTCGGGTACAAATGAAACAGCCGGCGATAAATCGCGATGTTCATTCAATGATGTAGGTCCATTTGATGTATGTTCCTGTAGTTGACAATAAATTTGAATTATTGATATGACAATTAATTGAATATTATCAAATTGATAATTGTTATATTCACCACATTTGTTGCGGTTGGAGACGTTGATTTACTAGCACGTGGACTAAATGCATTCAAATTAGCTGTATGGGCGCTAACACTTCGATCATCTCCATC
Source organism: Resseliella maxima (assembly GCA_029041755.1). Taxonomy (NCBI): domain Eukaryota; kingdom Metazoa; phylum Arthropoda; class Insecta; order Diptera; family Cecidomyiidae; genus Resseliella; species Resseliella maxima. The sequence goes on from JAQOWM010000186.1 coordinate 120,228, forward strand.
AAGCGAATGCAGGAGCTAAAAGGAACGAAATAAATTTAACATAAAATATACACAAATAATATAAAATGTTCACCTTTTCAACTTCATAATCAAATGGTTCATTGCTGCCCATTTCGCTTCCAAAACGTTTTGATTTCTCCATGAGCGTAGCTCGCTTTGCAGCCAAATATAGTGTTCGTTTAATGGCAACATAAATTACATCGGAAACAGCACGAACTGAATAATCTGGAATAAATGTTTGATGCATGACAGCATCCAAGTTGAGTGACTGTAAAGATCCCTTTGCTTGCTGCGGTGACTCAACTAAGTTTGAATGGAAAAAAAATTGGGAATTTTATCAATTTTTAAAAAGAAAAAGGAAAAAAAAAAAAAAAACATAAAATAATTTCTTTACCAACTCCAACGCTTTGAACTAAAGCCTGTGTGCCGAAATATGTAAATGGTCCACATTCAAAAATCAAATGTTCCATTCCAACAGTCACTTCAACTCTACCTTCCAAAATCAGAACAAAATAATCGGCTGGTTTCCCTTGTTCATAGATCAACAATGACATATCATCTTTTTCTTTTGCCTTAATTTTAATATGATGAATAACATCTTGAGTTAATAAACGACGCAAAATCGTCTCCGAAACACTGTCCGGTTTGAAGGCGTCAATGGCTGAAAAAAAGGAAAATATTTCCATTATTTTTAAAGACCAAATCGACTGAAAAAAAAAATTGTCTTAATTTATAAAACTTACTTGTGCTGAGATATTGAAAAGTGGCTAATGTTAATTGCGGCGATATGTGAATACGTTGAATATCACGTCGTTCGGCAGCAAACATTGTAAAATCATGCTTTCGGCTCATGAGTTTTCGTTTCTTTTTACTTCGATTATCCGTATACACATCAGTTTCATCAACAATTTCCGCTTGTATCATTTCTTCAATTACATCCTCCAGTGTTAATAAACCAATTGTTTCATAATATGGATCACCATCACCTTCATTATTAACACGCTGCACAAATGCCATATGACCTTGTTGGCCACCTTTAAATTGCCTGAATATCACATCTAATGTTACATCTTCAAATACATAAAAGCATGGATTTTGATAAAATTCGCATAATGTTCGTAATGGCGTATTGTCATCCGGATCGATAAGCGCCAAATCTTTTATAAACAATAATTTTTGTACATTATGTCGATCGCCTTCGTAAACCGGTATACGTGAGAAGCCTGATTTCATAATTTCGGAGACAGTTTCAAAATCAAGTATAGCATCAATTGACAGCATAAATGCATCTTCCAAATGTGTCATCACCTCAGTCACTTTTTTCTTACGCAATTCTAACGCACCAGATATTATATTGACTTCATCTTTATCCAAATCGTTTACATCGTTGGTTACCTGCCAATGGAAAATTCATATTTGTTATTAAATATTTTGCATGGATATTTTTTAATTTGATGGACAAAAAGCAAGAAACTCATTTTTCTCAAATTATTTTTTGAATAAAATCAATTTTCATTTTTAAATTTTGAATATTTTTCCTAAAATACACAGAAAAATAGACCGAGACTATATCATATATGACGAGTGTTTTGAGATATTCAAGGAAAGAAATAAATTCTTTATTTATCGCAAATATTTATTTCGTTCTTTTGTCAAATTAGCTTTCATTGTCAGTTTAAGAAATTCTCTTGCGATTCAGTTCAATCGAACGTTTATTTTCATTGTATTAGAATAATCTTCAATAATTCAACGTTCAATGTGTCACCATGTATATTCTATAAAAATCGTTATCTAAACCTAATCGCTTTTGTCATGGTAATGTGACAACGGTGCCAATGCTGCGGATATTGCAAATATGTGAACAAATGTGGTTGCTTAAGATAAAACTTGTGCATGTATTCACATCTATAAATCAATCAAATAAATTCAGAATGTGGGATGAATTTCGCATGAAAAATGTTTATGGATTTTCGTTGCGAAAATTAAATCGATTCGTCTAAGTTTTGTTGATGAGTTAACATTGACTTCCTGTCGACGTCAACGAGAGAAAAAAAAAACTAAAATTGAAGCTTTTATGTGTGTTTTTGTTTTTTATCGTCATGAAAAATGAGCAGCATATTAGCAAAATAAATGTTCTATTGTTAACTGGTAACATACAATAGACGACACCAAAAAAACCAAAATCTTTATCGATTAAACGAAAAGCTTATGTGTGCTGTAAATCTGTTGTCACTAGTTTTAGACAGAAAACTAAAAAGATTTGATGGAGTGATTTTCATGTGTCGAATTCACTTCAGCTGAGGGAGAAATTCATTGGAACATAGTTTGATTGTTGAATTGAAAGCCGCATTGAACATATGTGTCGCGTATTGCGTGTTTCAATCACACAAAATATATGGGAATCGTCTGTTAATAAATAAAAACTGGATAAAAAAAAACGCATAATCAAACGAACATTCCCGAACCTTATTTATAGGTCAAACTATTTCGTTTCAATCGTTTTAACGACTGACATATAATTATGGCTTCCACACAAAGGCACCATCAAATGTTTTTTTTTTTATGTTTTGAAGTTTACGGTTTTTGTGGCAATATTATTTCTCTACAATGTTTACTTACGCGAACCAACTCCTTAAGACGATCCCGATTGTAAACATTGCCAATTTCTTCGCCCAGTAGATAATCCAATAATTTTGATACTGGATAAGCCAACGGAAATGTTATAACCATAATTGCTTTTGTAACATATATTGTCTTAGCACCGACAGCCAATCCGTGACGTGAACAAATTGCCTAGAATTAAAATGGATTGCATCAAATGTATTAAATTTTATCGAGGTGTTTGTTTGCTAATTAAATACAATTTGCTGACGAAAAAAAAAAAAAAGTTGCATTTTTTTTCGCACAATCATTTTAATTAGAATTAAGTTAAATCACTAACCTGTGGCGTTATTTCGCCAAAAATTACAATTAACAACGTTGAACTAATAACCGCGATTAGACCCGATGTTAAACCATCCAGTAGAATAGTAAATGTTGAATTCACTAATACATTGCCCAATAAAATGCTGCAGAGAAGAAAATTACCATGGTCTCGTACCGGTTGAATTTTTGCCGCATATTTTCGCTCGCTTGAATTTCCAGTATTTCGTAAAATCTACAAATGTGGTAGAGAAAATGATAAAAAAAAAAAAAATTTAATATAAACAAACTGTATAATCAAGCGATGATAAATGAGTTTGTTGTAGTTTGAATGTTTGAATTTTCATTTCATTATACCTTTAATTCAGTTCGATCTAAAGACATCAAACCCAAATTTAGACCAGAAAATAGAGCCGAAAAGCACAAACAACAGCATATTATAATGATTGCCATCCACATTGGCAGTAACATTTCAGTTGCACGAATTGATAACCATGTCGCTGTACCTTGATGTATGAATGGTAGAGCCCGATCGATTTTCTAATTTCAACAACAAGGGCCATAAAAAAATAAAATAAATAAATCGATTTTTGTTTTTTCGAATTCCCATGGGAATAAAATACAATGTATGTTTTCAATTCAAACCTTTTCCTGCATTGAATCTTCAGCATTTTTGATACAAAAATAATAGGGAATTGGTTCAGCGACTGGTACAATAATCTCAACAACAGCTGTATATTCCAATAAACCATCAATGTTAACATTGAATTGTCCCGATGATGGTAATAGACAGGCTCCATTTCGGTCATTTTGCTCTTTTGTGAATGTGATGACTGTATGATCGGTAAAACCGCAACCAAATAATCGAAGACGTGCTTTTGTTCGTGTTATTAATTCTGGAATAATTTCATCATCATATTCGACATCTTTTTCACTCCACTCAATACGCATTCCATCAATTCGTATTTCACCGGTTCGACATTTATTATCACTTCGTACAGTCGTTGGCATAATTGGCTGATTACGACGATCTCGAACAAATTGATCCACACTCAATAAACTGTAATAAAACAAAAAGCACTCGAATTAATCAGACATAATCTTTTAGCTATTTTTATCACAAATACATTATCACACATTATTTTTGTCACGTTCAAATTTCCCTTTTGGTGTATAATCTATCAAATTTTCCCTTTTGGTATTTAATCCATTCACTTGAGTGGAATTTTTGGTTTTTTTTTTTTTTTTTTTTTGATATTTGTACACTGAGATATTTACAAGTTGTGCATAGAATTTTCGCATTTTGTTATCGTATGATATGATTTATATCTTGTACAAGAGATGTACATCAAAGGCTTACACATTTCAGTGAAAATCATGTTTGCATATAATTGACATAGACCACAGACATAGCATGAGGAAACGTGCTCAATTTCGAATCGCTCGCATATGGAATTTCACATGTTAACATGTATTTATCACGCCAATCATTTCTCTATACAATGAATTCATACGATGAATCTATATTTCATGAATATATTAAAATAATAGTGGAAATGACGATTAGCCACATGAAATGTTAGCATATGCGTGTTTGCTCTCTGTCTAGTTTTCTATCTTTTTATTTATCTCTCTTTCTTCCTCTCTTCATTTCTTCTCAGTCTGTTTTGCTCTTTTGCACGAAATCATCATTCAAATTGCCAATTTACTGAGACCAAATGTGATAGCAATTATATTTAATATGTTTTAGGTTTATTTTGATTCATATTACACGAATATTGAAAAACCTGAATAAACATTAGAACAGTAGCAGCAATATTAACACATTTTCGAAAATAGAAAATTTCGATATAATCCGCAACTTTTTATAGTTCGAAAAAATTATACCGTTTTCTTTCATAATGAATAAAAAGTCGAAAACTATGAGTTGGACAAACTTTTTATCGCACGACATCAAAAAAACAACCATCTACACTATTTAGTCCTTGGCAATTGTTTCATTTCCAATACAACAAGTGATGATGTGCTGTACGGTTTGTTTACCTTTTCACAAGTTTCTGGAAATTCCGACAACATTTTTTAAAATGTATTTTTTTCATGTGATTTTAAAGTCACTGATTCAATGTCACTACAGTACCCTTTGCATCGATTACTGCATAAACATTGACAACAAAATAGCGGCAAGTCATCCACAAGTGTATGCGAAATTCATCAATGAAATGATTCAAGCAGTCTTACATACAATACGACGACAGTCAGACAGACGATGTGGTTTCTTTTTTGCACTCGAAGAATTGTGTCTATAGTATACGACGAGTCAGCCAAATTGCATTGTAAACAATATTACGTAACTCGGAGTATGATTAGAGGTGCGCACGCCAAACCGGTAATGCCCCCCTTCCCCACCCCCATTGCGCCTATCTGGGTATGATGCAATTAAGAAAACAGGGTGCACGTGATTTTAAGCATCGTACAATCTCAATTATATAATCAAGTTCATTGAACCAATTGGTAATAGCTTCAGGAACTTTTCTGCCATTCTTTTTCACAACTTCAGTTTTCACAACTTTATTTATGCAATCGATGCATCGACATGAATGAAAAAGTAAACATTTTTTTTACTATCAATTGGAAATCTACGTTAAGTTCATTTGTTTACTGTTTCTTTTGTTTTTTGTTTATTAATAAATTTGTCATTTTAATAATTATTATTATCGCGTACACGAAACGTGCTCATTTAATTTACTATAACTATCACCGTCACTCGCCATTAGGTAATGGTAATTAATTTGCGTGGGTAAATTTTTTTAAATGCTAATTTATATACTTCATTATTTTTTGCTGTCAAAACTAACACACACACATACACATCAGAAGCATTAGCTATAGCAGAAGCAGAAACAAAATCAGTAAGTTGCATAAAAGTAGCTTGTTTGCTACGAAACAGCTGATTGAAAGAGGTGTAATTTATTCAGAATATGGAACGTGCCCAAGCATAAACAAAATGAATTAAACAATATTTTCCAGACAAATAGAGTAGACTTGCTCAACACATACATAAAACTCATTGAATTTTCAAATGAGAATTGCATGATTTTTTTTTTTCGTTCGTTTTTACACTGAGCGAACGATGATTGATTAATATAGATTTAAAAATCTAGTAGAACGTTTTTAATTCCGATAATTATTCGTGTTTTGAAAACGGATTTCCTTCAAAAAATGAAGGATTGTATTTTCGCGGGGCATAGAGAAGCAAGAAAAAAAAAATGGAAATGGCATTAGCAAAATTAGAACTGATATTATGTAATCATGAAATGCAGTGAATCATGTTCAGTTCATTCATTATTCATGATTCAATTAGCAAAATGGATTTCTTATTTCGAGTGCAGATTGAATGAAAGCTGTTTAAATGTCAATTAGCATTTATTTTCATTCACAATGTAGGTATGCATTAAGAACCGCCTTTGGCCAGTATTGTTTGAGAATGAACAAAACCATTTCATTTGCACATCAAATTCTCAATTTTTTTTTTTTTTTTTTATTTCATTCATACGCGAATATTTACTTCATCAGCTTCTTATTGAATTATGAAAAATTATTCATTGCTTTAAGCCAAATTGTAAATGTTATACGTTGGCGTGTGCTCTAGATATCCATCCAAGATATTTTATTGAATTTTATTTTCAAATTTTACTTTCAACAGTTCAATAGACGATTATTGATTTAACTTGATTTTATAGCAATATGAAACTAACGAAACGCTTTGAATCAATAAAAACATAAAAAAGTTATTTCGAATGGGATTTAATGAAAAAGTTTTTTTAACGAACGTGGATCGTTTGCAAAAAAAAAAAAAGAAAAAAAAAATTGGCAAGGATATTTGCATATCATAAAAATGCTTTCAGAGCATTGTCTCCTCACTGGGTCGTGTTTCAAAGTTTAATAGATTTTTTCAATTCTTGTTCCGAAGATGAAGGTACTTTTTAATGTCGAGTCAAACACAAGTGATCAAGTACTTGACAAGTCAAGCCAAGTTAATCATTTACAGAAGTCCGGCATTTCAGTTTAAAATATGGTAAACAAGGATAATAACCTTATATATATATATAATCACACCTTAATCTTAATGTAGGTTGAAGATGTTGTAATCGGATGTCTACGAAAAAAAAAAAAAAAAAATTCGCCGTAATCACTTCAAATCCAATGTGGGCGATTCAAGTAAACAAAGCCCATCAACTTGCTTCAAGTTGCTTTATTCATTCGAATCGACGCTCTTCTCTCGTGAGAATTACCAACAATTCGATTTCTGCACAAATTACCAAGAAAAATAAGGTGAAAAACGAATACAAAAATGAAAAAGAAAAGAAAAAAATAAAGTGAGAAGGAAATCTCACGTTGAAGGATTTATTTAAGAGAAGCTTCAATCCTGAATGCAGTCAAATGATTGAAATATCCGATGGAAAATTTAATGTTCATTCATTGTCGATATTTACTGTCTTCAACCTACGTGATACGATTTAATTTGATTCTATTGCGAATGAAGATATTGTTTTACTTGTATTAAATAAAGAAACAAGCATATTCTTCACAAAGTGTACTCAATAATATCAAATTACCGTGTGTGAAAAATCACAAAAAAAAGAAGAGAAAAACAACTAAACATTAAATTGTTTTTCCCAGTAAAATAATATCGTCGATAAAAACGACATCGGTGTATTGTATCATCAATGTATAATGTTTGCACATTGCCACACACATCAACACACAAATGAAACATTGTACATGACCTGTAATTACACGAAAGTCAATGGCATGCTGTTTAAATGACAATTTTAATTAGTCATCGTGTTGCGCTTGCATTTATTTCAAAATTAACTTTCTAGAAAATTTATTTCAATTGAATGCAATGATTATAGAATCGTGAAATTTTTAGTTGCGAATTAAATGCAAAAAAAAAAAAAAAGAAATCGTTCACACATACCAAAGCGTTTATACATTTATCATACTTAGTTTTGTATGACGAATTATTAAAATGCAAGTGATTTGTGAAATCATAAATGCGCTTTGAATTCTACCGTATAATTTGTACGTTGAAGTTGATTTGAAGAAATGTATAATCAAGTGATTGATGTGAATGAAATATGAGCTGCTTAAGATGATTAGTTGGTCATTTGTTCAATGTAATCCGTTTCTTGATGTCAAATAACGAACGTAACGACACTTGCACATTTTCCATAGCAGAAATCTTTATCGATTACTTCAGCTTCAAGAAGGAAAAATGGACAAAATGTGATTTTGTTTGTCTTGTTTTTCCTTGCAATTAAATTTTCTGCATTTTTTAATTTTTTTTTTTTTCATTTTCTATATGATAAATCCAATTAGAAACACGCATTGTCTTTCTGCAGTTCGTTGTAATCAGTTCTCATTTTTTATTTTTTATCGTGTTCAATTAGCACACAACCCACATAAAATGTTCAATCTTCAAAGTACATCTGCGTTTGCAAGGCCATACTTTGAATTGAGTGCATTTCATACAAACACACATTGCAAACTACTTTATTTTCTATCGCCATTAAACTTGTCATTTGCTATTCAGAAAAATGTTGTAATATTGAAATGACGAGTAAATTCGGTTGACCATTATTCTTTTTGCAAAATTTTGAACCGGTCTAATGATTCTACATTTCGTAAAAATATGAACAGAACAAAAAAGAAAATCGTTATACAAAATACAGAGCTGAATAAATAAAATGATTACATAGCGACTGTGAAGCGTCTATTTGAATAGAAAAAAAAAAACACTGCCATTATGTCATTATAAAATATTAAGCAAATTTGAACGAAGCGAATCGAATGAAGTGTTTGTGTTTAGTTTTGGTATATAAATGTAAAGAAAACGATGATGGTTGTCATCTGAATATATTCAGTAATGAATTGAATGCAGCTATTCAGAGCTGATTCGTGTACAAAAGATCTATCTTGTCCACGTATGATTTACACTGTACAACAGGCGATCATATGGGTTTTCTTGTTGTTTACTTTGGATCGTCTCTATTGCCCAATTTTCATTCTATTATTCTCATTCTCATGGATCCACAGAACAGCAACGAAAACAAAAAATTTACATATGTTTGTGTATTAAATTCATACTCTTTTTCTTCTGCTTTAATCAAATGTTCGAATTGCACGCATTTCAGCTGAATTTGCTTTTGTTCACTTGCGAATATACTATGTATGTCAACGATGATGACAATAAATTCAAGACCGCCAAGAAATGGAATAGAATGGCAGCTGAAATTTTTTTGCAAAGAAAATACGTTTATTTATGAAAAAAAAAACACATAACATTGTCCTCTTATTCTTTTTGTGTGTCTGTTGTCATTTGTTCAAGCTCTTGGGATATATCAAATTAATGCAGTGCGTGCTAACAATATAAACGAGGGTTTAATATGATTCATAGTTTCCAAGCCCAAAATATCGTTTGTATTTGATCTAATTTTTTGATTCAGTTGCATGAATTCAAATGGTTCTATCGATAAAACAAAAATTTCAAAAGAAGAAGAAAAGCGAAAGGAAAAAATGAAAAAAAAAAAAATCATAATAGACCGATTCGTAAATGCTTTATGACATTTTAAGCTTGCCTAAGACAAATTGTATAAACAATCGATTGAAATGATGACAGAGATAATCGGAATGATTTGTAGTGTCAATTTAGTAAAATGTGTGCAAGTTGTTCAACGATAGAGAGCATTTAAAAAAGAAAACTGTATATCAAATGAAGAAACAACGATGCCATTTAGTATCGGTTTGTCGCAATGTGTTTCTTGCACACCCGAATCACACGTAAAACAAATGCGACGATTATCGTAATGACAGTGGTCAGGTTTTACATTTTATGTTTGTTGTAAAAAAAAACAACATTAATTGGCCGCGCAACAAGCAGCAAATATTTTGCAATAGTCCAGTATTATCCAGTTTAATGACGCAAGGCGCACACATTGCTTTATCATAACCAAACAATTTTTGATTACAACTTTTAAATAACATTTGTTTTGTTGTACGATACAATTTTATCGCTACATATTTTTACTGCTTGCACATTTCTGACTAATTTTAAAGCTATTTTTATCCTGAAAGAAAATTTAATTTAGACAAAACTTGCTTTCGAATGAAAAACTTACTTTTTAAATTTGGATCTGGAACCCATGTGCTGAAATTGATGGTCATATTTGGTTTTAATGCATAAATAGGCCGTTGGTTGTTTTTTAAAATCAAAATTATCAAATAAAACATTCAATTCAGTCGTGCGATGAATGTTATTATTTATTGGTAGTGCATCGTTGATAATTTTCAAATCAGTTTCGTTGCCAATACAATTGATTGGTGATAGAGTTGCTTTAATACGTACACCATCGATATCGGCAGTGGCTAGGCCAGTTACTTTTAACAATGGTATTGTCCGATTCTCGACATTGCTATACGGAATCAATTGAACGGCAACATTTTTTAACCACGATGATTCAATATCGTCAAAATCAATATGTCCAGCATTTGATTGTGCCAATGAAAATATCAAAGTAATTAGCACCCACAAACGTTTTGTTCTACGTTTAGTCCGATTTTCTATGGCATCATTTTTCAAATCACCGAATCCCATATTCACTTTTAATGACCTTTTTTTTTCGGTTGCCACACACAATTTCACAATACTTTAAAATTAAACAATGATTATCGCTAGCCTTGGTTATTTCTTTTTTTTTCTCCCTTTTCACTTTTTATTCTCATTGAATTCGGCCGCAATCAAATGTCTCTCATACAGTTTATCATCCGTAAAAATAGAACTTTTTCACTTTTTAACAACATAGTTTGCACAATCTATTTCGAAATATTTTTTTTTTTTTTTTTTTTTTCAGGGAGAAAAATAGAAACAATTATTTGATGTAAATGAACAGGAAATTATTACTTCATTTTCATTTCAAAAGGAAAAAAAATTATATAGAACTTCATCGATTTGAACTTATTTTCGATTTAAAATTAGACGAAAGAAAAAATCTTGGCACAATAGAAATGATTCACACCACATGTATTTGCAGATATGATTCACAAATAAACAATAACACCGAAAAAAAACAACATTTTATTCATTTTTTCGTGACCTTGTTATCCCATCATATAAAATATTTTGCAGTAATTTCTAATGGAACAAAATGTGCATTCGAATATTATTGAGTTTGAATGAGCCTTGTTTTGTGCAACAGAAATTGACGATCAATGCACAACCAATTTTCTATTTTTAATATTTTTGTGTATGTGTTTTTCTTTTATTTTCATTTCAAAATTTTACAGTGTCTTCAATAGAGCAATATTGCTCACCAAATTGTATTCACCATGTGAAAAACATGAGTTTGTTATGCCAAATTCTAAATAAAGAGTTGCATCAACGTGCATTACAATGTTCTATACACAACACAGCTGTGACAATAAATTCGCTTAAATTGCATAGTACAAACTTTGTATAGTGTTTTGAATGTGAATTTTGCTGAAAAATAGCATAATTTGCAATTTAAAACGGTATATGTGTCATCATGCACGCAATGTGGATTGACTTCATTGATCCGCTTGAAAACTTAATGATATTTCTCAAGCGGGAGTGTTTTAATTAATAATTTCTACAACTATGTTCGTAACGATATTGCGGTATCAATGACCATTATCACCATGTGATATGTAACGTACAAAAAATTACATATTTTTTTTTTTTTTTTTTTTTTGCTTTTAATTTATCCGCTCGCATTTGTTTATTTTCATGATGATTTTACGTGAAACATGATTCAACACATTTGCCTTACAGTAAAGTTTTTGTTGGTTATTTTTATAATGACTAATGCAGGTAATGGATAGTGCATGGGGTGAGAAAAATAACAACACTTGAATGAAATCAAAATATTAAAGAAGCAAAGAAGATTTGTATTAGTTGCTTTTGTGCGCCTTAAAATACAAATAGTTTTTGATATTACTGCGGTCATCCAGTTTGAATTTATTGCATGCAATGCACATCAATTCAAATATTTTTCTTTTTTTCTTCTCTGCACTTAAATTACAAATTACCGTAAACAGGTTAATAGGCACATGAGTAATATTATGGCAAATAAGATTCTACGGCATTGTTTCGACCATTATTTACACAATGAATGAAAGACTGACAAATGGGGAGAAAAAAACCAACAACAAAAACAAACAGCCGAGCTGTGTGTCGTCGGGCCAGTCCAAGCGAAAGAATTCAGTGGGAAAAAGCAAGAAAAAAAAAAAAAAAAGAAACAACAACACACCACTGAATTTACTCTCGTTTTCAATGTAGAAATATGATGCGCGATTTGTAATGCGTATATTTCGGTATAGACACTGCAGTTTCTCCAGAACTAGATCTATGTGAGAAACTTTTCTGTTTTTTTTTTTTTTTTTTTTTTTTTATGTGTCGATTCTTTCCTTCACACCAATGTCACATCTTTATATTCAAACATTTAACACAAAAAGTAAAATTCAATTCTATTGAAACTAGGATCAAATTATTTGGAAATTTCATTTTAAATGTCACAATTTTTTTGAATGAAAATGAGGTAATAAATAAAAAAAAACAGAAGAATTGCAGCGCATTTCAAAAATCAATAAACATTAACACGATTCACAATTCACACTGTTGTCTAATTTTTGGAAATAAATTATCATACTGTAAAGCTTTTTTGGATTGAATTTCTTCCTATTTGATGACCGTAAAAACAAATTTCAATTCAAATTCATTTTGACAGAGTCGTGTTGTACGGCAAAATCACGACAAAAACACACGGATGAATAAAACGAATAGTGAACCGTTTGATAAGAATTACACTGAATTAATGACACACGGTGAAAATTCACATTTCCCTTTCGGTTCGATTTTTTTTTTTTAAATTCTTTCTCTTTTTTCTTCATTCGTCCAAGCGTTGTATGATGAGTTTATTATGTATGTGTGTTACTGCGAAAATTGTCCGTCGTTGTTTAGTAGTATACGTAAGCGCGCTATGTTTCTGTAAATGAATACGAATGGAAAAAAAAGCCATTGATTGGGGTTTCTAACTTTTCCAACAAAATCTATGTGTGTGAGCGCCATAAATGAATGGCAGGGACAAAAAATCCATCAGCGTTCATAACACGCACAATCACTCTCAGCCGCAAAAAAACCGATATAAATGAGAGCGAGAGCTTCATAACTCTTGTATTCGAATGAATATCGCATGGATTTACTCGCATTGAAACATGAAATATATTGTTGTTTACCAAATCACTTACTTACCCGCTCTCTCGCCTCTCTCTCTCTCTCTCTCTCTCTCTCTCTCTCGCATTCGATTTAGCTCTCTTATTATTTCTCCTAGATTGAAAGCTGCCGTTGTGCTTTACACGATGATGTGCGGCACAAGTTCGCGCACAGTAATCACAACGTGCGCTTACACACATACATACATATGACCGCGAAATGTCATATGTGTCCAATTAGAATCAAAACAATAACAACTCACTGTGAGTATTACCCGATGATCAAACTGCAAGAAATTTTATATGCGCTTCTAAACGCGGGCCTGTCAATTGCAAATCAAAATTTTTGAGGTTAGAAGAAATAATTTGACAGAAATACGTTTATCCAAACAAATCCATCAAAAAACAAAAATCATTTATAATTTATTGATTTTATGTTTGATTTTATCGTTTTGGGCAAACAATTTTTCATTTTTTATTTTTTTTACATTGAGTTATAAAAAGTGCATAAAATGTCAGACGATGAAGAATTGATTTATAAAAAACCACAGAAAACTATCCATTATGGAACGCTAGACAATAATGAATGGCTGAAACAGCAACCACTTGAAGAAATCCAATCAGACGAAGATGACTATGAACCAGAAAGTAAAAAACCTGCCACGGCAGCCACGTCCACCATTCAACCACCAAGCTCAGGAGGGAATATTAATGTTTCAAATGAGTATTTTGATTTGGAACAAGAAGTGTATGTACTTGATTGACTTGTTAAACTTAGTTGACTATTTTTGTGAATATATTTTTAATAATAATTTGAGATTTTAATTATTTAAGGTCAAAAGATAAAACGGCTTTACTGGAAGAGTTTGAACGAAGGCGAAAAGCACGTCTTATCAATGTTAGTACGGACGATGTAGAAGTTAAGAAAAATTTACGTCAATTGAATGAGCCGGTATGTTTGTTTGGTGAAGGTCCAGCTGAACGTAGAAAACGATTAAAAGAGCTGCTTGCCAGGTAAGATTTTATTCTTTTACATTGAACTATTTAAAAAAAAAATCAATGAAAATGAAATTTACAATCGGGCATAATTCAAGGAAATTGACGAATTTCTTTATTCCAATTTAAGTTTGGGTGAAAATGCCATCAATCAAAAAATGGCTGAGGAAGAAGAGCGCAAACAGTTGCAACGTGAACAAGAGACAACTTGGTATCATGAAGGGCCAGAAACATTGAAAATTGCACGACTTTGGATTGCACACTATTCATTACCACGAGCCAGAGATCGATTAGAACAAGCAAAACAGGCTCGCGAAATTTCAAGCGCTACAAAAGCTGGCCGAATGGTTGAATTGCAGAAAAAATTGCAATCATTAAGTTTAGAATGCAGTCAAGTTGGTGATACGCGACCGATAAGTCAGGCAAAATTCAATGACGATTCATCATTACTAATGACAGCAAGTTGGTCAGGATTATGTAAATTATGGAGTGTACCTGATTGCAAGCAATTGTTAACATTACGTGGCCATTGTTGGTATACATGCGGCATTGCATTCCGACCAGGTGTTAAAAAAGATGATGATAATGTTGTCGCAATGGCATCAAGTGGTTATGATGGTGTTGTAAAATTATGGTCATTTGGTAGTGAAGAATCAATAGCAGATATTTCTGGTCATGTGCCGCACCGTGTGGCACGTGTTGCATTCCATCCGTCTGGACGATTTTTGGGCACAACATGTTATGATCATTCGTGGCGATTATGGGATTTAGAACAAAAACAAGAAGTTTTACATCAAGAAGGTCATTCACGTGGAGTACATTCGATTGCATTTCAAAATGATGGCAGCGTATGCGTTACCGGTGGTCTTGACTCATTTGGCCGAGTATGGGATTTACGTACTGGCCGTTGCATCATGTTTTTGGAAGGACATTTGGGTGCCGTTTATGGTGTTGATTTCTCACCAAATGGCTTCCATATTGTTACGGCCAGTGGAGATAATTCATGCAAAGTATGTTATAATTCAAATTTTTTTTTCCTTTCTTAGTTTTACGTGAAGTTCTTGATGACAATGGATCGTTATTTATTCATCATTTTAATTTATTTAAATTTACATTGCAGATATGGGACTTGAGACGTCGTCAACCTGTATACACAATTCCAGCGCATACAAATCTGATCTCAGATGTTAAATATCAAGTAGATGGTGGAAATTTCTTAGTAACATCCAGTTATGACTGTTCAGTAAAGGTAAAAACAAACAAAAAATTCCATCTATTTTCTATAAAAAAAAGTATATTTATTAACAATAGTAGTGGGTGAAAAACAAAAATTCATGAAAGAAAACTGCTAAATAGATCATTTTGCATTGCTGTTAACGACCTACTATTATCCTTAGATTTTTTCTTCTTCTTTTGTTTATTTGATTCGTCGTCACTTTGTGGTTCTTGTTTTATTTTCACTGCTGGAACGAGTGACTCATTGTTAATTTTTTCTATTTTTATCTTCTTTCGTGGTAATTCTTCCGTGTCAGATAATTTTTCTTTCTTTATTTTCACCTGTAAATAATAATTCAAATTTAGTATTCTGCGATTTTCAATGTAAATTTAATAATTCTTATGAAGAACCAAATTACATTTGGAAGTAGTCCATTGACAAATGGTTTATAGGATTCATCATCTGATTCTGATTCTGAATCACTGTCACTGCTGCTGCTGCTGCTACTGCTGCTACTGCTGCTGTTACTATTTTCCTCATTGCTGCTCACCTTTTCCTTCTTTACTTTTGCCAAACTAAAGGTTTCAGTCTCTTCAGTGCTAATGCCACTATCACCACCATTGGATGTGCCTTGTCCATTCTCATCATCTTCAAATTTCAAATGTTTTTTAACAGTTTCGGCATTTAAAATGTTGACTTTGTTATTTATTTCAATAAGTTCACCCTCAATGTATGGCATAGCACCGTGAAGATCAAATTTCTTAATGCGAAACGATATTTGTTGATTTATTGACAGTGAGTCTCGTACGGTGGCCCGATTAAATCGAATTGATACATTAAATACTCGATAAATAATCACCGCAACATGACCGTGTGAAATGTGTTTAACAACACCTTTTATAATGGCACCGATTCGTGGTTGGAATACATAAAAATTCGCCTTAATATTGATATGATTAATGGGATCATCGTCATGCACTGCATACGCAGTTCCGAACACTTTTATATTTCGCACTTCCAACACAATCCCATCCAATTTTGTATCGTATTTTCCAATTTTATCTCGCGATATGATGCCTGTAATTGATTCTTGAAAATTTGCAAAACCCCATGGCGGAAAACCAAGATGCATTTCACTGTTTATTAATGAAATACAGGAATTTTTATCACGAACATATCGATCAAGCTCCTGCTTTGTGTATTTCACGTATTTCAATTTTGTTTTGTTCATTTTGCACTTTTATCGCCAAATGTTCACCATTAAATTTTTGTACAAAAAATAAAAATGAAAAAAAATAAAAGCATCAACTTGCGAGAGCATGTGCGCTGCTTCGTTTTTTTTATGAACGTCGTTTTTTGACACTTATCTTTTGACTAATTTCCATTGAGGTTATGTAGTGTTTCTTGTAGTTTGACATTTACTTGATATTTTTTTTCATTTTTACTATAAAAGCAAATGAAATGATAAAAATATTAAATCGAAATTTTTGTGTTTTTTTTTTTTCTTCAGATCTGGTCAAATAAAACATGGCAACCATTAAAAACACTTCAAGGACATGATGGGAAAATTATGAGCGTTGATATATCACCAAATTCACAGTATATTGTCACCTCATCGTTTGATCGCACTTTCAAACTTTGGACACCCGAATATTGAGTTCAAGTTACATTCGTTTTTTTTTAATTATTTTGTTTTTTGAAACATTCTTTTATTCAAGTTTTAAACAATTTTTGAAATAAAAAAAACATCCCACGGAATTTTTTATGAATTTTTTTTTTTATTTTAACGCATTTTCAATTTGTTTACAATTTTAAATGAGCGCTAGTTTTCATGCATTTCTTAATACGTCATTCGTTCGAATGTCATCGGCTCTAGTTGTCAATGGGTTGTTTAATCAACGTAGACAACAACATAATTCAATGAATTGGATTTGATTTTTTTATTCTTTAGGAAATTATCTCAAAATGGTAAGATCCCATTGTCAAAGTTATATAAAAATCAAAGTTTGATTTTCTTCAATCAGGATATTACTGCGTTTGCTGAAGAGAATTTCGACGCTGTCGATTGGATAAATAAAACATTAAAAAAATCAGATGATCAACAAAATAAAGAAGTAATGCAATGGATTTTTATTATTTTCATATCATTAATGACATTGATTTCAGGCAGTTGTATCGTCACTGGTATCAAAATTGCAACTTTATGTGCAGCAAGTAAATTCTGCTTTAGAAGAGACAAGTCAACAAGTGTTAGCTTCTATGCCACGTATTATGTCCGATGCTCAGGTTCTTATATTTATTTTAAACACTCACTGAATTTGTTTATTCAATCATTTCATTCCTTTGTTCGACAGAATCTACAAACAGAAGCATGTCAATTAAAAGCAAAAATGGCCGAAATTCAAAAGGACATTTTCCAAGTTCACAAAGAAACTAGCGCATGCATGTCGAATTTAGAGCGTTTGGATTCGATGAAGACCAAGTTGCAAGTTGGTATTTTCATTTGAAATCATTGATCTTTACTTTTCTTGAAAATTTGCCCTGATTTTCTAACTTTTCAATATTTAATTTTCTTTTTAAATTTTTCTTTCTTTTTTTTTGCCTAAATCTTAGATCGCAAAAGAGGGTCTTCAAGAGTCAGATGGCTGGGGCAAATTGGTGACTGAACTGGAAGATCTATTGGAGCAGAATGATGTGAAGAATGCATGTGAAAAATTGAAGGCATTACAAAAGTCTTTAATAGCACAAATTGGCCTGCCTGGTCAAAGTGAGCGCGAGTCTCAGATCGAAGGATTTAAAAACCGTCTTGAAGCACTTGCAAGCACATCTGTTGTTCAATGTTTTACAAATGGTGATATTGAACAATCAAAATACTACGTGGAAATATTCACAAATATGGATCGTTTGCCACAATTGATTCAGTATTATTTAACGGTTCAAAAACGAATTTTGCAGCAACAATGGTCTGAAACGGTTGAGCTAAGCCAAAACTCCAGTTCAACAGCATTTTTACGTGAATTCTATGATAATTTATTTCAATACTATCAAAAACAACAGAAATGGTGTACGGCTGCATTTGGGCCGGCTCAATCATTTACACCAATTTTAGTATTTACTGAATTATTTCCAAATTTGCAACCGTCACGTGAAAATACTGTTATCAGTTGCCTTAAAAGAAATGACGATAAATTAACAACACTTCAAGACATTTCAACAGCAAATGTTCATTTTGGACGTTTATTTATTGATACTTTTCAAAACAGTGCTGATGAAATTGATTTCGATTTTATTAAGACATTTTCATCAGCCATTTATGATTATTTTAATACATTCATTGGGCAAACAGCAAGTTTCGAACAACAATGGCTTTCATCACATTTATCTGAATTAAATTTAATTCATTCGACAGCAACGGAAAGTGTTCGAGCAATTGGAAATGCAACAGGCAAAATATTTGGTTGGATTGATGAAACATTGAAACGATGTTATTTGATTACACAAAATTGCGGTTTACCGGCTATTGTTATTGTGATCAATGTAAGTTTGTTGGTACTCTTAAACATGCAATTTCACATATTTAATCATGTATTTTTAAAATTTTTGAAATTTTTTTTATTTGCAACAGGATTTTTTGAAATCGGTTTTAGAGAAATTCCGTAAAGCCCAACAGCAATTGCATGCATCACAGGGCGTGGAACATGATTGGAATTTATTACAAACATGCGTATCATTGCTCGAACACATTGGTGATTTTCGTTTAAAACTAAGTGATTGCGAACAAAGAATAGTTCAATCTGTACAAGAGAAGAAAAAAGAAATTGACGAAGGAGATCAAAATATCACTTACATTTGCTCCAATTACAAACTATCAAGCACACATGAATTAAATGGTTTTAAAAAATTAATTGAAAATTCACAAATTTTATCATCGTTCGATCAACGTGGTGGCATTTTTTCGAGCGTATTCGATTCAATTAAACCAATTTGTGAATACGTTCACGATACAACATTGGCTGCTATTTTTACGCCAATTGAAAACCAATTAAAAGCTGTCAATCTTGAAAATGATGAAAATTTAGAGCTGAACGGCAACGATTTGCCCGATTATAGTTTTGCACCGCAAGAATTCATTACGGTGATCGGTCAAGTGAGTGAACTTTTTACAAATTTCTTTTTTTAAGTTCAAAATGATGAAAAAAAGTGCAACTGTGTATTCCCAAGAGAATGACTAATTGACTTTTTATTTTTAATTTTCTTTTTATTCTAGTATTTGTTAACATTGCCACAACATTTAGAACCGCTATTATTAACACCGAGCGACCAGTTAAAGGCGGCCCTTGAACTTTGCGATGAACGTTATGCCCGTGTGGGAACCACAAATGAAGCAAGCGCTGACATTTTACTGTCGTTAGTAACCGAAGATTGTTGTGCATTGTACGTGGATCGTATAGGGAAAATATGCGAAATTAGCAGTTTTGGTGCGAAACAACTTGCCTGTGATATTGAGTATTTAGGCAGTGTTTTCGAAGAATTGGGACATTCATTAAGTACGAATTTACAACAAATGATTACCTTATTGCGTGCACCAGCTGATAATTATCTTGCAGCAAGTGCTGGTTGCGATCCAAGATTGGTCACCGTTATTCGACAAATGCGTCAAATTTTATCAAAAGAATAAAAGAAAAATTTGAAAAAAAACAACAATTTTTTTTTTTTTTTTTGCTGTGTTGTCAATAACATTGTTAATAAATTTTATTGGATTTTGCAATCTAATTATTAACGATTGTGCTTTAATAAATAGAGAACAAATTTGATTTAATTCTTTTACTGTTAATTTGATCTGAATAATTCTAACAAATTCATCGATGCTTTTACTGATCCCACTATTGATGGTGATGCAGTAATTGCAAAGTGTCATAAGTTCCATAGTTTTATTTTTGACTTAATTCTGAACATTTGTTGCAATAAACACATTAAGATATTTCTATATATATATATATATAATTTGCATTGATTGAAGAAGACACAAACAAATGCGCGAACAAATTTTATTTGGGTAAATCAGGAAAAAAAAAAACAAAATTTTTAAAGCCAAATTTCGATTTGAAAGATAAGAAAAAGAACATATACAAAATAAATCGCAGACAGAAAAATTATGTTTAATTCACATTAAAAATTAAATTGAAATATTAAATTATTCTTTTTTGTAAATATATAATGATAAGTTGTGTATGTGTGTGTGTTTTTATGCTCATTTGTTAAAAAAATGGTCGAGCGTGTTTCTATTAGTTTTCTTTTGTTAATTTTTTGTTTTGATTAAATTTTAAGATTACATTTGGTGTTTTTGACAGAATATAAACTTTGTTTTTAACATTATTTTTTTTTTATTTTTGTTTTTGTTTTATCTTCAAACACATAAACAGAAAATGGGCCCAAATGAAACCGTTTCTTGCATTACGTCAATGAGAATATTCAATAGCTGGTTTCGATATAGTCAGTAGCGCTTTGATAATCTAATAATTCATCACGTAATTTAATCATTTGATCAATGAATTGACGATGTTTAACACTTTTTTTAGCTGTATAATTAATACCAACAATCATTTTATCGATGGTATAATGAAGCCAAAGGATATTTGTGTATGGTTCAAAAATTTCCCAAAAATTTTGAGTACGAGCGCGCATCAAACGATAGATATCAAATTGATAATCGCCCGTTGCATCAAATAATTCTGGATCAGTAGCAAGGTCTTGAAAAAGGCAGCAATTTTTATACACGAGACGTGATAAGGTGTAATCAATGATTGTGGCTTTGATACCATGTGTACGAATTTCAATCGATTTACCATTTAAAATAAATGTCAACGATTTTTCTGTGGTTGGCGCCACTAACACATTTCCCCAATGCAAATCACGATGCTCAAATTCAAATTGCGCTTCGGCTACGGCCAATGATATTGCCACCTGAATCCCCAAGAAAAAATGAGAAAAAAGAAAACAAAGAAACAAATCATTAGCAAACAAAATCTTCTGAATTCTTGACTTAATTAAATCATTTTGATTATTAGTCAGTGGAATTCACTGAGCAAACAGCTTAGCTTTTCAAATCAACACAATACAAAATGACAGAGTCTTACCACTTTGTCATAAAATTTGGTTCGAAAAAAAAAAAGAATGATTCAGAAATTTAAACATTTACAACGTAGAATTGTGTTAAAATAAAACATAAAATTTTAAGATGAATAGAACCACTACGAAGTTTAAACAAAGCAGATAATAAGAATTTTTTCAGTAGATGAGTGAAAATCTAGTCATGAAATTGATTAAATAGCACATGCACTAGAATTGCACACATCGACCGTTAAAATCATAAAAGGACAAAAAAAAAAAATCAACTGAAAATTTAAAAAAATGTTAAAAAAGAGTGAAAAAAATGATGAAATATGGACGGCAGTCCATACATGGAAATACAACACAAAATCAATGGCGCAAATGATGAAAACAGAAAATTAAATTTAAACGAAAAAAAAAAAAACAAACGAATGAACGGTCAGCGCAATGGATGAGTGTGAATCTAGTCATAAAACTGAATTAATTATGCACCAAACTGACACTCATCTATCGCAATAAACCAAAAAAAAAAATAAAAATTTCAAATTTTGCAAAAACAAAGCAGCAACTGAAGGCACAAAAAACAACAACAGCAGCAACAATAACAAAAAAATACATCAACATCAAGCCGAAAAAAGTCGTAAAATTAAGGTGTTAAAATAAGTTTGCGGTATTTTTTTTTTTTTTTTTTGCTTTTGGTTCCGTGTGCTTACCTGTTTGAAAGCGGAGTATGATTGTTCAGCATTTTTGAATACGTGCGCTTCAAGATCGTTGCCACAATTGGCTAGCTCAAATACAACATACAGTTGATCGTCACCAAACACATCCGGGCAATCGTTTTCGGTGCCAAGACGTGTATCGTAATCGTTCCACAAATCCAGTAGATGAGCTGGATAACGGCCCTCAATTAATCGCACATTTAACACTTCAACAAAACCAGATGAACGGTTTTTATCGCCTGAACGCAACGCACTTAACTCCTGTGAAATGATCACCTCCTGCAATATCTCATCAAAACGCTTCTGTTGCGCACCATTTATCTCATCACTTCCTTCGATCGGTATTATTTTTAATACATACGATGAACGGGCTGATGTTTCATTAAGAAACACTTCGCCAAAAACTCCTTCACCAATTTTTCGGCACTTCTTCAACACGCTAAATGTCATGACCGACACACAGAGATTTAAGATTTCAAAAAGAAAGGAAAGGAAAAGAAGAAGAAGAAAAGGAGGAAAAAAGAAAACAAATAAATGTTAAGATAAAATCTATTAGAAAAGGTTAAAACTTTCTAAAGGGAAAAAAAGAGATTTTTTTCCGAACAATCGTTGGTTATATTTTTTTTTTAACTATTTTTGTACATTGAATGAAAAAAAAAAAAAATAAAATAAAATAAAAAAATAGCAAAAATCGTTCTTACCTCGCTGAATAAATTTCATCAAATGGCAAAACATCGGTTTGATTGCATCGTTTCAATAACTGCTGCTTGAGTTCGTCGTTGTTAAAGCCAAGATGAAGGCTAGCGGTTGATTTTTCGATTTCATTAACAACCGAATCGAGTGACGACGAATCGCATATACTTAGTTGGCTACTGGTGTTGAGACTGAACGCTGATTGTTGATAGTGTTCGAGATCAACGCTATCGGCAATTGGCTGCAAACGATTGCTTCGTAGTTTCGATAGTACATTGATTGGAGTCGATTTTGGTGAAAAGTCAGTTGAACAAATCGATTCGACATCGGATTCATCCAATACAGTAACTGTTGTATAGCAATGAAATAACAAGAAAAAGAAAAAAAGAAGAAGAAAAGATAAATAAGACCATATAATAAACGAAAAACAAAAAAATACAATAATGAACATCCGAACAATTGAATAACAACAAGAGTTCAACAAAGAGAACTTCAAATAAAGCACGTACTGTAATAATAAAAAGTTGTTGTCGATTTTTTTTAGCATTTTTCTATCTCCCCCTCTCTCTCTCTCTCTCTCTCTTTCTTTTTATCTTATTTGAGATTTTTTATTTCATATCGTCAAAAAACGAAACGCTACCGTTCTTTTTTCCGTTTTTCTTCGAAAAGGAAATCAATAATTTGTCACAAAAGAATTGATGGTAAGTTTTGAAAAATAATCAATATAATGAAGAATAGCCGAACTGACATAACCAAACTTTCTACTGTCCATTTTGTAGAATGTATTTTCTTATATCTGTCACTATGTCCATTCGATCCTTCTTAAAAAAAAAACAGCTAAGAGAGTCAAATAGATCTATTAATTGGTGTTTTTGTGACATTCATTGTAATATGTGCTCAAAAACGGAAGATTTTTTTCAACCATGCCATTTTTCGCTCAATCACAGCACTTAACATTTGTATCGTGATGCTCTGTGCGGATTAGAGCTGACGTTTAAATTCTGCACACTTGACGCCATCTATACGATATTGTGAGCAATAAAAGATCACGATTAAGCTGATTTTGAGGGCCACCTCCAGCCATAAGTTACTACATTCCCATAGTCCATAATGGGATCAATGAGCGCCGCAGCCATATCAAGTTTGATATAAATTGGATATAAAGTGCTTTGTATAACGAATGCGATTCAACAAACCATACACTTTTTGCAAATTTACAATTGTCATGTTCTTGGAATGTGAGATTTTCGGTCAAAAATAACACCACAGTTTTTAATTGACTCACAGAATTCGAGTTTTTCATTAACAATTTTCACATTGTTTATCTTATCATAATTTAACCGACTTGTTTGATATTTAGAACCGATAATCAATGTGCATGGGAAGAAATAAAACATTCCGTTAACTTGTCTTCTTCTTCTTCTTCTTCTTCTTCTTCATCATCATCTTTTCAACTAGGAGTTAATGGTATCGATGTTGTTTTATTTTTTTGTTTTCCCTTATGCCTGTCACTGTTGTACGCTGTGGCGGTTTATGTTCTGTGTCTGTTTGTAATGCCTTTTTTTTCCCTTTCTTCATTAGTTTCTTTTTATTGGCCGTTATGCTTTCGGTAATAAATTCACGTTTTCATGTGAAGAGAGTTCAGCGCTAAATCTCTCATGCACGCTATCGAAAAATTGCCAACCCGGTTGTGGCTATGTGTGTGTGTGTGTGTGGGTTTAAGAAGAAGTCGTTGTTGTTTTGTTTTTTTTTTTTTTTTGCTCGATGTAATTCTTTTGTGTCTTTGTTTGCTCTTTGTCTATCTTTCTTGATTTGACTTTTGTCGATTGTCTATTTCATGATTCAACATACGTATTGCTTGGTTGTCGATTTCATGACGAAACTAATTTTTTTTTGTTTTTGTTGTTGTTGTCCGTTGTGAGTTGTTTTTTTCGTTGCTCTATTCCGTCTTTTGTCCGCGCTTTGATTCGCAAATTCACTTTGGCATAACCAAAAAAGTGAATGTAATTATACGTAAAGACAATTTGATTTGTCGACATTTCAAGCTTGTAGAGAGAATAGAAATCAAATTAAAAAAAAAAAAAAAACAGCCAAATGACAAGAGGGGAAAAACCCACAATTTCAAAGTGTTGCAGGCTATGATTCAAATTATTATGTTCAAATCTCTTGAAATTTTTGTTGTTGTTGAAATGTGTCTTTTTTTTCTAGTTTCTTGGCCAGAATTGGGCTGACTTCGTAAAATTCACAATTCCGTGATGAAAAATTATTCCATCATTGAAATCATATCGAAAACAAAAAGTCATTTTTGTTTGTTTGCTTTACTTCTTATTTAAATTCAGCATCGATGTCGTGACAGAAGATCAAATAGGATTTAAGTATTTGAATTTTACTCGCTTTAAATTGTTTTTCATTCATTTTATAATAACTTTATCTGCATTTGGTGTGAGTGTGTATTTGATTTCCGTTCTCATTCGATGCGACACAAAACGCGAAGCTGAATTTATTGAGAGCATCTCTTTTAATCTTTCGTTCATTACTTTCAATGTAACGAGCAATGTGCGCAAAGAAACGAAGCGATGCGATGCGGCAAAACTTAAATGAATTCCGATTAAATTGAAACTAGAACTCGAATATAGTATATTCAATTCCAAACTTGATCTCTTTCTCACTTTACTTAATGTCTCCCATTTGAAATATAGAGAAAACAATTAGAATTATTTTTTTTGTTTGATTGACTTGAGTCAATTGTTGGTGCTGCTTTTGCTGTAGCTGCGTGTTACGAAATGCTGTCACTTGTTAAATTATCAGTTGAAAGAGAGGGAGAGAGTTTTGTGTTTAAGATGTAGTTGAGAAACTTGTAGTAACCAATTAAGCAAAAAAGAAGATAGAGAGATAGAGAGAGAGGGAGAGAGAGAGAGAGAGAGAGAGAGAAAGAGAAAAAAAAGAATAAAGAAACTATTAAACGAAATGACACAACTGAATTCGAAAGCAACGGATATGGAAAAATAGAGTGAAACACAACGTGATATGTAATATGATACATAAAATTGTATGCAATGAATAAAAAGAAACGAATAAAAAACGAGAAGAAAAAAAAAATCTGAGAGAAGACAGAAACAAATCTCGATATAAATCATAACTGCATTTGTTTTTCGTAGTCGAAACACGATAAGACAACCGTACAAAACCGCAAACTTGTCATGATCCGCGGCATACACAACAAATTGTGTAATATATTCGTAGAAAATATGTAAAATGCTAATTTGTCCTGTACGAATTGTTTTTTCTTTTTGTTCGTTGTTGTTTTGTTGTTTCTTAATTTATTACTGTTTTCTTTCTTGTTCTTGCATTGCAAAAAAATAAATAATAATAAAATAAACGAAAAAAAAAAAAAAAAAAAAAATGAAGAAGAGAGGATTGCACTCAATTTTCTCACCTTTCAGAAAATGTTTTCGAAATTCTATTCGAAGAATTAAAATTTGTTGAAATGCACATGATTCACAGAAATGGACGGAGAGTGATGAACACAAACGATCTTTAGTACACGACCGAAAAACACCAACTGAACACTACAATCAAAATTGTTTAACATTTCGGGGCGTTCGTACTCTGACTGATTTCTTTTTTTTTTCTCTCTACTTCTACTTCTTCTTTTTCCAATTCAACTATATACTTGTAGAATCTCTGCCATCAAAATGTAATTCAAACGACGAATCACATACCGATGTAAAAAAAAACGTAGCGTCGAACAAAAAATTAACCAAATCATTATTACAACAATACACAAAAAAGTATTTAAATAATTTTTTTGATTCGGTGCCTCTCTTCTTTCTTCTCCTGCCGCTGCTCTGTCTCATGATGGATACTCTGTCTGTTTGTGTCTCTTTTTCTCTTCTAATTCCCTATCATTCTTTCTATTTCTATCGCTTTTTATTTTTCTCTCCATCTCTTTCTCACTCTTTCTCTTTCTCTTTCTCTTTCTCTTTCTCTTTCTCTTTCTCTTTCTCTTTCTCTCTCTCTCTCTCTCTCTCTCTCTCTCTCTCTCTCTCTTTCTATCTCTTTCTCGTTTAGCTATTCGATTCGTCTATTATTTTGTGTAATTTTTTTCTGCTCTGCCGCGTGTATGCCGTTGTTATTGTTGAAGGTTTCCATTGAATGTAATTATGCGTGCTGTGGTCACACACTCAAAATAAAAAGAAAAAAAAAATACTCGCACTCATCTCACATATACATACAAGTACTCACACATGATCTCTCGCTTAATTTAACGCTTGGCATTTTTTATTTTTTTTTTTTTTTGTCCGTTTGTTACTGTTGTTGTTCATGTACTTGTTTGGTCGTTTGTTTAATTTTCAAAGTCGATTTTTGTGCGTACATAATGTTTGTCGATTCATTTCAATTGCAGCCAAATATGAGTTACAGCTATCAATCCAATGTGATTTTTCGATCATAAGGGAACCAATCTTTTACGTTCTCCATCTGTACCAAAAGCATTCATACACAAGAACAACAACAAAAATAAAAAAAAAAAAAACAGTACAAAATACCATGGCATATTCAAAGCAATCCACACCGTATATTATTTACCAGTGAGTGCTCTTTTCTCTCTCCCTCTCTGTATTTTCTCATTTCACAATATTACACACGGTTTTTAGTGCGTACAAACAACCATGACCGAAATTAAACATCGAATCAACCGAAAATTAACGAAAAAAAAAAAAAAAAAAAAACAACGTACAAAATGGAATTAGCTAAGCACGTAGCAACGTACGGAGAGAGATTCTTAAGAAAGAATGTAATAAAAGGAAAAGAAACAATCCATCGAAATAAAAATCACCTGAAGAATAATTTTAATTTTCACACACTGGCATTAGAATTTCATTTCATTCGTCCGTTCCATTTTGTTAACCGGCTCAAGAGAATGAATATAATAAAAAAAAGCAACTAAGTCGATCAACATGCACTACATCGCAATGATCCGTAAAAGGAAATGAAAATGAAAGATGGAAAACTATTTTGGACGTGTCGACGAAGAGATGAAGAAATACAAAAAAAAAAAAAAAAAAAAAAAATATAAAAACAAATTTGAGAAAAGCATTTTATTTTTGATTGCCAACATGGATGGATTTTGGAAGAATAATAGAATTGTAGATAAGTGATGGCAAGAGAATGATGATGATGAGGATGTGTTTTTTTTTATTTTATTCATCTTCATCTAAGATTGATGAACCAATGAACAATGACTGGGCAAAATCCAAAATAGAAAGAAGAAGAAAAAAATAACTTCGAGTGAATACCTTTAATGTATTTAGACGTGTTTCCAACACGCATAGACATTTGACTGGCATAGGAACAAGCCGAAATTGTTCTATTATTTTGTGTGTAATGTTCACGTTGTACAATATAATTTAGTTGAAATGTATTTTTAAAAACGATTTCAATCCGAAAATAATGTGGGCAACGAGAAAAGCACAGAGAGAGAGAGAGAGAGAGAGAGAGAGAGAGAGAGAGAGAGAGAGAGAGAGAGAGAGAGAGATAGTAAAGAGGAAAAGAGATGGTGGTCGATCGATCGAGGAAAGAGCAATAAAAACAAGTATTGGCTAAGAGTTAAATTATTTAAAGACGGTCTTTGACTGTAGGCCCCCCAAATAATAGTTTCAATCTCTTTTGTAAATAAATTCCATTACGATTGCCAGATTAAATGCTGGACGGATACAAACATTACGGCGGAATTTACTCGTCTATGACGTGGCCTCCGGTCATTGCCATTTCGGAAAAAATTGGCGTCTTTTCAACAATGCCCCCAGTTTAATCAAAATTGTTCATATTTTCGGTCATATTGTGCGTAAGTGCGGTAAGCAAATAACAATGCTTTTCAACATGAAATTTCCGATTCGAGGAAATTACTCGACCAAAAAAAAAACAAAAAAAAAACAAAAAAAAAAAAAAAAAAATTCGAAAAGAAAGAAAGAAAGAAATGAGTAGAAAAAAGTATTCTGTCAAATGTGTTTCGAGAAATCTCTAATTATACGCTTAAAAAAGCATCTTTCACTTCGATAGGCTTGATTTGACTGTGACGGAAATTAGCATGATTGTGAACAAAAGGTTCATAATTAATTTTCTA
Organism: Resseliella maxima; assembly: GCA_029041755.1. NCBI lineage: Eukaryota > Metazoa > Arthropoda > Insecta > Diptera > Cecidomyiidae > Resseliella > Resseliella maxima. Next base: position 149,299 of record JAQOWM010000186.1, read on the forward strand.
TTGTTGTGTTTGTGACCAACAATTCGATGTCAAATGATGTGAAAACATCGCAAAGTAATCGAAACAAATATATAAAACACCCAACAGCCATCTTATCATCGAGGTTAGATTTCAATGTTGTATTGTGTATGTGACCATCTCATAGGTAGTCAATTTATCTCTTGTTTTTTTTTTTTTTTTTTATAGTGTCGTCATCGTTTTAGCGAGTATTTCAATTCACAACACACGATTTGCAATCAATGAATCATACCGTATCGCGTCAAAATTCTCAATACGATGGTTTTTTTTTCAATTATTCAAAAACCTCAATTGAAAACAAGTAACAGAATTCATTTGTATGGAAATAATTTTCGCGGTTTGATGATGATCGAAAACATTCTGTTGGGCTAATTGCATTTAATCTACAATCTTCACGATCAAAAAGTTCAAACAATTTCAAGCTATTCATTATTTATTGAAGCGGCCAACCAATTTTAGCTAATCAAATTGTCTAAAATGGGCAGGAAAGGAAAAAATAGAAGCGACGCAAATTACTTCATTAGAGTTTCTTTGGCCCTGGTAACATCAAAACCATGAAAGCAAAAAAAAAAAAAAAAAAGCATGAAAATAAAAATCGAAACGAAACTGATCGACAATTGAACGTCATGAACGTAAGAAAATTTCACGCATGGTAACAGTTGAACAAGAGACCATTTCTGATTGGATTTTTCAAAAAGTTCTATTCCATCCTGCAATTGCTATCTTGATCGACCTCACCATGATTATTCATTGTTTGATTCTTCTTCTTCTTCTTATTCTTCTTCTGTTTTTTCTATTCTACTGGCATGAAAATAGTGCAATGTACTCTTTTCACGATCTAAATGCTTATGATCGATGTTAAAGTTAAATATTTGATACACTGAAAATGGGATTTGTGGTGGAAATGCCATTGTTTTGCTTGGTGTTTATGTGCGTACGATCAGCATAATGAAACTTCGTTTTTTATTCTTATTCTTCTTCTTCTTTTTTTATCCATCATGAAAATCAGTAGAAAATCATCGGGAATGGAAAAACACCGAAAAGAAGATTGGAACGCAATTTGAAATCTAATGTATATTTAATTTAACCGAAGCCGAAAAAATTGGCTTCAAAATAGAAGAAAAAAAAATTGTTCATTAGATATGATGGATATTTTGTTTTTTTTTTTATTTTCATTCGTTGTTGTTGTTATTGTTGATGTATACACTCGTCCGTCTTCATCGGTTGGCCTTTTGGTTTCTCTCACTCATTCTCACAAGTAATTCTATTCATCATTATTTTTCGGCGATGTGTAATTATTATTATTTCGTTAGATGAATGAACAAATGGAACAAACGACGACGACGACGACGACGACGGCGATGACGACGAATACAAGAGACAGAAGGGGGAAAAATGAAACATACCACGACCAAATCTAAAGATAATGAGCCAAAAATTTCTCGAATGTTACAGGTTATTTGAAAGAGCAACAAGAGAAACAAAAATCATTTTTTTGTTGTTGTTATTGCTGTTTTATTCCAGAATAAGTTGGAACAATAACAAAAAATGGGCCCCCGAATAAAAAAACGTCTATGTAATGATGACGAGAATATAGCCCATTTATAAACTACAATCATAGTTGAAAGCGCGCCATTTTCTAATATGCGAATATTACTCCTCTATGTACAGTATCTTTTGTTTTCAATGTGTCGACAATGTATAATATGTGTATACAATGAGAGAAACAAAAAAAAAAAAAAATTAAAAAAAAAACGAAAAAAATGCTGAGCAGAGAACATGAAGAATCAAGAGAAAAAAAAAATTAAAATATTCATTAAATCGCTTCGCTATGATTTTTGTATATACAAAATACGCATACACGGTGTGATGTTAACCTTGTGTACGATCGCACTCGCACAAGGTAATTTATCATACACAAAGGTTGAATGTTCATATTGTTTCGTTCATATAGTGTCTTGTTGCTTTGTAACGATTTCGATTCTATACGTTTCGTATTCATTTCTTAATTTTTTTTTTTTTTTTTGTTTTTTTTGTTCCATCATCTTTAATTCGTTAGATGCCATCATCTTCCATTTTCGGGGCGGTTATAGTGTTCTCAGCATTTGTTGCGTGGTGCGATTCTATTAATGTTTTCAATGGAATTTAGAGCAGATAGAAATGCGAGTCTCTTAAACATTTTCTAACGAATATAACACATTTGACCATTAATCACTCTCTTATAACCTAAGCTAAAACCTTCTCTTTTCCATCAATTTTCTTTTTTGTCTGCTATAATTACCAAAATATTTGACTTGATTTTATTGTTTACAAAAGTGGCAACAATTTCGAAAATTATGAAAATTTTCGTAAATGCCATCAAGAGAAAAAAAAAAAACGTTGAAAAATGATGAAAATATATTCAAATTACAATCAGCCGATCGATTTTGATCAATTTTGTGAAACAATGAAAGAAAAAATAAAAGTAAAACCAATAAAACGAAAATCACGATATTTGTCATTTTTTGGTCATTGAACAGCAGCAAAATGTAAATAAGCCGATTAAAAAAAGAAAGAAAATAACATAAGTATGGTATATATACATAAAACTGGTCTAAATGAGGTCTTAAAAAAATGATCGTGTGATGGTGGTGATGAGCGATTGTATAACGAAAATGTTAAAAATAAAATTGCCAATATGCATTGATGGATACAAGAAGCCACCTGCCATTGAACTGAAAACAAAGAATCATTTTATGCAGTGTAATCATTTTTAGTGCATTGTTTTGTTTCTTCGATCAATGTGACGCGAGAGATGCAACAACGGTCGGGGTCGCTTATTGTATGCGTGCACGATGTGTGCGTGTGTGTTTGTGTATGGAAAACACAATGCGTTAGCATTCTTTTTGTGTGAGCAAAGCGCGGTAAACGGTATATACTTTACTGATGGCAGGCATTGTATAAATGACTAACAACTGTTTACGGAAGTTTTCGGCTTGATGTGTCTGCTAATGCATCCATCTGAGCAAGTGTTTGAGAAAAAAAAAAAAAATAGTTGGCGTTTGAAAACACATGTACGCGGTGATAGATTCAGAGTCGAAGATCATTCACAGTGTGGAATATACGATATTCATGTAAAATGCAAAGTCCATGAACTGACAAAGACACGCGTAAACACCTGTAGAGCGTCATACCGAGTCGAGTTGATCAATCGTGTGACAAACAATAGCGAAAAATAAAGAGATAAAGTGAGTGCATTTCAGTTCAATTTCCTTTGACACGCTGAGTTATTTATCAACATTTCATACACATAAATTTTTTTCCAAATCAATCCTCATGAAACGATCCGAAAACAATGTAATGCAAATACCGTAACCGCACAATTTGAATTACGCAAGGGAAAAAGTTACATACACTCGCTTTTCTATTTCATGTGTCAAATGTGCAAGCGAACAAACAAAATGAAAAGAAAATAGAAGAATAAAATTTCCTTTCGAGTGCACATACATTAATATTAATCATTATTATTTACTGTATTAATACAATTGCCATCAACAAAAATTCACTTGTTTCGCTAGCTACAATTTACACGAAATATGTTTCAATTCTCTCTCTCTCTCTCTCTCAGTTTTATTTTCTAGTTGAAGTTGGTTTTTTTTTTGAGTTTACGGCGGAATGTGTAAGCTCAAAACGCATATTATGAAACGATTTGCTCCATTGTTTTCACATGATTTCGAATGCGGCCACGTATTTTGACTATGCAAGTACTTGACGACTTGAACGAAACAAACAAAAAAAAAAAAAACGAAACAAATTGAAACCTGATTTGGTCTTTTCGATGCAAGCCACTGAACGATGTGCATAAAGCGAAAATTGAAGACAACAAAATACGAACGAAAGAAAGGCAAAAAAATCCGTTCGGCAACAATAACAACAACAACAACAACGATGACGACGATGGCGTTGACTACTGCCGAGTGTTTACTGTACTCTGTACTGTACGTACAGCTTGAATTTGAACAGAAATAAAATGGAAATGAAATACATCACGCTGCATGAGCATAATTTACAAAGCGTACAGCTAACGAATCACAAGAGTGCACACTCACAGAGGTAAGAAAGCCTGCCATTCGATTATATCAGCTGGAAAAATCTAAATTATTCAACAAACTGAACAACAAAAACCCCATTTCGATTGTTTGGTGTGTGAGTGATTTGAAAAAAAAAAAAAAAAAAAAAAAAAAATTGAAAATAACAACAACAACAAACACGACTCATTTACAAAGCACCAAAGTGATTACATAATCTATTTGTCCTATAAGCGAAGAGATCTATTTTGATTATTCCATAATTTTATTTTAACAAAAATTTTTTTGATCTAAATTACCGAAAAATTGGCCATTTACAAATGTTTGACACTAAATATGCAGAAATGTTGACTTTTTTTGAAAATGAGAACAATAGCGTTTCAGTCAAAATTGAACAAAAAAAAAAAAACATAACAAATGAAAACGATTAAAAAACAGACCGTGAGCAAATTATAATTCGATTTGATTCAATTCAAATGTTTTTTTTTTTTTCTTCAAATGTTCAGATTTATATAAAAAGTAACAGTAAAAGGAAACATTGAATGCTTAAAATTACCTTTTTCGTCTGATACAAATGGAGTCATACAAATGAGATGTTGCACCGATCAATCAAATATGATTCAATAAAAATATAAAGAGAAAAAATAACTCTTCCTCGGAACTGTAACAAACTTAGGCGTCACGTATACGATATGCTTAAAATTGATCCGCGGATATTATTTTGTAACGGTTACGAAACACAATTAAATGAAGAAAATAAAAAATTCAACTAACACGCGTCCAAAGCACTGAATTTACAATTTTAACAAAGCAAAAGCCGATTTACTGATGATTTGATTTGATGATCGTTCCTTCGTTCGTTTGCACGACAGAGAAAATCACAATTCTTTAATTTCTTTTGATCAATTCTCTGGCCTGGTCAATTTCCGTTTTATTGCCTTTAATAAATGTGTGTATTTCTTGTCGTTTCAGGTTTTTAGCGTTACGTAAATTGTTTATTTTTTCTTTCGCTTTTTTATTTCTCTTCTCTTGTCTTAATGAAAAAATGAGAGAAGAAAAGAAAAGAGAAAAAAAAAATTTAAGATTCGTAATCAAATTACACACTATTCGCGATCCAATAAAATAATTTTTCAATTACAGTTTCTTATATTTTTTTTTTCTCTTCTCTTCGCTTTAATACTTTTGTTTCTTTTTGCACTTCTTAGCTGCTTGGTGAATATAACTGAATGAAGAAACCAAAGCAAACAAAAATATAAACTTAAAAATTGAGTTGCGTACTACTTTTTTTTTTTTTTTTTATTTCGGTTAATGTTTTCGGCGTGTATATTTTTGTTTGTTTGGTTTTAGTATGGAGCTTGCTAAATATAATAGCTCCTCTCACTCTCTGCACGTACAAACGTGTATGAACGCTACAGTATAGTCAAGAAATTGCTTGCATTACGGTTACCTGATCAAGTCAACGACGTGCAAATGCCAAAACCCATTACGAACACTGTACAACAGCGAACAAGAGAAAAAAAAAAGAAAAAAAAAGTAACACCAAATGGTATAGAAACGAGGAGAAAGAAAATGAATAAGAAGAAGAAGAAGGAGAAAAGAAAAAGAAGAGGAAAAAATAAAAGAGTGGCAAGCGCGCCAATTTTGATTCGCAGGTATGAAACAACAATCGTACAACGAACGCTACATTTACAATGAGTACGAAAGAACTACTTTCACCAGCTCTTTGGCGTCTCTTCATCGCAAAATCTTTGTTCATATTTTGTGAGTCGTCGGTCGTCGTTGTTGTTGTTGTTGTTGTTTTTTTTTAGCTTTGACTTCGATGTGTATATACATCGATTCGATTCTCAGGTAAAATGCTTCTTTCGGTACTTAAGTTCATTTGCTTTCGATACATCGAAACGAGAGAAAGAATGGATGAAAATGTTGAAAAAGAAACGATGAAACGAAGAAGCAACAAATCGTGTATGATTTTCTTGTGTTTCTTTTTTGGGGTTTCCTTCGCGTGGCGTCTTTTGACTGACTATCTTTATGTATGATGCCAGCGAAAGAATAAATGAAACAGATAGAGAGAGAGATAGAGACATGGAAAGAAAAGAGGAACAAAAGCAACAGAAACTTCACCTTAAATTAAAGTAGGTGAATGCTGGCAGGACCAATAAGCCAAGTGATTAAATTTTGAAAACACACGAAAAAGGACTGAACACAAAAAAATACGACCATAAAACAGATTTTTTTTCTTTTTTTTTTTTTTTTTGTATTCTTGTCTCTTCATTTTCTTTCTCTCTTGTTCAATTCAATAGGCTTAGTTTTGCTTTTGTTGAAATACCGCGCGAAAGAGCATAAATGTGTTTTCAAGAGTTCAAAAGACGAAAATGGTCGTGCGGAACGAATGGTGAAAAGAAGCATGAGAAGGAAAAAAAGCAGCAAAACGAAATTCGTAAGCAAGAGAAAGATGGACGCAATATAATGATGTCTTTTTTTTTGGCTTGTGTTCGGACGAATGATTTATGATTTCAATCAACTGGAGCACAAGAGACAACAATACATCTATAGTCGACTCGTTTCTATTTGCAATCTATCTAGTTTTCATGTTGGAGCCATTGAAATGGCTTTGAAATATGTGTTCAGTGACTGCATTTGAGTCATGCGATTTTTTTTTTCTCGAGAATTTTACCAATTTTTTTTTTATCGTGTTGAGAAATGGTTTTTTTTTTCAAGCCTTCAAAATGAAGCCATTGTTCTCGTTCAAACTAGTTTTGAGCGTCGCACAAGTGAATTCACTGAATGTACTTATGGACAAAAAAAATTTATTCATTTGATTGGTTTCAATGCTATATTGATTCGCTAAATTGAAGACAATTCGATGAAAATTTGTAACAAAACGAAACAAGGAAGCTTTGATGATAATGCAAAACGCAATTTAATAAACACATTGAGCCAATCACAGTGTAGCCCCTATGCACTAAATACTCTCAAACAATGTGCTCAGACCTCATTTTCAAGCTAATGATTCAAACGCTTCTAATGAAATGTAAAACTCCATCATTGCTTTCGTCATTGATTTCATGTGTTTTTCCCTCTCTTTCTCTCGCTTCCCCGCGTGCAAATCTCTCTCTCTATCTCTCTTTTTCTGCCTTCCCCGAGTGCGCTCTCTCTCTCTCTCTCTCTCTCTCTCTTTGTTTTTTCTTTAACTCCGCACAATTAATTTTTGCTGAAATCAGACTTGATTTTTGCATTGTAATCAACAATTATTCCACTTGGTCAAAAATTGTTTTCTTGTTAAGAAAAAAAAAAAAAAATAAATCAGCAACAACCGAATAATATGTTCAGCTTGACTGATGGTAATGCAATGCAAGCAATTTTTTTTTTGTCATTCACACAATTACACCATCAGAAAAAATAAATGGTGAATTAACAAACAGACTACGAACGAACAAGAAACAAAATATAATATATAAATCGCACAAAGGCAAAGTCGAATTTCTTTTGGAGACTCACAATTTTTTTTTTTTACTCAATTTTTACTTTTTCGCTTTTTATTAATGTAAAGTCTATCTGAATTTGATATTTTCAAACACAAAATTACGTTTAAATTTTACTTTTATTGAAACAAAAAATAAACACTGTTTTTATTACTCTGGAAAAAAGGTTTTAACCAAAGAAAATAAAATAAACGAAGTTTAATACGTTGTTTTTCGACTGTGAATTTTTCTCTATCTGGCAATTTGTTGATTCGTTTCGTCGATATTATTTCAAATACATTCACAATAAAAATTCAAACGCATACAATGATAAATATTCATTTAGACTTTGTTATACATGACGATGTTTACATAGCATGAGTAATCTTTGTGTTGAAAACCCAAGCCAAGCTATTATACAAACATTTGTTCGACTGGGAATTCTACGAAAATTAATGTATATACACGCTCACAATCTCACAAGTTTATACGCATACGCAAACGAACGATAATACAATACATAGAAACAACCAAACAACGAAATGGTGCTATTAAACCGAAAAAGGACGATCATTTCAATTGATTACAGCAGAGGTTAAACCGAGACAGGCAGATGTGTGTGATATTTTATGTTTTTGTTCACATACACAAAGAGAGACAAGCACTCACACAACGACATAGTAGACATTCGAAGGTGATATGACAAAGACCAAAATGGATTGAAAAGAAAATACCAAGAAATGCGATTCGTGTTGTTGGCATTGCGACTCCTATAATTATGTATAATTTTATATGGAAGCCAGACCACGAGAATATGTAACTGTGTTATTGTGAAAGGTTAGCTTTAGCGTTGTCTTGCGCATTTTACATTCGTGTTAAAAAATAATTTCCCTCAACTACATACAACAACAATGATTTTCAACATAAAATCAAAAACGTGAAGCCGATTCGCTTCATTCGCATTAATATGAGCCGACAACGTTACCTATGGTTCAGTCAGCTCTTTAATGGACGTGAAGTTGCAGCTTATTTAAAGTTCTCTTGTTTATATTTAAATGTATAGTCATTTTCATTAAGATCTGTTACACTACAGTACTTTAAAAAATTACGCAAATACTTAATTTTATAAAGTATTGTGTTACATCTATAGTGTCCAATTATAACGGAAAACATATTGAAGTGAATATGAATTACGCAGAAAAATCTTGCAATAGATTTTATGAAATTCAATTCAAATGAACAATGATTTAAAAACGAATCAAAATATTTTTACATTACATATTGTATATAATAATTTGGAATTTTTTTTAATATTTACCGCCTTAAATTCAAATTTTATTTCATCCTATTTGTCAGCTATTAACTGTAAACTGTCAAATTCGAATTAAGACGTTTGTTTTGTTTACATTACACAGCATAAATGTAGTAAAATAAAATTACCATTCATTTCGAATAAGAACAATAGAATTAATTGAAAATGGAAATATTGTGGTTGAATAATTCGAAGATAAACAAAATGTTTATCAGAATTTGTTGCATTTGGAGGTTGAGATCGTTGCTCCCTCAAAATTTGGAATCAATTTGGTTTTGCTGTTCGGTAAGAGTAGTTCAAACAAGAAAAATGGAAAAAGACGTAAAAATTGGGAATAACAGTGAAAAAAGTGAACTCACTATTATCAAGAGAACATTGAACTCTGTGTTGTTTGGAGGAAATTCCGCTGAAATAAAAGAAGCAATTACAAGACGAAGTATAAATTCAACAAAAATTTCAATTTTGGCGTATTCCATGTCAATAAAAATGTGAAAGAAGACAATTTTGAGTTTTTCAAACAAAACTATAAAAATGTGATTGAGAATTGTTTTTTCGCAGTAAGTGAAATAAAAAATGTGAATAATAAGCGCCAACTTAAGAATAATGACTCGAGAAATATTATGTTAACTGATTTCGACGAACTTATGAAAGCTAATAATATTGAAAAACCATCAAGAGACAATTACGGAAATACATTAAAATATCTGTGCAAAAGTTATTCAACTTGTCTTTCAAATAATGTAGGAATTCACGCGCAAAAACGAATGAAATCATTTTTTTTCAACATTTGTAAATTAAATGGAACAAAAAAGGAAAAACAAAAATGCATTGATCATACAGTGAAATACATGTTTGATAAAAAGTCTATTGTTCAGCCGCACCAAGAGTTGATAAAAAGAATTCCGGGCATCGATACCATACAAGAAAAATTAAAAATAAAGATTGCTCGAGGATTTTTCACAGATTTATTAGAAAAAAATTTGTTTTCGTGTGTTTACATTTTTCGGAAAATTCAAATCAAAATAAGTGAACAAAATGAACAAAATCAAGAAAAATATAATGAATTGATTGAAATCAAAAACCACTTGCATGACTATATAGAATTGAAAGCGAATGAAAAAACGTTGAAAGATTTATACTTAAAGAAAAATACAAAGGACAAAACAATTAAAAAAAAAATAAACGAGTTAAAAAAAGTGAACAAACAATTAAAGTTATCAAAAGAACTAAACAAAATCTACAATGATATAAAAAAAGTCGAAACATTAAACACTTTTACGTTAATTCCAAAAATCACACACAAAAGAAAATTCAACAGATATGAAGAAGATACATTTTACAATCTTTTAGTGCAGTTGAATCTTTGTCCGAAGAGAGAAAGCAAATTAAATTCAAAAGTAGAAGCAAATATTGAACCAAGTGAATTTCGAAAACCCAAAGGACGTGGTAAATGGACATATTGGAGAGAGTTTATCAATGAGAAAAAAATATTAAGTGCATGTGGAAAGCAAAAACAATATGACTTTAGTTTTGTTAGTGATGGTGAAGCAGTTTGTCTTCAATACAAAAATGTAAAGAGAAAGCGTTTAGTGATGAAAAAAGAAATTTGCATTGATAACATGAAGAAAAAAATAACGGATAATGAATACAATCGAAAAATTGGACTTGATCCTGGTATGAAATGTTGGTTAAGTGGTGTTATTATAAATTCAGAAGAAGAAACAGAGGAATTATTAAAAATATCTCCTAAAGATTATTATCATATGATTGGTGTCAAGAAACGGCAAAAAAGATTAAAATCAATAACAAAGGAATTTGAAGATAGAGCAGCAGCAGATAGAAATAATCGAGACATTTATGAATTTGAACCATCACCAAACACCAAAAATGGATGGATGTATTATATTCAACATCGCCTCAAAGTAATGAACGACGGAATTGATGCATGGTGTGATAAAAGGTAAGATTTGAAATTGTGTTTCAAATATTGAATACTCTCGATTGTGTTTCAAAACACAAATGATTCCGATTATGTTTTAAATGATAAATTGTAATTATTCAACAGAGTCGCAAAACTTGATCTCGATGCACATTTTGCCAAACAGAAAACAATCGACAAAATTGTGAACCGATTTGTTGCGAATGATAATAGCCTTGTTTGTATTGGAGGTGCAAATTTGTCACCCAACTCTATAGTTAAAAAACAACGCCGATGTCCAGGGACCAGAAAATTAGCCGTCGCATTGAAAAAGAAAAGAAATACAGATGTATTGTTTGTAGAAGAATTTAAAACATCACAAGTATGCGGCAAATGCTTACAACCTTTTGAAGAAATTCATCGAGAAGGAAAAGCAGCCTTAAATACGAAAGCAAGTCGAAATAAATTGTGCATCAATTGTAAAGGAAGTCATCGTGATATGGAAGCAGCAAAAGTCGTCATCAGCAATAAAAATGCACGTGCATTAATAAAACAACGTCAACAACGAAACGAACGCCAAGAAAATCAACGCTCATTGTCGAAAGTTCGACGCTTCGACCAGAACTCATCGAATTTTCAAAGCAAAAGCAAAAATGTTTCATGGCATCGTGATGTTTGTGCAGGACGTGCAATTCTTTATAAAGGTAATGATGGAAAATTCATCTATTTTCATAATTGTACATTTTGAATTCTTTTTGTTTTTATAATTGTTAATTTAAATTTTTTTGTCGCAGGCATGTGCATATTGAAAAATATCGAAATTGCTGAATCGTTGAGAAGACCACCACCAAAAGTAAAAACTAACAACGAAACTACTCATAATGACGATGCGAATGAGACAAACAGCACGAAAAAGCGGAAAAGAGTCGAGTGCAATACAAAAACAACAACAAAGAGACAAAGAAAGCAATAACAACATCAAAGATGATATAGCTTAAGAATTAGTTGACATAAAAGAAAAACAGCAACATTTGTTGCAATGTTTGATTTCCAAATGGAAATGTAATACTAGTCCAAAATATAGTTATACTTGGACCATTAAGATATGTGTCGCAATTAATACTTTATAAAATTAAGTATTTGCGTAATTTTTTAAAGTACTGTAGTGTAAAAGATCTTAATGAAAATGACTATACAAAGAAAATCGTATTATGGCAAACTTACCGCTTTGTTCAGTCTTTTTCTGTTGCAATTCGTTGTTAATGGTTTTTCGATCGGGAATCTGTGATGATAAATCAAACGATTAAAATTAATCAACAAATAATTTCTATCAAAAATAGAACAATAAAATAAAATTAGACTGAATTGAATTTCGATTCAAACTTACATCTTTGATAAAAATGCTTTTTCGCCGCATTACATTGACTTGGCTTGGTTGAATTTGACTTTGTCTTGGTCCTTGACTACTCTTTCGATCCAGCGTCCGTCTGGGCGCTGTAAATATTATTAAAAGAACACATTTACCAATTAAATTCCATTTGAAGAAAAAAATTCTTTTGAAAAAAAAGTATTAAAAACATAAACTTACATTGTGTAATTTTATTCCGTCTCGCTTCAAAAATGGTTCGCCGCCATTTTCCACTTTTCATCACAAGTTTTTGACTAGATTCATTGTGTTCAGATATGGCACTCAATTCACGAATGGAATTAGATGCATCAAATCCAACTCGAGGTTTAAGACTCTTTTTGATTTGTGATACAGAAGAAATGGGCGATGAAACTGTTGAAACAGTCGTAGAATCTGAAGTTGATGTGGTTGATGAAACCAAAATTGGTTCTTCGGGTGATGTATTTTTATGATGAACAATGACTGACACAATCATCGGATTTGGATTAATATTCTCAAAAAAGCTTGAACTATCGCTTCTTGAAAATTGTTTCGAGGTCTCAGTCTTAATCATATCAAATGAATTAATTTTATTATTTATATCAGTCTTTTTATGATTATCATCAGTTTGATTATGCATATCTATACACGAATTTTCATCAATTTTGGACGTTTCAACATTGTCCTTATCTTCCGTCCATTCAGCTATACTACTCATATCCATTGCACTGACTATGCTGATTATAGCCGCATCTTCATCTTCATCTTCATCTTCAGCTGCAATTTCATCATTTTCTAATTCTTTCTCTTCACCTAATGTAAATGCCAATTGTCTGTTATGCTTTCGACGACGTGTAGCCACAAATGCCGGCTGAACTGACTTATCTGCTTTATTGTGATCAGATTTATTCACATCGACTAAATTTATCGCAGATTCATCCGTTTCAACATCATAAATGCTACTAATGTCCGCTTGAGCAAAGAATCGTTCTGGTGTTGAAGTGTGTGTACGCCTTAACCGTGTCAAATACTTTCCAATTGGAGATACATAAAATGATGGTTTTAAATTCAATGACGGATTTATCACTCGGACTGGTACTGGTTCTTTCATTCTCATCTTTGCTTTTTCTTTTTGTCTTTGACTGTAAAATGAACAATTTATAAAAACAAAAACAAAAAAAATATTCCATGACTGTCGCGTGTATCGTGATTTATGATCAAAATCGACTTACATTCGAACACTTTTGCTAAATCGAAAACTATTCTCAGAATTGATGGACTCCGAGAATGGAACATCTGATGAACAGCTTGGATCGACATTCTCTTCATCTTCAGAAATCGTCACCACATTCGATGTTGACATTGAAACTGATGAACTAAACGGAGGGAGAAATATTACAGTAACTTTAATGTTTCTAATAACTTTGATAAAAATTTTGATGTTTTTTCTTTATTATTTGGAAAGAAAAAAAAAAAACAACAACAAAAAATGGAGAAAATAAACTTACAATGTGGCATCAGAGTCACATTCGATGCTGCTGTCACGATTAAATGATGCACGGACATCTTTTTTTAAAACTTGTTTCTCTTTCAAAACTCTAAGACAAAAAAGATACACAATTTATTTATTTCAACAGTTAAATCGATAAATTACGTATATTTTCTCATGCAGATTTTGTAAAATTAATTACTGTTTTTGATCTGAACAAAATTGATCGAATGAATCAAGATGATTTCCTTCGGGAAGCGTAAAATCCAACTCTGTACATGAATTTCCGTTATGACTAGCATATGAAGGCGCCTTTTTCACTTTTCTCGATCTATACGTTTTTGCCGGTTTGATATTCAGCTTCGTCTTATTTTCATACTTTCGCACCATTTTGACATCTTTTCTTCTCGTCACTTTTTATAAATTACTTTAATTTCTATTTCAATTTTATATTAATTATTTAAAAAAAAAATTCATTGATACAATATTTTCAATATGGTTTACAATGAAAATTGGATTTTTTCTGTAATAAATTGGAATTTTCTGATCAAAAATAGTTTTTACATATTCCAGCTGTAAATGTTACCAACAAGCTGATACGTTTGAAAACTAGATTTAAAATAATATAAAATGCACACGAACACGAACACATACAAAGCACCATTGGAGATTCTTGAACAGTGGCGTTGCTGTCGGAAAATTCAGCGCTGACCATTTTTGATTTTAACAAACAGATTTTTGAATAAACTTACTTGTAAAATTGTTTAAAATTCATTGCGAAAAATTTGAAACTTTATTTCAACATTTTTTTTTTTTTGATTTAGTTTTTTTTTATAGTTTAATGTTGTCAGAAATAAATGTAAAATAGATAGATATTTCAACGTTTTTTCTGATATGAATTTAGTCAGCAATACGTATTGTATGGCGTTGCGATTTGTTGGTCGTCAATTTTCAAATTCAGCAATTTGACGTTTTGATATAGCATGCTGTTTTTGAATAATAGCAATAACAAATGCATTGAAGAAATTTCTATTGGCTAAAAATGTGAATTATTATTTCAGAATAAACTTTTAAATTGAACGAAAGTATTAAATAATACAAAAAAAAAAAAAAAAAAAAAAATAGAAATGTTGCATTTTAGAAAAGCACTGTCTCTGACAACCGCCTTCAGAAATGTACAGGTTTGTCATATTCAATCCAACTTTGTTTTTACTGAACAAAATCATTACAAACTTTGTTTATTCATTGTTTTGGTTAAGATTCGTGCTTGGTCATCAATACCAGTACATTTGGAAGATCAAATAAATAAAGATCTTGAAAATGAGGTATACAAGCCGAAAGATCATCCGGGCAGAATTCGTTTACCAACCATTGAAATTCCAGAAAAGATACGTGAAGCAATCAAAACTGCTGTAAATGGTAATGCATCAATTCAATTTAGAAATATGAAAATAGATTTTTGTGTTTTTTTGAAAATCTACACTGTTATGAAGCTAAACAATTAAATTGTTTTTAGAAAAGCAAATTCATCAACTTGTTGAGGATGGTGCACGACTCGATCGATACTTATTTTCCCGAAAAATACCACTCGAACAAAAAGAAGTTTTTCTCGCGAAAAAAAACATTCAAAAGGAAATTCTTCAGAGAGAGGGAATTAGAAATTTATCTGAACTTGGTATGTCGTGCATTCGTTTTTTTTTTTTTCATGAAATTTATGGTTAAATTTCAATTAATTTTTTTCCTCTGCAGGTGAAGATGTAAATTCATGGGCAAAAACTGCCCTAAAACAAGAAGTGTCGAATATTTATTATAGAAAAAACTATAATTGGCAACCGATTGTATATGATGAATTTAAAGCGTGGACATATTTATTTGGACGCGCTGCCAAAGAGTATGCATCAATTATATATGTTTTTAGCGAGATTGTAAAACGTGATCCAACATTTGAGCCAAAAAGTTTTTTCGATTTTGGTGCCGGCATTGGAACAGGCACATGGGCCGCTGCTGAACTATGGAAAAAATCATTGTACGAATATTTTTTAGTCGATGAAAGTAGCCATATGAATGATTTAGCGGATTTAATTCTACGCGATGGAAATGAAGACAAGGCTATGCAATTGAAAAATGTATTTTATCGACAATTCTTACCAGCTTCCGATGAGGTGAGACATTTTATTTGATATTAAAATTTCTACAAATTGCATAAAATTTCCTTCAAAATCAATTTTTCAGTTCAAATCGCATCTGATACTAAGCGCATTTACATTGAACGAATTACCAGACATGAAAACTCGGCTCGATATTTTGCATACATTATGGAAAAAATGTGACGGTTACATGGTGCTCATTGAGAATGGCACAAATGCTGGTTTTAAATTGATTGAAGAAGCTAGAGAATTTCTATTACAACAGACACAAAGAGACGGAACAGCGTACCTATTCGCACCGGTTAGTAATTAATTATATTTCCAAAGTAGAAGTTTTCGAATTTCTTTTTTTTTTTTTTTTTTGTGATATTTTTTTATTTTCATAGTGCCCACACGAGTTACCTTGTCCACGAGCACTTAAAGATGATGGAACTCCATGCAATTTCCCAATCAAATATTTTGAGCTTGACATTGGCCAAAATAGAAAGGAAAACAACATTCGATTCAGTTATGTAATTTTCAAGAAAGGGTCACGGAATGATGACAAAACAATCAATTGGCCGCGAATGGTACGACCAATAATTTTGTATTCTATATATTAAGGAATATTTACAACATTTATTTATATAATTTTGTTTACCATACACCCTCACACCCTCCCCCCCCCCCCCTCCCTTAGGTACGACCAACACAAGTTCGAACACGACACACACGGTGTAAATTATGCACGCATCGAGGAAAATTGGAAGAAGTTGTTGTATCAAAAGGCAAACACTCAAAGTATGTTTGAATATTTAGTTTACTATTTCAAATTAGATATTAATTTTCTTCTTTAATCCCTATCAAACAATCTCAGATACACATATCGTTGTGCGAGGAAAAGTGATTGGGGTGATCGTATGCCAATTGAATTTGAGGAAAATGAATGTAATTCTAGCGATTCAGAAATTAGTGATAAAGAAAAGTAATAGATAAAAAAAACGTATGAAGAGAAAAAAGTGCAAATAAAACTTTTTTAATTTAATTTAAAAAGCACATTTAGTCTGCAATATTTGATTGGCAAATTAATCATGTTTAATTTAATTATTATCAGAGCCTGTGCAATTGGTGTAATTTAACAAAACAAGCATTCAACGAAACAAAGAATACTTGTTCATAGCTTTAACGTCACCGAGCTAAGGATCAGGAACGATTTTCGGCTAAAAAGGGAAGGGTTGAATAGATCATTGATAATTACGTTACAAAGGGTTGAATGGTTCATTAACATTTATATGGCTACTTTTATTAGAACCTTTGATTCTTATCTATTTTCAAACTGAAAAAAAATCGCGCATTGTTATTCTGTTATTTGCCCTTGAATGAATAGGAATATGTTAAAAAAATCAAGTTGAAAAAAAAAATGTTACACTTGAAGAGAGCAAATTGTGCTATTTCAAGTTGAAACTATACTGAACAGAAATTAAATATTGAATAAAATGTTTATCATCGCAAAGCGACAAATGAAATTATACGGTAGATAAACATTGCTGAGAACCATATGTTTATAGATTTAAAACTAGTGCGTTCGAGCTGTATAAATTCAGCATGAAATAGATATACTGTGTGTTTTATTCCGAAACTTCAAAACACATAAGCAACGCGCAGTCAGCAAAGAAAAAAAAAAAAAAAAAACAACCAACAAGCAAATCGTAAGTATACGCTTACAATGCGTTAGAGTGAATCGAGTATATGTGACATTTTTACATCATCACAATCCATTGCTAATGTAAACGAAACGTTTTATTATATTGACGAATAAGAAAGAAAAAGCGAAATACGAACACAACACTTCATCCAATGACAGACGAACAAATAATCACCTTTAGCACCGTACGAGAAAACCACGTAAATTTTCTTCGTAGCAAATACACATTCGATAGTAATACTGTGTTTACTCATTGAAAACATCTATTTTCAGACAAAATAAATTCAGTCAATTTTGAAAAGAAAGCCAATACGTCGTAAAATTTCTGAGTGAAAAGATTTTCATTTTCGTTTTCATTATAGAATACATTTTGTTTTTTTTTTTTCTTTCTCAAAAGAATTGAATAGCTAAAAATCGAATAGTATACTTGATACAAAGACATTTTTTTCTATTCTCTGTGTCAATTTAAACTCATTAAGCGCAATTGAAAAAAAAGTGAAAAATAAAACCTTTGAATAGATTCAAATTGTAACATTTAACATTTTATATTAAATAATCGGATGTAAAATTCGTTTATCTGGTGAATTTATTGTGAATTAGAATCCGATTAAATTAGTAAATTTTTTGAAAAAATTCCGTACATTCGTTTTGGGGCGGTATCGATTTTGTCAAAAGATTTTATAATAGTTGAGAAAAGTGTGAAAAATATTTCAATTGAAAATGGATCCATTGCCTGTAACATTGATTGTCAAAGCACCAAATCAACAATTCGAAGATCAAACCATAAAATGTGAGCCGACCTGGTCAATTCGAAAGCTTAAAGGCCATTTGTCCGAAGTTTATCCATGCAATCCGGTAAGTAAGCATGACACCAAACAAATAAAACTAGTTTTTGACCCGATTATTATCGGCGATGTAAAAACACAAGAAAAATTCACAATTATCAATATCATTAAGGGATTACGTGAACCAGTGCTGCTATAAAAAACCATAGTGAATGTTAAAAACAAGCAATTTTTTTTTTTTTGTTTTATCAACATTTGGGTGTAGTTGAGTGCTTTTGATTGTTCTATATGTAACACATAAGATAAGATACGCGCCGTCAATTTGTGATATGAGCAAAATTTGTTTCTCTCAATTTGTTACTCATTTGTTTTGTATAGTTGTCGCTATTATTTTTCATTTTTGATGATGTTGATTTTATTGATGATTATTATTCTTTGCTTCTCACTGTATTCGCAAATTACGTCTCAAAATATAAATGTATTCTTACAAGTGTTTCTTTTTTTTTGTTCTCATAACGAAAGGAATATATGTAGGCGAATGGATGTTTTTTTATTTATTGATAAACTTGTTGTAAAATCTTCAAAGCCACGTATTCAGTGATGAATTTCTAGATAGAAAACAAATTATTTGATTACAGATTATAAGACAAACATAGATGTGATAGACGGTTCAATGTTTGATCAATCATTTTGATTATCTCAATTCATCCATCGAACGATGATTTCCAATTTTTTACTGATTAATGATTTAAATAAAAAGAATATATTCATGTTTTTCTTCATGAATTGTATAATTTAAATAACAAAATATAAGAGATCGATTACCCAATATACTGGATTTGTAGAAATTGTGCATGAACTCATATTCAACGGATACAACAGCTGATCAAATAACTTATAAATATTTTTTTTCTTCTGTTCTTCTTCTCTTCTTCTTTTTGTTCGCTGATTATTCATTTTTTTTATTTCTGTTATCTACTTTATTTCAAAGAACATATTTTCTAGAAAAATCTATCTTTTAATGAACAGAATGCAGCAAAAACATTGTGTGGCGAATTTTTTGATAAAATTGAGTTGAACAATGAAAATAAATTACAATTTGCAAAGAAATTGGTTTATAATTGAATCACATTGGCAATTAAAATTAAGCATATGTCAGCCGAATAGAAATTATATACATTTGCTCTAATTAAATTGTTTGCAAAATGAACAAAATATACAAAATTATAAATATAAACAACGACATAACACACATTTGTACATTTCTTTCTCTCTAAATACAAGGTTACATTTAATACAATTTACGGAAGTTATTTTTGATTTTTTCAAATTTAGAAACTGGTAAATGTATTGATTTCCATATCGTAGAAAAATATAATTAATATTGTGTCACGAAGAATATCTCGATTTTTGCATGTGAAATACGACCATAGATTCTGACACTGGCGTTCTCAATGGATGGGGATTTTAGCCAAAAATGAAAAGGGGGTTCTCAACAAGAATAAACAAAATTTAAAGAAAAAATGGAGTTTTGGTCAAAAAAATCAGTTGAAAATGTTCGTCATGAAAAACTCCATGTTAGAAGACATGAAAATAATTGTTTAATTTAAACAATTATTTTTCATTTTAAAGTCATTTTGACTTTAATAATTTGATGGAATTACTCTTTATTAAAATGACTTTATCATTTAGCTAATATTATTTTTCATTTGATTTCATAGACATTGGAGGAACAGAAACTCATTTATTCGGGACAATTATTGAACGATGCGCATATTTTAAAGGATGTTTTGCGACAATATGAGGGCCAAGAAACGCATACCGTGCATTTAGTATACACACCAAAGAACCGTTCGATGGCATCAACGACATCATTCAAATCGCCAACACGAAAAGAAACAACGGAAAAAAATCAACAACAATCACGACAACAATCATCACAACAAAATCAACAATCGGACACAACATTTGGCGCAGATGGTTTACGGTATATATATCGATCATTCTTCACCTTGAAACATTTCACATATGAATAATTATTTGAATTTCTTTCTAATTGTCTAGAAATCGAAATGTTGCCGGTTCAAATGCTGCCAATCAAATGCCATCATCACCACCATCATCACCGCCACCGCCATTTATGACTGGATACTTGAATATGTCACAACCATTCTTGCCAGCAATGTCATTTGCAAATGGAAATCAATCACAATACACACCCGAACAATATGCAATCGCACAACAAATGGCACTCCAAAATGTGATGCATCAAATGTATTTACAGTACATGAATCAATATGCAGCTGCGATGCAACAATCAAATGCCGCGCCAAATGGTCCATATTTTCCAAATTATTTCCCACAACCGAATTTTGGTATGCCACAACAATTTGCGGCAACCAATACAAATACAGCAACAACAAATGGTGAACAACAAACATCACAACAACATCAACAATCAGATGCATCACAAGCAGCCCAAGCGCCACGATTTCAAGCGGCTGCTGCAGCTGCCGCTGCCGCTGCTGCTGATGATGAAGCTGAAAATCGTGATTGGTTGGAAATTTTATATACATTAAGCCGATTACTGGTCTTGTTGTCGCTAGTTTACTTTTATTCATCACCGGGACGATGCTCAATTGTGATAATTGTTATTGTTTTATATTACTTGTAAGTAGCAAATCAAATGCAAAATTAAAAAGTTCATTTTGTTTTTTTCGGCTAAATTCATTAAATTATTTTTAGATATCAAAATCACCAAAGAAATTTACGTGATCGACAACAAACTGAACGTTTACAAGAAGCAGCAGCTGAACCAGATGTTATTGAAGCACCGGCAGAAAACAACGAACCACAACAAATGACAAATAATGATGAAAATCAACAGAGACAAAATGAATCGACACCACTCATCAATCAAGATAATGAAAATTCAACACAAACACCACCACCATCATCATCATCGTCATCGTCAAGTGCTGAACTAGATGAAAATGCCCGATTGCCAACATTAACATTAGTTCGCACATTCATTTTGTCATTCTTTTCGTCATTAATACCCGAAACTCCGGCAGTTTAAAAAAAAAAAAACAATTCTTTAATTTCGCATTGTTCATGCAATGAAGCGCTTCAAAATTCAAAAGTTAAAGATATTATTATTCAAATCAATCTAATAAGACATTTTCCAATCCATTTAATTGGATTTTAAAGAAACACATTTTCTTTTGTTCAATCTAACTGTTCATAAGACTATAATCAAGTTCATATCGTCGCGGCGCAATAACATAATGAAATTGAAATGAATTTGTGCAAAAATTGATAGGATAAACAAGAATTTAATAAATCTATAGCATAACATTTATGAATTACAATTTCATCGTTAATTTTGTTTTTCCATCATACAAACCGATAAAGATCGTTAAAGATTTCAAAAGTTAACAACTGTGGTAACAAGTTTTTCACCGATTATAATCGGTTCTCTGAATACAACAACCTTAAAAATAGCAAAAATTTCGTATTATTATGGTAACAGAAAGAATAAAAAAAAAATAAAAAAAAAAAAAAAAATGATTTTTGGTCTATTGATCAATAAACAAAAAACGCATGTCTCTCATTTTCGAATTATTTGAGACAATGTTTTGGTAAAAATTTCAAAATAATTAGTAATTTATTAAACATTTAAGTTTAACTATTTTTTTCTTAAAAAATCAAATGGTGCCACACAAATGAAACAAAAATTTGAAATGTTTAAACGATTTGAATAGATTAGAATATATTCAGATTATTATGACTATTATTATTATCATTATTATTATTGCAACTATTATTTAATATTATAAAGGCAACATATTCTTTTTTTTTTTTGCAATTGCATCAAATATTTAGGTTTTATACCAAATTCCTAAAAGATAATTATTATTTCCAGAATGATTCAAATCTTTTTTTTCTGGGTTAAACATTTCTAAATGTATATTTTCCATGAAGTAAATAAAATGGCTGAAACAAAATGAAATCTAACAGTTTCATTAATCTTTTTAGTCAAAATCATTCATTACATACTTTACATGGACGTTGTTGTCATTGATGTCGTCATTATTATTTAACGACGTCATCTTTAACGTTCACGTCGTTGTTATTGACGTTGCCGTTGTCGGCATGTTTGATACCGAAATTGCAGCGGAAGGTGATGCAGGCGACGGTGATATGCAAATGAGCATTGAATCTGAACATGCTTGCTCAATTCTGTGGCATTCTGAGCTTCAAAAATGCAAAATGCACACAAACGAATTACGCAAGTTGGATACTTCCCCCTAGGTTTTTCGTAAGTTGTGCGTAACACCGACACTGTGTTGGGCATTGCTTGAGTAATGACATAAGCAAAAATATTCAACGGAATGAATATATATATATATACGATACCGCATTGTTTGGTGCTTTCACAATATTTTTTGATATTCCTCCACAAGAAATTAGTGGTGTTTATTACGCTATGATTTACGCCTTTTACTCCAAACCTTTCTGATGGAAAGCAGTAAGGAGTAAATAATAAAGAGTAAAGAGTAAAAAGTACAGCAACACTCAGCGCAAGTGCGATGAAATTAACTCAGTTGAATAAATGAAACATAAGTGTGCATTCGTTCTCACTCTCTCATACACTTTAGTTGACTGAGATGATTTCAACGGACTTTCTCTGACGCCTTTGTGTTAACAAAT
This sequence comes from Resseliella maxima, assembly GCA_029041755.1. Taxonomy (NCBI): domain Eukaryota; kingdom Metazoa; phylum Arthropoda; class Insecta; order Diptera; family Cecidomyiidae; genus Resseliella; species Resseliella maxima. The sequence goes on from JAQOWM010000186.1 coordinate 172,280, forward strand.
AGAAGTGTAAATGCGCGCATACACATAAATTTGCGAGGCATACACCGGCTACTTATCCGGTGCCGGAAATTTATGTGTATGCGAGTATTTACACTTCTATTTGTTAGCACAAAGGCGTCAGAGCAAGTCCGTTGAAATCATCTCAGTCAACCAAAGTGTATGAGAGAGTGAGAAAAAATGCACACTTATGTTTCATTTATTCAACTGAGTCGATTTCATCGCACTTACGCTTGGTGTTGTTGTACTTTTTACTCTTTATTATTTACTCCTTTCCTTCAGACAGGTTTGGAGTAAAGGCGTAAATTATAGCGTGAACATAGCGTAATAAACGGCACTAATTTCTTGTGGAGTTCATTCAAATTCACACTGTACTCGTATAGATGGCGTAAGTGGCAATGAATTTCTTTACTAATGCGACTTCGATTTTAACAGTTTGTTAACAATTACCAATAAGTGTTACCAATTTTTTTCTTAAAAAAAACTATCGAATCTTGGGCTTAAATAATGAAAAATGCTAAGAGTTCTCGCTTTTATTGTTCAATTTTAATATCACATGCCAAATGGGGAATTTCACTTTTTCAAAAAAGGATCATTAAAAACATTTATCAATCGCTTTGCTTTACGTGGTCCCAAACCCGAACACATTGCCAATGAGTCCTCATTCGATAGGATAATATTTTTTAGAGATCCATAGTTTTGTAGCAATGTCATTGCATCGGTTTTATTGACCGGTTTTATATTGGTTAAAGCTGTGACCAACTGTAAAAAATGACGAGAAAAAAAAAATTACAAAATCATTCAAAATTTAAGGAAATTGGAAGGCTTAATATTTCGAAACGAACTTTTTGATGTGGATACTGTTGTGCTCGTGCCATGATTAAATCAGGCGGTTTATTTTCAAAAATTTTGTACGTTTCGACAATTTTACCAGCTTCTTCGGGTGTCCATGCAAGCATCAATGTTAAATCAGCCAGCAAGCACATTTGTGTTAAATTTTTCAGTGCATTATTTGGATCCTAGAAAAATGAGAGTTTGATGTAATATACATATTTTCATAATCTAAGAAACATCAATATTTATAAATTGTGTTTTTCACCTTTGTATCAACCTGAACCAAAAGTACGCGCAATTCATACCGCTTGCCAAGTTCTTTGAGACGATTGTGAATATAGTCTGGATTAAGTGAATGATATCGAAGTGACAAAAATAAAATGCAAGAAGTTTTCCCAACAACATAGTCCGGAATGATTGAGTCATCAAACTCCCACGGAATATTTGTCACCGACTTTAAAATTGGATTCCCTGCCAATGAAACGAATATGAAAATAATTAAAATGAAAAGCGAATTTATTTGTAATTTTTATTTAGAAAAATACCCCTTTGTTTTGGATTTACCAGCACACAATTGGTATTTCCCGCACTAATTGGAATTTTGACTGCCTTTTCAGATTGCTGTGTTGCTGATGTTGATGCTTCAGTTGGCATTGCGATATTTGCCAATATGCTATCTGATAAATCATCATCATTTTCCGTCGAAAATCGTGACTTTTTTGGTTCACTTGGTACTTTTGATTCAGTTGTAACCGGTTCTTCAAACCTTGATAAAATATCATCGAATGAATCGTTTTCGACATTATCACCAAATTTGCTCATTTCCTTGATATTTTTATCTATGCGATGAAATATTTATGCAATTACTTTAATATGATATCTAACGATATAATGCACGATTTTTTTTTAATTCCTAACAAATACATATGAAAACAGAAAACTGTCAGCCAAATGACATTGCTATAGAAATTCACCACATTTGAAGTGTATTCACCGTGCCATACTGTCATCATAATTATATTGTGAGCGCAAATCGATATTGGAACGTTTTGAAATTGCAAAAAAGTATTGAGATGCAAAAACAGTTGTGGTTGAATAAGTTTTAGAGTAATATCGTGTATAATACACGTTTCGTCATTTGCTTTTCTCGATTTGGACTATAATCGATTATTCTGTCTTGTTGGCGATAACTTATAGTTATTATTTTTAGCAAAACATTTTTTTTTGACAAATATCAAAACGCATTCACGAAGAAATTCCAAATGGCACCGTAATATGGTACGATAGTGTGACTGAAAGCTGATTGCTAATTCGGCAAAATGAAATCAATGAACAAAATATCGATATGTATAGGGGCAGCGATTTAATCTTGTTGAATTATTCGTAGGGTGATTCAAATTTGAAAAACACCGTTGAAATCCTGAAAAAAAAATCCAGAAAAATTGGCTAAAGTCTTTGTCGATATTGATGTCTTTGATCTTGGACGGATTTCATACGCATGAGGTAATGATAGATTTTTATTTATATTTGTCATTGATGAAATTGGTTTTTCCCACACTAATTGGATGAATTCAAAAATGTTCTAATGTTTTTTATTCAGACATTGCGTCCGATCACAGAGCACAATTCATCAATTGGTATCGCCTGGTTGGACATTTGAAAATATGGCTGATGAGCATCCTTCTATTAGGCGCACTACATATTCACAGCGGTATTCGAGATGAAGATGGGATCATAGAAACATTGGACACAATTTCATTCAGTGAAAGTGGTGCGATGAAAGAACTTACCATGTAAAATGTGACAGGAAAAAAAAACACTTTATTCCAAAGATGATCCGTCACAAATGTTATCATGTAATTATCGCAATTCTATTGAGAATTCAAATACGTACCGATTTGCTCAGAGAATTTACATTTATTTATTTTATCAATGTGACAAACCATTAAATATTGATAAAGAAACCACAAAATAAATTAAATCGATTAAGAAAGAGATGTTGTTGTTCAAGTTTTTCTAATTAAATAGAAAGAAAAAATAGAAACTCTTTATGCATCAATTATCAAAAATGTACATTTATTTTCATCTTTTAAAAAATATTCTATATTATCAAAACAAAAGGTTTTGATTGAAAGATATAAAATTAGCAATATAAAATAAAAGCGATTTCATGTTAAATGTCTTAGTTTTTTTTTTTTTCTTCTTGAAAATGTCTTTAAGGACGATTTGTAAATGGCTAGAAAAATACGTAGCATTGGAATAAAATGAAAGAAAAGAAAAAAATAACAATAATAGAACCAACATATAAATAGACATAATAGTAGAAATATACATACAAATTTGCTACAATATGGTTCCTAATAATAAAGAAAATTAATTAACAATTAACAATATCACAAAAAATTGTCCGTATCTAATAGGCATTTCATCCCTTAAATATCTGTGTATCCGTAATTGTCGACACCATTTTTGCCGTTTGATGCTCGTTTCAGGCATTTTGGACTAGAATCTAATTTTTCACCGTTATTGCTGGTATTTGACAGTGATAAGCGTGGATTGGCCGATGTTGTGCCGGCTGCAATAGCTGCTGTTGTTGGACCAAAACCATCAACTATAAATGTTTCATTAAGTCCAACTGGCGAACTATTCATATTTATGACATTTGCATTCCGTCCAGTTGCTTCATCGTTCTCAATATCTTCGACTACTTCACGATATTTGTATCGTTTAGCCAAGAAAATGAACAATAAAATGTTCAGTACCATCAAACCGGCAAAAAGGAAAAATTCGCCTGCTTGTGTGTCGAATAGTTTGATTTTTGCAATAATTACAACAAATATATTGCCAAATGTTACTGTGAGCAACCAAAATGCCTGCAAAACGGATTTCATCGATGATGGTGCTTGTGTGAATGAAAACTCTAAACCAGTCACAGAAAACATAATCTAAATTGTGAAGAGAAATTTATATAAATTTTAATGCCAAAGAGTTGTTTTTTCTTCATTTTTTTTTTAACTTACTTCACCGGCAGTAACAATCACATACTGTGGAATTTGCCAGAAAATGTGTATCGATGGTGGATTTGTAATTGTGTGCACAAACATAGTCTATAGAAATGAATGAAATGAAAATTATAATTATTGAACATTTACGAAAAAAAAAAAAAAAAAAAAAAATTTAAAAGATTTTATAAAATTTGCAATTGTTTGCAACTTACATAATTGTATGGACTAATTTGTGTGATAACCGTTGTATAAGTTCCGCCTTGTTTCAATTCAAAAGCACCAACTTGAATTCCATCGACCCATACAAAATAATTGCCGGGTTCTATGTCATGAACGCCATTCAAATTCGAATGCAATTTAAATGAATGAGCATTATCCATGTTTTGTATCATAATCTCTTTACTAATTACATCCGTATTATTGTCGACCCAAGAAGTGATTAAAACGCGCATACGTGGTAGATTTGATTTTGATCGATCAGCTGAATCTTCATATTTTACAAATTTATTTGTTGCTGAAAATAGGTAGCTTGTGGCTTGTTGTGAATAAATTTGGAATTCACCACTTAATGATATTGATTCACAAGTGGTACCTTTATCGGTTGTAATATTATATTGAATGATTTTTGACAATTCATTCTCTTTGAATGCAACATGTTGTTCTGTCCACAATGAATTTGGTGCCATATGGATTCTTTCATGTGATGGTAAATTAGTTTGTAGTTGAAAGCTACACGATTGACTATTAAAAATACGAATTTGCCCTTCTCCTGCCTTTGGCAACACCGGATACGTTTTTTCTAATCGCAATTCAAGCAAACCAGAAATGGCAAATGCAGTACCGCATAGTGCCATTCCAAGTGCCATTTTCCGTAATGGAGTATTAATTTTGATTTTTTCCAACATTGGATAAATAACAAAATTAAACAGAGGTATACAGAAGACAACGATGAGCGGATTCAACACTTGCACTTGATCCGGTTTAATTGAGTATTGTTTAGAAATGTAGCCATCCATTTGGGCTGCTTGGAATGTCCATCGTGAGCTTTGCTGATCGAATAGCGCCCAAAATAATGGAAATGGAATATATAAAACCAGTATTTTTACCAAGCATTTAATATCATACACCAATTGTTTGCCATATTTTGGTTCAGCATAATCAAGAAAATGATAACGTGGTTTAGTTTGTCGTTCTTTTCGTTGTGTTTTAAATGCATGCATAACGCATTTACCGATTTTCACGATAATATTCCCCGATGGCGGTATCAGCACATAAAACGGTTTACCGATTACCAAAATAACTGCGCAGTTAAAGAGAACAAATGAAGAATTTCATTAAAATTACTTTCGAATCTTATTTTTTTTTTTTTTTTTTGGTTTTCTTGCATTCGATAAAATGGGAATGAAAGTGAATTGTGATATGAAGTAAATCAAACTTACAGATTGAAATAATCATCAATGCTCCAGGCACACCGAATGCTAAAGAATAACAGCTCAACTCGCCAAAACAATGCACGTTCTCACGTAAAATTGGTGTCAGTAATGTTGAAATCATGGATCCAAGATTGATTGACAGATAGAATATCGAAAAAAATGTGGCTAAATACTTTGCCTGTTCAGGTAATTTAAATTGGTCCCCACCAAATGCAGAAACATTCGGTTTAATTCCTATAATTTATCAAAATATTTATGAGCATATATATTGAGCAAAGTAAATTCGAAAATAATAGTGATTTAGATATAGTGACACTTACCACCCGTGCCCATGGCTATTAAAAATAATCCAATAGCTGTTACTTGGGTTGCGGGAAGATTTAATATTGGCACAGCGCCCATTGTAAGCACTACAGTGCCCAAAGCGTATATAATCGACAAATAGATAATCGTCCTATGGAAAGTGAAAGAGAAGTTTTGCATTTTTTTTTTATCATCATTATTACAAACGTGAGAAATAGATTGTTGTTTTGATAACATTTTGACTTACTTAAAACGGCCAAGCCAACTATCTGCTATGATTGCACCAATTAATGGAAAGAAATATGCTAAACTTGCAAATATATGAAATATAACCGTCGCATCATCATCACTGTATGCCAACATTCTTGTGAGATACAACCCGAGCACCGCTATTTTGAGAGCGAAAACGAAAACGAAACATTGATAAAGATGAGAAATATAAAAAAAAAATACGAATTATCAGTCATCATATGTGTGTGTATGTTAGTGAATGCAAGAGATCCAAATGCAATTTTTTTTTTTCGGATATAATCATACACACTTACTTCGTATGCCATAGTAGTTAAATCGTTCGCAGAATTCATTGCATATGATGAAAGCAACCGATTTCGGATATTTCAGCTTCTGCAAAGAGAAAATCGAAAATACATATAAGAAAAAGCTAAAAAAAAAAATGTATTTATTAAAATCTAAGAAAGAAGAAAAAAATGAACATGAACATTTGGTTGTGGTTTAAAAACCAGTTAAATTTATGCAGACAAATGACACAATTGAACGATAAAAACACCCGGGGAAACAAACAAGTAATATTATGAACTGACTCTGAATCTATTGAAATATAACGTATATATCTCCTGTAAAACAGAATTTTATTCCGTCAAAATGTGTGCGCTAATAAATTGGAATTAGCACGAAAAACTTTCCATCGGTAAGAGGTTTCTTCAATTAAAAGATTCCTATTCAGGTCGATTTCAATATTAAAAGTTCAATTCAGTAAGTGTTTCGTCGTACACGCACATATTTTGTCTGAGAGAATCGTTAAATAAATTACTGTACTTAGAATAAACGTGAATCGATTCATTGTTTGATGTATTTGGCTCAACCTTGACCAGTTATGCGTGCGTTGAATTATTTAAAAATAAAAACAAATTTTGCGATAAATGAAATTGAATTCCATTTTTACCATATCAATTTCATAAATGTGACTGAAATTTTTCAAAATTGAATTTCTATTTTTGACAAATTTTGAGGAAATTTCACATTTTGTAAAAGTGCAATCCAAAATAGCTTTTTTTCATAATTTTTGTAAAAATTCGATTACGACTGAATGCTTTGGTTATTCATTTCTTTTCGAAACGTGAATGAACTTAATGGAGCCTTTTTTTTTTTGTAACTCGATTACATGGGAAATGATTCTTAATTATATTTCATAATTTGAGCTTCACTATTGTCGAGATTATTGGAGTTTACAATTGAGATTATCCCACATGGTAATTAAAAAGTTGAAATGATTTGTTACATGAGCATGATTTCCGAATTTTGCTTTCTCTGTCGGCATCAATTTCACACGATGTTTTGTTATTCTGGTTTCCATCAAATATGCACTGCTATGAGTGTCTTTAAAAAAAGAGTGTTCCCACATTTTAAATATGAAACAAAAATTTTTTTTTTTACTTATAATCGTATAGCGGAAACCAAAATATGTTTGCAAAACGACGAACTAACATTCATATTGCAAAGGAAAAAAAAATGTACAAACAAAAATACCACACATTTTTTTACTAAACAGCCTAGTTCGCAGCTTTTTAAATACTTGTTAGAGATTTTAAACGATTATTTCCATCACCATTTAAAATTATATTTAATCCATGAGTTTTATGCTCAACACATTTTTGCGCCTTCTCTGTCTGTTTTTGTTTGTTTTGACTATTCAGCTTTCGTTTAAATGTTTTTTCTTCAGCAAAACAAAAAAAAAAAGACTTTGTTGCGTTAAATTAGAGAAAAAAAAATATTACCATAAATGAGAATGTTCCAATGGTATTTACTTGTGCTATTATGTGGTATCTTTTATTTTAAATCTAAAAATTCATAAAGAAAGTGTCATGATTGCAAAAAAAAAAAAAAAAAAAAAAATCAACAACAACTAATCATCAATTGGGCGTTTACAACCAAAAAATTGAAATAAATCATTTTGTTTTTATTACAAAACCATCATCAAAATGTTCAAATTAATTTATCAATTAGTCTTGACAAAAGACACTTGGGAAGAAATAAAAGTGAAATTTTTACACATTTTTATAAAATTAATGGCAGCAAAAAAAAAAAGAGAAATATTTATGGTTGAAAACTGTTACTATTGATTACAATTTTGTATGTTTGATTGAATCGTATTTTATCGAAGTATGTTTTGGCTCATCCATTGAGCGGCGATGCAGTGTTTACTTTTAGAAAGTATGTCGTTGAACGATGGACAGCCTTGGTATAAAGCATATTGATCAAGTACCCATTTTTAGCTAATTCAAATGTTAACATCATAAACAAAAGTCAAAGTGACGCGCACAAATACAATCATAAGATAATGAGATTGAGAGTCGTTTTTATTTTGGATAAATGATGCGTATTGCGTACGAGTGTACATATATCTATAGCAAGTACAAAACCTTGAATTATTCGATTATTCATATGCAAATAAATAAACAGACATCAGTAAATAGATCATGAAAGTAGATTCATTGTAATGACATAATCTGCACATCATGTGCTTGACAGACGCGTGCACAATGAATTGAGCTCATTTTCAGGGCAATTGTTTTTCCGATACATCAATCGTAAAAAAATAATACCGATTATTGAATTGATATGCAATTTCATTTTTATTGTATGAACGTGTTCGCACTTTTTTCTTTTTATGTGCGTATCGAAACAATATGATTGCTTTCACAAACCATAAATTCACAAGTATTCATTTATTGTTTGGCAATGAAAATGTCGTTGAACGTAATTATATGACCATTGTCAGTGAAAGCAAAAAAAAAAAAAAAAAAAAAAGTGCTAAAACAATTCAACATCAACATTCAATGAAAATTGTTTATGATTTTAATAAACAGTATATTGTTATTTAGTCTGCAAATGGATAATTGTCTTTTCCGCACAAGTTAGCAGTTAGAATAAAACCTATATTCCACAATAAAAATTATTTACGCAAGCAATGAGGTGAGCAAATAAAATAAATTCATTTTTCAGTGCCACACTAAAGTTGAATAAACATCATCACACTGTTTTTAATTGATTTTAATGAAAAAAAAAAAAAATACCAGTAAATTCTCCATGACTTTATTTATATTTTATTTCTTTATTAACGAAAATATGTTTTACAATGTTCATTTGATTTTTCTGTGTCTTTCAAACTCATATAAACTTGATAAGATAATTTCTAATAATGATTTACAGAGAGAAAGAAAAAATACTCAATGGTTTTGTAAGGGTGAACAATCCTTATTTAAAATGCACATAGAATTTAAAAGCAATAGAAATTTGTCGTGTTTTTTGTTTTTGCTAATTGCTCGTAAAAGTGTAATGACTCGTTTTTTATTTTTTGTTTTGTTTAAATGAAATCGTAACCAATGCCAAATTGAAAGCCTTTTTTAAAGAACTGACTATTTTTCTTTGTAAGCGGTTCACAATAATTAAATTCGATTCGTGCACGTTCGCCAATTCGTAACGCCATTCCAACACCCATTGAACTCGCTAAATTGTTTGTATCGAGCACAAATGAATCAGTTTTGCCACAATTCATAAAGAAATGCAAACGAAATAGATTTGCAAAACCTTGTCGACTGAAAAATGGTAACGGTGTCCAAAGATGAGCTCCAGCTGCCATATATGAATGTGCACCAGTTGATACTCCATCGATATGTTCACCCGCTCCGCCCATAACATAGCCGCGTAGTGTTTGTGGTCCACCCAATGTAAATAAACTACTAATTGGAACATTTGGGAACATTTTTGCTGGTCTCAATAAACCAAGACGTGCACAAAATTGCATCGAAATTCCAGCAAACAAAGGTACATTTAGTTCAGCATGTGTATTAGTACTTGTATAACCAACATTTCCACCGGTCAAACCAGCGATTTCATGTGTTGAACGTAGAAATACACCGGTACTTGGGAATATTGTGCTATCACGTTCATCAATTGTGCAAGTGTGTCGTAAAATTGTTGCCATACGGGGTCCACAGTTTTTTCGCAAAAATAATGGCACTTGACGTGCTGTTAAACCAATCTCTCTAAATGATGTCTCAAATTGAACATTATGATGCACTTGTGCGGGTAACCAAAATGCACCATCCAATATTATACCAATATTTTCTGTACGATATTTTGACCATGGAAATTCCGCTGAATACTTTGACAATACAATTGATGTTTCTGGTTTAAAATCACCCAAAAATGTATGATAGTATGGTTTTGTTAATTTAATATTAATGTCAGTTGTTTTATGATTGCTATAACTGCCATGCACTGTAAATCGTTCACCTCGTCCAAATATATTTGGTGATGCAACTTCAACTGATACGGCACCCTCATTTTGTCCAATTTCCGTACCAATTTTACCGGTGAGACGTGATAATTCAACGCCATCAAATGATACTTCATAACCATTTTCGGTAGCATTATCGCCACGACTAATATCAATACTTGCACGTAATGATTTATAAATACCAAGCTCTTCTAATTGTTTCATTGATGTTTTTACCTCAAATACAACTTCATTAAATGTTTTTGCTTTGAATAAATTTCGTACCGCACGATTTACATAATCATCGTGCGTTCTGCCAAGGCCACCAACATTCACACTATCAACACGAGCCGCAAATCTTGATAAATCTACATTTCGCTTTTTTGGGCTACTGGTTTGTGGCTCTTCTTTTCTAGACGTTGATGCACCCATTTTTTTTCTATTTACACCTTACACACCACTATTATTTCAATTACTTTAACTGCTATGATTACTTTGTTGTTGTTGTAATTTACGATGATGAAATCGTCGATATAACTATAGCTAATATTTCCATTTAAACGGTAAACTCAGGAAATATTCTCGCTTTTTTTAATTCACTTAATTGTTTAATTCATTTACTAAATCTAATCCATTGTCGAGTTAATTTTTTAATTAATAATTTTTCGAAATAAAATCAACTATAAAGTGATTTTAATTGCAAAATTGTTTGCAGTTTCGTTCGTTCTTGCAGAAAATGAAAAGGAAAAAAAATCTAATATACTAGAACAACTGTCAAATGTGCTAAACGACCATGCCGTTGTGTCGGTGAAAATCGCACACATTTATGCCTGACGGACTGACAGTTCGGCCGATTGTGGTGAATATAATATTCAAATATATTGTCTCACTACTGAGACAATTTATTAATTCACCTATTTGTGTGTGTTTTTTTTTTTATGGGAAATTTTGTGCTTTAGCACTGAGAGCACTGAATAAATTGAAATAAATTAAGTGGAATTATTCACTTGTAGCTTTTGATCATATCTCTTCTTACATTTTGCGTATGAAAAAAGTGATGCATTGACTGATTGCTTTTGAAATGTTTTGCTGAAAAAAAAACGTGCATTTTTTTTCTATCGCTACAATTGATTGAAACAAAATAAATTTGTTATTTGTGATCGGTCATCAACAATAACCGCTTATGACTTAATGACATTCTAAGTTTAGACAGTTTGTTCAGTGATTAATCAATTTATTTTGAAATTTTCCGCATTTTAATTACTCTCATATTCCAATTAGACAACCAATAGAGTATTTATCATTATCATTACAAAGAATAATATGAAAAAAAAAATACTCTTTTTCATTTGAATTGAAACGGTATCGATTCGTTAACACATGTGCTGAAAAATTCATAAGATATTATCAATTTCTAAAAAAATCTTTTTCAATCATTTCTATTCAATCAACGATAACCAAACTGTTTATTTTTTTTTTCTCTCTTTTATGTTCGCACATAAAATGTCCACAAAAATGATTTGATTGATTCGATTTGGTCGATTGAATTTCAGACGTTAATTCAATCGACTTGTCCATCAAACAAACACCGTTCGAAATAGATACGAATGCAAATAAAATCTTTTGTTTATTGTAATAAATTAGTGTGAACCTTCACGTGACCACTTCATTAAATGCAGATGTTTTGAATGCCAAAAAATGGTGGTGATAGTGGTGAAACGCAAATAAATATCATTTTTGTCAACTAAAATTTTATTTATCTGCAAATCGAAGAAAATATCTCTATTTGTTACTAATAGAAACAAAAACCTTGCTAAGAATGAAATTAAACATTGACAAATGACAAACAATACGAATCTGAAAAAAAAAAACAATCGATATTTTGTCATTAGTTAAATGGAGAAATATTGATTTTGTCGCATTTTTTGGTGTTTTAAATCTATCTCTCCTCTTAATCGTAAGTGATAACAGTGAAATACAACAACAATATGATGTCGAAAGACATAATGCTCTATCTTAGCGTATGATCGTTTCATATGCAAATAAAAATTATCGAAAAACACTAAAAGAGCCATTGTTTTGTATACATTGTTAGATGGAAATGGAATTTTTAATAATTGAATCTGAAATGTGAAAAATAAATAACGAATAGATTTCGACAAACAACTACATATTTGTTGATTAAGTTCCAAACCAAAGCATGCGTTTAAAGTAAAAAATTGTTTTGTTCTAGTGCATCAATATTCTTTTATCAAAGTCTGACTAATATTTTACTTATAACACGCTCTGAATAATAATTAGATAGTCCAATGTCAAGAGACTAGACTCATTATGCTCTGAGAAGTAATAAATTGCATGACATATATTGCAAAAAACTGTTCAATAATTTGAAGTAATAAATGGTTTATTTGGAATTTCCAAGATGGAAAAATGTGCTGTTTGTTTCATTTTCAAAGTGGCTTTTTTTAACACTGTGTTTTCACTTATCTATTTTTTGTTTTTTTTCTAAATTCAACATTGTAATTCATTTATTCTCACTATACATTTTAGTTGGGAATATTTGGTCTAGTTTGTTTTTATTTCACACACTTCATTAGAAATAATACACAACTATATTGCAATTTAACTAATGCGTGTAATGAAACGTCGACATTTGATTTCATCACGTTGAAATATTCAAAATGGCAACACTTTGCCATTAAGAGATTGATGTGCGAATAATGAGAAAAATGTCCATAGACCAAGGTTTACTACTTCGGTATATTTACATTTTTAGCACGAATATTGCATATTTTGAGGGTCAGTTTCGAGACACATATATTCATTAAAATATGCTTATTTCACTAAGATCAAGATAATATAATCTATACGTTTAATGGGATTACTTACGGGCTCTTTAATATCCAACGCTCCGCTCACCATTGTAATGATGAATCCAAAATATAAAAACAAAAAATTCACGCCACACAAACAACTATCTCGATATACACTTAATCGGTTAAAATTGTTTTTGATATTCTCGTACACTTGTTGCTCAATCACCGAAATATTTAATTTTGGTTACTATAGATGGTAATATATAATCACGTACACCATAGGTAGTAGTTTGTTTGTTCTTTTTTTTTCTTATTTTTTTTTTATTTCGTTTCGCTTCCACAATAATTTACTCTGAAAAAATCAATAAGAAACGGGTTTTAGTGCGAACACATTTTACGGCAATTAATTTTTGCCCATTTTTTCTTTTTTTTTTTCAAAAGTAAAAATAGTTGTTGTTGTTTTCAAGCAAAAGTGTTAATTCAAAATATTTTCCCAATTTTCTATGGTGCAAAAAAATATTTCTTATCGATTGGTTAATTAGAAAATTCTTCTACGTAAATTGAAGCAATAATTTATGGTTTGACATTTGAAAGTGGCTTTCATTTTTATCAAGTACCGCACGATTTTTGTCACTTTGCTATTGGAACATTGTCGGTTATACATATTACGTTGACCGACTAAACGATACAAAAACTATACAAATAGTTTCGCGAACAAGCATGCGCCAAGTGCTTACAGACAAATTATAATCAAATTGAATATCTCAACATCGTTTAGATGTGGTTGCAATGAATGAAAGTGCTAAATCAAATATATGAAATTATTGCGGAATAGAAAAAAAAAAAAAAAAACAAATATGCCCCAACATGTTCGCGGGCGTGTACATTTCATTTAGAAATAGGCTCAATTTCTTTATGATCTCGAGAAATTGTATGTGGTAATTGGAAATGTTCGAGACGGCACGGGATTTAGCTCGGAATGGTAAAGCGCATACTCTACAGAATACTAATGATACGGAAAAAATCGAGTGTGTTTTCTGATTTCATTGCACCGTTGTTATACATCGAAAATTATGCTGTCAGCACTTCGTGTATTTGCTTTGACTGCAATATGCAATTAAAACAAAGCTTACTGTGGCTTGCGAGGGAAACAAAAATGTGCGAAATCATCTGCTCAAAATAAATACAAATAATAATCTGTGAAAAATACACATTCAAATGCAAAAAAAAAAAAAAAAAAAAAAAAAACAAAACGCACATGATTTAAACGGTCTATTTGTTTGCTTTTATTTAAATTGAAAACTTGTTTAGCGAAAAAAAAAAACGTTTTTTTTTTCTTCATTTCATCGAGTCAGTGTGTCGGCCGCTTACTATTGGCGTGTATTTTCTATCAATTTTATAATAAATTATAAATGTTTCTAAATCATATGTATTTTCAATTGATGTAATTATTATTATTTTCTACAAATGCGGTCATTTCGTATTAAGCGAATTCAAATAAAATAACAATTGTCTGTTGTTTTTTGTTTTGTTCTTTTGTCTACTTTTTTTTTTCTTTACCCAAAAGAAAGGTATCTGTTCACAAACATATTCTGCCAAATTTCAGCGATATTAACTAACCGAAAAAAAAAAACAACAACAACACCAAATGGATATGAAACAAAACGAAACTGTTAACGAATTGACGGGTTTTGTGCGACTGACGGTATTAAAATCATCAATAGCATGTAACAGCTGAGCACTCACTTGGTTAAACCACACAGACGTAAAATCTCATCATATCTTCACACTGTATTCTGTGCAATCGTATTTCTCTTTTCAATGTCTATGCGAATGTTGTGTTTTTGTTTTTATTTTTATTTTTACATTTAACTGGGCGAAAATGGAATATAAATGTTTGTTATTTGCGCGTGGAACGATGTATTTCGTTTTCACCAGCGATAAAGAGGAAAACATAAACTTCAAAATTTAAACAAATTTGACCAAATGTTATGTTGTTAAGTGCTTTGAACCACTCTTCACTTTTCATGCGAACAATAACAATAACAAGTGCAAGTGATACTCCAGCGTAAATGATATAGCAAATAGATATTTTTAAACTTGTAGACACTGCAATTTTTTTTTTTTTTTGTTTACATGAACTTGTCACATTTACAGCGCCACAAATTTTTATTTTTCTTTTCAATTGGAATTGATGATAAGGCATATTTTCTTATCCAAGTATTCTAAAATATTCGAAAAGCTGCTTACCGTAAGCATCATTCTTTTAGATGTTTAAGGTCGTTCTGAACTAAAGAAGTTGACCACTAACTGATAATAGCAAAAACTGACCTTGAATGGGGTCTTTCATCAATTAAATAAAATAACAAATCAATTTTTTCTGCTGAATTGCAATTTTAGTGTTTAGATTTATCATCTGTTTTAATTTCCATGAATATTGATATTATTCAAACAGTTATGGATAAGCCTATTTACAAAATTAGTTTTTGTAGACTTGGTGTTTTTGGAATTAGATACAAATCTTTGAAAAGAAAAGTTCTGCACAAAAGTAAAAATATTACAAGTCTATTCAAAGATTTCTATAAAAAAAAAACAAATCATGAGGTAGTTTAAATGTGAATGAACCACCATGGAATAAAAAACATATTGAATGAATTGGTTTCATTTACATTTTATTCTACAACATGATTTAAATTGTTAATTCACCCATTCTTGTATTCATTCATTGTGTCGGAGTATTCAAAAGCGCAAACCAGATTAATTAAATTAGAATAATAGATCACATATGTGAGGGAGAAAAGCACTCATTCATTTAATGTTGAGTAAAAAAAATTTCTCTTCTATAACCAGTGACAGCATAAAAAAAAATAACAATATTCACTCATTATCAGCCTAAAAGTATGTAATACAGTTTATTTTTTAAACAAATCTTACTCGACTAAATAGCACTTTGGTGGAATTATATTGTATGGTATAAAATTCTTCATAAAAGTCCATAAATTGGGAAAAGATTTTTTTTTTTCTTCAATTTTTTGTTTTATATAGTTAAAATAAGAAGAATCAAATTGGGATATTTCTAATTGGTCGCCATTCATTTTTTATTTTACAATGATTTCTACTTATTGATTTTTATCATTTTTCTTCAAGCTCATTGGATTCATTGACTTTTGATGAACTTTGCTGTTCATTGAATTCGTTGACTTTCCCATCCTTATCAGCATCATTATTTTTCCTCATAGACTTATAATTATAGGCGAGTATACCAAAAACCAACATATCGAGAAACATTAGACATGCAAA
This sequence comes from Resseliella maxima, assembly GCA_029041755.1. Classification (NCBI taxonomy): domain Eukaryota; kingdom Metazoa; phylum Arthropoda; class Insecta; order Diptera; family Cecidomyiidae; genus Resseliella; species Resseliella maxima. The sequence continues at coordinate 188,487 of JAQOWM010000186.1, forward strand.
AAAGATTATTTCTTGTAATCTTGTTTCAAAAATCCTTAATTCAGCTATAGCTACAACAATAATACTACCAATTCCTACATTTATTTGCCAAAATGCCTGTGCAGTAGATCTCATACTTTCAGGAGCTTCTTCATATGAAAATGAAAGACCAGTTACTGAAAACATAATTTCGCCCATTGTCAAAACGACATATTGTGGTATTTGCCACAATATGGTCAACGAATGTTCAGGTGAAGAATCTATCCAGGTTTGAATTAAAGCCGATAATAAAAATGCAACACCAGCTAAAATTCCACCAAACGTCATTTTTTGAAGTGGTCGACGAATTCCAATTTTGCCTAATAATGGGTAAACTACTGTTTCAAATACTGGAATCAATGTGAGAATCAGAATTGGACCAAGAATTTGTACTTGTTCTGGTTTTATTGTATAAAATCCAAGATCGGTACTCATTTTTGTAGCTTGAAATATCCATCGCGAGCCTTTTTGATCAAATAAACTCCAAAACAATGGTGCCGGCGTAAAAATAAGTAAAATTCTCAGCATTGCTTTTGTATCGTTTACCAATTCAACACCATATTTGTCTATCGAATAATCAAGTAGATTTTCACGAGGGTTAGTTTTTCCTTCTCGTCTTTTAGTGATAATTGCATTCTGTGAAAATGAATATCATTATAAATTGATTACTTCGAGTTAAATTTTTGTTCATTTACCAATACGCAACCAAAAATTTTTAAAATCATATTTTCCGAAGATGTTTTGACGTATGTGTAGGAGGATTTACCAATAACGAAAAAAACTAAAAGAGAAGTTAAATATAAAATATGGGCGGTGTCTGCTTTGCATGTAAATGTTGTAAAAAATTTATTTACAGATTGCTATGATCATCAACACGGCAGGTACTCCGAATGCAATTGAATAACAATCATTTTGTCCAAAACATTGTATGTCACCTCTTAGTATTGGTGTAACTGCCGTTGAAACGAATGAACCCGCATTAATTGCGGAATAAAATAATGAGAAGAATGTGGCAACTTGGGCAGCTTGTTCTGGTAACTTGAATTGATCACCACCAAAAGCTGAAACGCATGGTTTTATGCCACCGCTGCCTATTGCGATTAAACCTAATCCAATATACAAAGCAAGATTGGGTGAAATTCCAATTGTTGGAATGGCTCCGATTGCCATAATAACGCTTCCACATGTATAAACGAGAGACAAATACATAATCGTTCTAAATTTTCCCAGCCAAACATCTGAGAGTATGCCTCCGAAGATACACATTGAAAATGTCATCAATATAAATGTGTGATAAAGTACAGTCGCATCATTTTCAGAATAACCTAGTTTGTTTTTCAAGTAAATAGACAAAATTGCTGCAAAAAAAAAAAAAATAATTAATATTAACCAAATAGTTCGTTTCCCTCATTTAGAATTTGCTATCAATGCATTTTCGCATGGAGTTAGGCAAATCAAAATAAACAATATACAATTGTTGAAGGGCAATGTGACACGAATCATTTTTCTATTGTTCTTTCGAATCAAAATTGTTGATAGAAAATAAAAGTACCTTACATATGTATGCAAAGTATTGTACTTTCCAATATGTATTTTCCCATCTTTTTTTTTTTTTTTAATTTTTAACTACACTAATGTATACAGAACTCACCTTTTAATCCATAGAAGGTGAAACGTTCACAGAACTCATTCGAAATTATTAAAAATACTCGTTTTGGATACGGCAGCATTTGTGGTATGTCATTTTCAACATTTGACAAAGATGTTGTAATTTCGCCATTCTTTTTGCCTAATCGAATGATAATATAGTGATTAGTTTGTAATCAAAATTTAGCTTTTTTAGGAAAGCTAATATTCGTTTATGTTCCGAAACATATTATCATTCTTAGTCCTTGAATTCAATCAAATTTCCACCAGACGTCTGAAACAATCGTTTATGACACTTGTAACAATAAAGCACACGCTTAATGAAGGTGACTGACAGTTAGGTTTAGTATCTAATAAACGTCAATATATTTCCATTGGGCATGGAGTATTAGAGAAATTATTTCAATCAAGCAATTTACATCAATTATTTTATCTTTGTTGCAGATATTAAAACCGCATAATGAACAATAACAATACAATTTTGAAGACAAAATCTTCATAAATATTGTAATTTGTTTAAATTTTATGCTTATATTGTTGCTTTAATTTAGTGAAGCTTTTTTTCTAAAATTCAAGAAGAACAATTAAGAAATATTCGTGAGCGAGGTAAAATTTGAAATCAGTCACCCCAAAAACATTGGAAATGACTCATAGATACCTTTTCAAAAACAAAGAATAACTCACCAAGACTAATACACGCGTAAAATTTTTTAATATGACAGATAAATTTTTTGATGAGAAATGATGGCGAAATGGTAAGATTTATTATTCATTGGAAAGGTCTTGAACCGTAGATTATTAAAAAATACCAGTAGAGGGTTAGACGTACGATAAAATCGACAAAAGTCGAGAAAACAATGGGAACAAGCTCAAAACAAAAAAAAAAATTCGGGAGGGTTTGTCCCGATTTTTTGTATGGGGTGACGCCCCAGACGGGAAATTTAGGGCGCCATTTTGTAGCCTTACAACATCCTTACCAACGGTGTGGTTCACCACAGTGAAGAGATATTTTTCAAGATATATTCATAAAGAAAAAATGCCCCTATCGTATTTTTGAAAAATATTGCTCCCTAAACACAAGCTCCTAGGGTGGATCAAGGACTTGGAATTTTGGATTTCCGAGTTTTTCGATGAAATAAACATGTGTGCAAATTTTGGGCGATTTATTGGGGAGAAGTCATAAAAAATTTTCCCTTCTAAAATGGAATTGCCGATATATATTAATATTGTAGAGATCCGCCGTTTATTTTCTACATATACGTATGACGCACTGTAGTATTGATTTATTTTGTCACATTTGAACCAAGAAATTATCAACACCTTGTTTATTAAATGCACACACCATTGACTTCTATTTCACTAGAGTTATTCATTCCGTCTGAAATTTTGATTTAATAATATTTTAAAAATCACTTTAGTCAATAGAATTCGAGAGTAACATGTAAGATTTTATATTGCGACAGTTTAAATCTCGACTGATCTTTTTACTAATTGAAATGTAACTGACTACTTTCAAATTCGATATAGTCAGCTGACAAATATTGAATGAATTTAAACGAATTATCGCTATCTTCTTTGTTGTTGTAGATATCATCAAGATAAAATCCAGTTTTCTTCCAGTATATTGGGTATATGCATAAATCTTCGATGTTTTTTTCATATAGTTCACGAAGTTTTAACATAAATATTTTCTCAAAAAATCAAATTTCTTCATAATCATCCCTTGTCAGTATTGAGGGGATCTTTTCATGATCATATTAGGAATAAATAAAAGGATTCACTTACTCGATGCCATTAATACTGATTAGCTATGCGTGAACACAACTATGAAAACGATGGAATGCGTTAACAACATGGGATCATTTACGAAATTCTAGTGCATCTAGTTTTCAGCTAGTATTGCTAGTATTCTAGTGCGCGATGTTAGCTCTCAATGGTTTTTCTCATACATTGAGGCGCATGTGAAATCTACTTTCAGGATTAGTGCCTATAAACTAACATGAACATATTTGTTCCCACAGGAACGCTAGTGTGCCGTATATAAATTAAATATTCTCCCGATGGGCAAAGCAATCAATTGGGTTAGTAAAAATCTTTTAATTTTAACATTGAAAATATCTTAAACAAGCAACTTTCATTTTTTCATTTTGAAGTTGAATTAATTATTCAATGGATCGTTGAATTTTGGTATTTTTTTTTTTTAATGAAGTGGCTTCCATAAAAAAGAATTAGCTTCTAACAAAAATGAATTGGCTTCCAAAAATAAACCATAGCGGGGGAACTTTGAAGACTTCAATGGAAAATAAATGATTTGTCACCAGCAAATAAGTTGGAGCACCTAAAAAGAATTAAAAGTCACACAAAAATTCATACATTTTTTTGGAGAGCAATTACCTTTTTTTGGAAGCCATTTCATTAAAAAAAAATTCCGAGAATATTTAACTTATTATTCAATTATCAAGGATATCTGTGAAGATATGCGTGACTCCGCTGTTTTTTGTATAAAATATTTCTATTAGTACATCAACTAGTAAAACTGTCAAATGCTACACGCCTCTTGCTAGTGAGCCGAAACAAAGACGTGACAATAATATAAATTAAAGAAAGCCTGATCGTATACGAACAATGATTAAAATAGATGTGATTTTTTACAATTTCTTTTTATTCTATAAACAATGTTACACATAATTTTTAAATTATATTTGTACACAGTAAACTTAATTATCCCTTTTTTTCTAGTTTATCTAAAAGTATATTTGTTTCGTTAATTTTTCCAGTTTCTTCACTATTTTCTGTCTTAACAGGTGTTGCATTTTTATAAAAATGAGCAAGAATGGCAAAAATAAACATATCGAGGAACATTAAGCTTGCAAAAAGAAGAATTTCGTATGTTTGCGATTCAAAAAATTTAAATTCGGCTATAAAAACAACGATAACATTACCAAAAGCAACAGTTAAAAGCCAAAAGGCTTGTACAACAGATCTCATACTATCAGGAGCTTGATCATATGAAAATGATAAACCAGTTACCGAAAATAAAACTTCACCCATGGTCATAACAACATATTGAGGTATTTGCCACAATATACTAACTGAGTTTTCAGGCGATGAATCTATCCAGATTTGAACTAATGCCGTTAAAAAAAATGCAATACCAGCTAAAATTCCGCCCAAAACGAGCTTTTGAAGTGGTCGACGAATTCCAATTTTGCCTAATAATGGGTAAACTACTGCTTCAAATACGGGAATAAATGTCAAAATTAGCAACGGATTTACTGTTTGCATTTGATCTGGTTTCATAGTAAAAAATCCAAGATCAACATTCATTCTTTTAGCTTGAAATGTCCAACGTGATCCTTGCTGATCAAATAAAGTCCAAAAGAATGGCAAAGGCAAATACAAAACTAAAATGTTTAACATTATTCTCGTATCATTAACCAATTCAACTCCATATTTGTCTATCGAATAATCAAGTAGATTTTGACGTGGGTTAGTTTTTCCTTCTCGTCTTCGAGTGATAATTGCATTCTGTGAAAATGAATATCATTATAAATTGATAATTTCAAATTTAATTTTTGTTAATTTACCGAAACGCAACTAAACATTTTTAAAATCATATTTTCTGAAGATGTTTTGACATATGTGTAGGAGGATTTACCAATTAAGAACAACACTGAAAGAGAAATTAAATGAAAAATTGTTTGCCTTCACACAAATCTATAGTAAAAATGAAATTTACTTATTGATATAATCATTAACACGGCAGGTACTCCAAATGCTAGTGAATAACAGTCATTTTGATCAAAACAATGTACATCTTCTCTTAGAATTGGTGTGAGTGTAGTTGAAACCAGCGAACCCGCATTGATCGAGAAGTAAAATATGGAAAAGAATGTCGCAATTTGTGCAGCTTGTTCTGGCATTTTAAATTGATCACCACCAAAAGCTGAAACGCATGGCTTTATACCACCGCTACCAAATGCAATGAGACCTAATCCAATGTATAAAGCAATTTTGGGTGAAATGCCAATTGTTGGAATGGCACCAACTGAAACAACCACACTTCCAATTGCATAGACAATTGACAAATAGATGATTGTTTTGAATTTTCCCAACCAAACATCAGATACAATGCCACCGAAAATACACATAAAATATACCAACATTGTAAATGTGTGATAAAGTACCGTCGCATCATTTTCATTAAATCCGAGTTTGTATTTTACATAAAACGATAATATTGCTGCAATATATTATAGATAAATATTTATAATCTTAAATTGCTTAAATTGTTAAAATTTGATTAAAAAATTTACTTCTCATGCCATAAAAATTAAATCGTTCACAGAACTCATTCGAAATAATCAAAAACACTCTTTTTGGATACGGTAGCTTCTGCGGGACAGCATTTTCTACATTCGACAATGTTTTCGTCACTTGATTTCCTGAACCTAATTATTTTATAAACAAAAAAAGCATGAATGATTTTAATCAGTTGAAAAGTCTAGTGTTATATTTATTAATAACAATGATTATTTTGTCATTGACGGCGCTTTTTTATTATTTTTTTTTAAATTGTTCAAACCACATAGAGATGATGATTTATTACGCTTGAGCCATTAATTAACACCTCAAACGATAATAATATTTCACGTGGAAATGCGAGATTTTTGAGTGCTAAACTTTTAAAAGAAAAAAAAAAATATTTCTAATGTAGTTTAAAAATATCACACACATTTTATATAAAACAAAAAAGATTTGTGCATGTTTTGAGGAAACCGTTAACCTATTAGGATTTTCATTTATTGTTCTTGAACATTTCTGGATTAAAATGTTCGTAAGTCATTAAGTTTATCCCATTCAAATTTTGAAATCAAATTATGTCAAATCAATTATTTAATCGTTCCATATCAAATGCGATAACAATCAAATGGAACAAAAAAACACATGTTACCTAATCGCAACATGAGTAAAATTGTATAAATATGACACTTTAGAAATATATTTGGAAAAAAAAATGTTTCAATTGTTTCCAATTCAATATCATTTCTAACAGAAATTCATTCAAGATTTTTAAAAAAAATTGTTCACTATTTTCACACTAAAATGCTTAGATTTTTTACATTTTTAACTTATTCGTGCAAAATTATTCTTACCATTACTCTGTTCATCGGAATTACTCATTTTGGCTGTGTTTTTCTTTTGAGCCTTACACAATCAAAATTGATTTAAATCAATTTTTTATTTCATTAAAATCTCAGTAGACTTCTTTTTGTAATATAAAACTGTAACTACAATTGAATACTTCTGATATAAAATCGAAAGTAAAACTGAAGCCACTAAAGTGAATTGTATGCTTGAAGAAATTGTATACAGGTACTATGACTTACGTCCGTTGTATTTACTGTTCGAAAGCTAACTGTCAATTTCAAGAAACAATTTATTTGATTTAAACAATTGCACGATATTAACAACACTACAACAGTTTTAATCACATATTTATTGTTATCGTTATCTTTATAGCCATTTCTTTAAATTTTCGTGTATGTATATCTATTCCTTCCAATCATAGTTACATACAAATGTCAAAAAAAAAAACAAAAAAAAAAACAAAAAAAAAAAAAAATTGAAGAGCTTGAGAATATTGCCCTAATAACCGAAATGACAAATTCAAAAATAAAAATTTGCCTAATCCTGGTGCAAAGGTGCAAAGGTGCAAACTAAACATATTAGATTTTTTTGAAATAAAAAAGATCAAGGAAATTCAAATATTATCAATTAACATCAACATCATGTCGATGAGATATCATTCAGTAATTGAAATATTTCCATAAATACTCAGTACTCACATTTCATGCATAATCACTGTGACAAGAAGTTTCATTTATCAGTATTTAAACTTTAACGTATTTTGGAAGGTGTTAAAAATCTACTGATATTTAATAGGAATTCAGGGGATTCTTTCTTTCAAATTTTATCAAATTAAACGCGCGAATTTTTTTTTTTTTTTTGCAAAAATATTTGTTAAAATGGAAAAATTGAGAAGAAACGGTGCTTTCGCTGTTTTATTTACTATTATTCATTATTATCAATTATTGAAGTTGGTCATTTTGAAAAATTGATAAGAATTGTCTACGATTTTTTTCCGTTTTTCTTTCTTTTTTTTTCAAAAAATATTCATTGATTTATATTGGAAAAAAGTCGATCGAAGTACAAACTGATAATAAAAAAAAATATGAACAATCTATTGTGTTGAAGCCAATGTAAAGTTCATTAATTGCTATTGCCATTAATGGTTTGCCATTTGTGTATTTTTTTACCTGGAAATTAGTCAACATTGAATCCATTCGTTCCAGAATGCCATCACAATCACCGATTTGATTATGTAAGCATGTAATATTTTGACTCTACTTGATGTATTCTTCAATTGAATGATTTTCGACAGCTTTCAGATCTTTTCCTTTTCTTTTGTTCAAATGTCTTGAACCACTTTGTCTTTTAATTGTTGACCTAATAGTCCTGAATTCACTTGTTTCTCTTCGGTCGATGCCATTTTTTTCATTCAATTTTAATTAAAACATAAAATAATTACAATATGTTTTGCACACAATGGAATTTGATGTTGACGAATGTATAATTATTTTGGTTCGACACATTCCATTTGACATTTTCACCGAAACAAATAGTATAATAACAGCATAGAATGCAACCAAAATATGAATATCAAATACACATTCTTCACATGCAGCGACTAACGATTTTCATTAGATTATTAATGAAAAATTATAAAATCATTTCATAAATGTGTAAAAACAATATTCAAAAATGTATACAATTGTAAATAGCATTATTCTCGTTGTTTGGCATCATTCGCTCCCACTACTCTGAATGAAATTGTTATTTTATTCGATTTTTTGCATATTAATATCAAATTAAAAAATAGTTTAACTAAATGCAAGAAATAAATTATTATCATTTGAATTGATGGGAGAAGTTTAAATTTAATCGCCAGAGAGATGGCGCTCAAGATCTCGTGTTGAAATGGATTTTGGTGAATTCGCTTTCAGTGAAGTTTTTTAAATTGAAATTTGTATTTCAAACGAAAAATCTGATGTGTATATAGTCTTCAAGCGAAAAAGATAAATTTTCACAATAAAAATGAATTCAATCGTCAGAAAGGTAATATTTTATTTATTTGTATTTTTTCAAAAGAGAAGATTGACATTCCATGCACTCATTGATAATAATAATGTTATATAACCACGCATTTGATTTCAATATAGCCCGATTGTTTAAGTGTTGTGATTTATTGTCCGGTAAATGGATGTTCCCACATTCGTGTATTCATTGCTGGGCAAAAAAAAAATGGTTTGTCGAAATTCTAAGAGCGTGTTCTGCATTAAAGTAAATTATCACCATTTAAGCTAATGTATTTGCATCGAGCAGTGCAATCAACAAAACATCAGCCCATTTACCAAGCTCAATATGCAACACTAGGTCATTACGTTCTGACCACATTTGCCATCCAAATTTTTTTCATTTCAATTTTATGTGTTTTTATTTCTTAAATGGAATTTTAGAATAAAAAAATAAAGTAAAATAAGAAAAAATGGAAAAAATATGCTTTGTTCATTTAGCGAGTAAATGAAAAAATCAATTTGTCGTTTTAAATTGAATGAAATCGATATAACTTGATTAGCGCTGACTATGAATACCAAATATTCGTCGATTTTCGCAATAATTTGGTAAATTTTCCAAGTAAGAAATAAATTTCAAGTGAGAAGGATATTTAATAATTAAATTTAAGTTAAAATCTAATGAAACTAAATTAATAAATTTAGCTGAAGATGTAATTAAAAATTGAAGACTTTATAGCTATTTCACTTTTGAGTTTCGGCCATTGTTCATTCAAAATTCAAAAAAAAAAAGGAAAAATTCTTCATTTGCTATCAAAATACTGTATGAGTGGCGAACTGCTCAAAATCATTCCAAATTCGCAAAAGCATAGTATTTTTTTGATTTCCAACGAGCATTTGAAACGATTCATTCAAACCCACTGATTTTTAAATAATGCATGAAGGTAAAAACCTGGTAAAAAATTAAACTGAAATAAATCAAATCGAATAGAAAAAAAAAACAAATAGTTATATTTTCACTTAGTTTCTATTCAATTTTATTATCAAGTCAAAAATATTAAACCCAATCACATGCAGTCATGAAAAATATAGTAAATGTCTTCATTAATTGAAATTGTTTACAGTTTGTTAAACCGTTAAAAATTTGTACATAATAATTGTAAATTTATTGTATGCTATTGAGAAGGTAGCACGGTTGTATGATTATGTTGGTGTTTCTGATGTGTATGCTGAATTACAGTAGGAATGTGTGGTGTCTGCATCTAAAACCCGCTCAAATGCCTAAAAAATGATAAAACATATAAATGGTAAAACATACATTTTCTCAAAATTCTGAAATTTTCCTTTTTTTTTCTACACTCACTTGATCCAGTAAACATTCTGTTATTGTGTAAATTATTCCACGATCCATAGTTAAGTTATATAGCTTATTGAATAAATCACTTAATGATAATCCATCGTCGATCACAGCCTCCGAAACATGTGTTTCATTATTATTATTATTTACATTGCCATTTGTGTGGCTCTGGCTTATTGGATTGCGAATTTTTATATTAAATTGCAAACAATGATTGTGAACAATTAGGCACTCAATGTTCGATATTGCTTTTCGAATATCCTAGAATGAGCGAAATTAATAAAAAAAAAAAATACATAAAAGTGTTTTTCTTCTTATGTTCAAAGAAAATTACATGCGATTTACTCACCCGTTCAATAGTCAAAGCTTCAATTTGATCGTAATAAACCGTCACCGCGTATCTATTGCCGTACATCATTTTAAGATATTGCGGTGGAGCTGTAACAATCATTTGACCTTGACGCATTATACCGATTCGATCACAAACACGATCGATTTCGGTGATTGTGTGCGATGTAAGAATGACTGATCGATTTTCGAGCAATAAACGATTTATGGATTTATAAACAATAGCTCGCGTAACGGGATCCATGTCACTAGTTGGTTCATCCATTAAAATATTTGACGATGAACCGAAACAAGTGACTGCAACGCTCAATTTTCGACGATTGCCTCCGCTCAAATTTTTAACTAATACATTTCGATATGGAACCAAATGGAAGAATTTCAATGTTTGCTCAGAGACCTATAAGTATAAAATGTTGTAATTAAAGAATGATGATCTTACTGGAAAGTTGAATGGAATTTATTCTCTTACCTCTTGAATATTTTTGATTCTTCTCAATTGTCCATAAAAATCGATTATTTCCGATACTGTTAGCAGATTATCGAGTGCATTCGCTTGTGGGCAATAAGAAACTCCATTCTCATGATTCAATATACTGACTCTACCTGAAGTTGGGGCCAATTCTCCTGACAAAATTCCGAAAATTGTTGATTTGCCCGCGCCATTGCAACCCAAAAGACCGAAACACTGCAAAAATGATACGATTTTATTTTACAATTTTTACAATAATGTTTTATTATCTGATCTTACCTCTCCCATTTTTACATCAAAGCTAACATCTTTAACAGCCAAATGATTTCCATCGTATGTCTTGCATAGTGATTCTGCTTTTAATGCAATTTCAACGGGAGTATCAGCTTTATTCAATAACGCTGATTTACCATTTGCAAGAATTCCATTTTGATTTGACGTTACAATTGCTTCCAAGTCAGTGCTGTTTGAAAATATTTCATTAATTAATAGTACAGAATTTTCCATAAACAATTGATAGAATTTTGCAACTTACTCATTTCGTTTGTTATGTGTTGGTTTGAGATATGATCTCCAAATTCCATTTTCAATGCAATAATTTGCGGTCCAAAATGCAATGCCCAAACAAATCAAAGCAATGTAATGCGGCAATACTAAGTCGGTTGTAATTGGTGATTTATAAGTGTCGATGTAATAACGTGAAAAGACTTCCGCAATTACATAATTCTTGCAAATCTCTACTAAACCATCGGCAAGCGCATGTTGTGGTAGAATTAAAAAGGCTCGATTCAAAAAGTCACGTAATTGAGCACTCCACTATAGAATGAGAAAAAGAAAATATAAAAATAACGAAATTCAAATGTCTTAAACTCATTTAAAAAAAAAAAAATAACGAAAATCTTAAACAGAAAACTTACATCACTTTCGCCTAATAAATCAATCAAGATGATTGTAGTGATCGTTGTTAATGCAATCAAAATATTCAAGCATAAAATGTACATATTGGCCAAACTTGGATCATTGAATAGTTTCTCGCATAAGTGTACCTTTGAAGGAAATAACAAAAGTAAATAAAAATAAATATTGTAAATATTCTGCAAATATTGTGAATAGTTGTAAATAAACTGAATATCAATAAGTGTACCATTTGAATGCCAGCAAATCCAAAGAGTACCAACAACAAGCAAATGCCATAAAGATTATCCTTGGCTGTATAGGCTGGAATGTTGAATATTTTAAAAACAACGACTGCCAACAGCAAAGCCATTATATAGATCTGCGAAACAAAAACTTGATTAGTTACAGTCATTACATATTTAGAGTAAAACACGCAAATATTTACCGTGAAATCCCATAAAAAGGCAACGCCCCAATAGGTTTTGAACGAAACACCACATAGTTTCTGTTGCAATTTCTCACCGTTAAGTCTTTCATTAACTATATATATTGATGCACCAGCGATGACCAAACTAAATGCAACCAGCAAAATGATTGAAATACCAGCATCAGCCACTTGTTGAAGACTGCAAGGAAAAAAAAACAACAAAACATCAGATTTCACCTGAAAATGTTCAATAGTTTATAAGTGAAATTGAAATGTTCTTACATCGAAGATTCGCTAAGTTCTTTATCATCCAATTTCAACGGATAATTATTGGTTGTAATTTTGAAACTAGTATCATTCATTAAGCTTCGAAGATATGCTGAATTTAATTCATTTAAAAAAACTGGCATCGAATGATATCCATTGTTATTGTACCAAACAGCCGATCGGCTTCCATTAATCGAAATTCCACCGTAACGACTTGTTGGATAATCTTGTGTTGTTTCCAAAACCCAATTAAATAGTTTCTCCGATGTGTTAAATGATTTGCAAATATTTCCAAATTTATCACCATTTTCCGTACAATACATTGACAATTCTTTATACGTTTGATTTTGTAAAATATTACCATTTTCTATGCTGTAAACATCTGTGCTATTTGGATAGAGTGCACGCGAAAATTGCAAATCAATATCATGTTCGCCTGGTGGACGAAGTGTCATGAAGCCCATTGCAATAATTTCGAAAATTGTTGGCAATATTAGCATGCATAAAATCAATCTACAATTTCGTTTGAAATGCAAAAATCGTTTTCGTAGCAAATTCTTAACCACTTCAATCTCTGATAGTTTGTTATCCTGTATAATTGGATTCACTTCATCACTTTTTTTATAAATAACATCGTTGCAATTTTGCATGCAACCATTCAAAATGGTCTTTTCTACAGTTGATGGTACTATCAATTTGTTGAAAACATTCTCCAAATTACAGCTAACAATACGAAAACCGTTAATTTGCTTCTGTCTAATCAATTCTTCGATGCCATTTATCAATGTTGAATAATTCATCAATTGATTTGTTTCAGATCGATATGGAATTTTTACTATGAGTGTTTCTGTTGAAATTGTATCCACTTTCGAACCGGATGCATGCTCTTGAAGTAATGTATTCATTAATTCAATGGCCTTTGTATTGTCAACACTTCCGAAATTGACATGCAACTCAAATGAACGAGTAAATTGCTCTTTTAATGAATCTGGATCATATTCAGCGACTACTTTACCCTATTTGATGGAAAAAAATGTAATTAAAAATTATCATTTTGATTAAATGAATTATCGTTGTCAGTACTCACTTCATTCATAATTAAAATACTATCGCTCAAATGTTCAGCTTCGTCTAAATAATGTGTTGCCAATGCAACGGCACGACCTTTACGAAGAATTGAAATCAAATCCCAGATATTTTTACGTGCTTTCATATCAACACCACTGCATGGCTCGTCCAAAACCACAAGATTCGGTGAACCTAAAATATTCACACAGTTAATTAACGAATAACTAAGTTCATAGACATTTTAACTTACAAATGAACGCAATTGCAACATTAAGTCTACGCTTAAATCCACCGGATAAATGTTGCGAATAATAATTTTCATGTTTACCAAACTGAAGACTTTTCATAACACGATTTACTTCATCTTTTCCACATTTTCCATTCATTTTAATGGATACATACAGTTCCAAATGTTCTTTAGCCGTCAAATTTGGAATTAAAATATTGTTTTGCGGACACAGGCCAACGCGTTCTTCAATTTCATGGGCAGTGATTCGATCCCAATTTTGTGGCCAATAAACATGACCACTAGTTGGCGCAATTTGTCCCGTTAACAATTTTATAATTGTACTTTTACCGGCACCATTTCGACCTAATAAACATGTAATGTAGTCACGACGAAATACAACCGATACATTATCAAGTGCTGTATTTTCACTTCCAATATATTTTTTTGTACAATTTTGAAGTGCACCGCCAATACTTAAGTCCATATCTTTTTTTTCAACTTCATGAAAACGGAATTCATCGCATGTAAAACGTTCATATAAATAACCAATGATTACATACAAAATGAGATCAACACATATCATTACGAAACCAAATTTAAATTCATTCGTATCAAATGATCCATCAAATGCATTTGAAAATGTTAGTGGACGTTGTTGAAGTTCTAAACGCATTATGTAACGCCATGCATAACAAAAAGCTGTTGCAAATGATAAGCTCTGGAATGAGAAAATAAAAATGAATTGGATGAAAATTGAAAAAAAAAAAAAAGTAAATTTAACTTGAACATTTCAATGTAACTTACAGCAAGGGCTTTGGAGCATGTGCTCAGAGTTGCGCCCAGAGATATAATCAAAATGTAAGGCATGTATGTCATTAAGAATAATATCACAGTCGAAACTGATCCAATGCTAGCCGATGTGAAGAATGTTGACACCATATAACTATAAATTGTGAAGAGCATAAAATGTAAAAAATTCAAAAAAGAAAAAAAAAACAATATGAAAATTGCTAAGAAATTGCTTTACCAAAATGAAATGACACATCCACCGAATATCAAGAGAAACATGTACAACAGTATTCTGCTAGTCGTTTGCATTGCACCACCGGCAAATAAAATCACTTCGCATAATAGGAATGTAATACCGAAATCAATTAAAGTTGAAACAATCCATGCAATATTCTCCGATGATTTTTGTAAGCCCATTATCCTCATTAACTATAAATAATTCAATGAAAACACATTAATATGATCATTTCTTTTCGTATGTTTATTATCATCATTGTAATTAAATTGTTTATTCACCGTGCTATTTCCGCTCTCTCTCATCCAAATGCGATTACGAACGGCATTTGATACTTGCACTATAAGTGCAAAAAAAGAACAACAATTGAATGCATTGAGCCAAATAAAGTCCAGTTAAGAAATTATCTCGACGATATTTTGGATACGGAAATTGTTTGGTGTATGTATGCATATTGTCATATTCAATGCCTTGGAATTTTGGTTTATCATCTTTAGCTGATCCACCAAAAAGACTACCGAAAATATCAAACTGTCGCTTTTTTCGACTTAACGTTTGTTCCGTTGTTATGTCATTTGGTTCATTATTTGATGCATCGGTAGTTTCATTTGATGACATATCAATTTCTACACTTTCAGTTGAAATTATTGTAGTAGTTTCGGTTGATATCGTTATACTTTCATTTTTACCAGTATCTAAACTTGAACTTGAACTAGATTCATTTGAAACGGTTTCATCAGAATCATCAACATCACTATCGTTTGATTTTTCTGTAGTAGTTGTAGTTGTACTCGTTTGTAACCATTTCTCTTCGCGTATTAAATTTTCTGCTTCAACGACCGTTTTTATAATTGCCTGATCAATGATGTGTTGAATTTGAATAAATCCTCTGTGATATCTCATGTTCAATTCAAAATTTCCATTTGGACCGGGGAACCAAAAACGATTTCGATTTTCCAATGTAATTGGCGTATTATCAGCGTCCATTCGTAGCTTGTATGAAAATTCGTTATTTTTGTCCGTTCCATTGTTACCAAAGAAAATGCCAGCGTAAAATAGCTTCTTGTCATTTAATTTAATAGCCAAATCTTCCATTTCTCTTTCCGATTCAACTCCGACAAATCGATTGACGGAAAAGCATTCAAAAATATTTGCAACCGTTTCAATAATATCCGAAACTTGTTTATCGTATAGCAATCCATTGAAAACCGTATCCAGAATTTGGGAATCAACATTAAATCTGGCGAGAAGCGCTTGAACAAATGACGATTTTGCTAAATTCACAATATTCATAAACTTTTTCTGAAAGTCACCTTCAACTCGTAGTTGTTTTATGATCAAATCAAGACCTTTAACAAGATTCTTCAAACGATTCATTGCCAAAAGTGTGTCATTTGCCTTAATCAATAAAAAAAAAAAAATTTACAATTTAATTTTATCGAAATCATTTCAGATTTGTATAAACTTACATTCTGTACGATTTGATTAGTTTGTGGATTGACCGGTCCGTACAAAAATTTACCCTGGATAATTGGCTTAATATAGTTCCATGTGATTTTTCCATTGTTAGTATTTGTCACATCCAGATATAATTGTTTACAATAGTTTGCTGTCAAGTTAAAATTAGGAATTGAATTTTTTTTTTTTTTTTTTCAAAAATACAACACATTTGCTCATATGCTCATTGAGCATTGCTCATGTATTCATTGTAAATTGTTTTCAACTTACTTGGCATAACATCCAATTCTTCTTTGTTAGCTCCTTTGAAATCTTCTTGATAAAAAATCCTATCGACAAATCGTATATTATTACTACGCGGAAATGGTTTGCCACAAAATAAAAAGCCCGATTTCGAAAAAGTCATATCATCTGACCACAATTGATGAATATCAAAACTACTGTCAATTGGTGAACCATTCAATCCCAATGCTGCTGTCAATTTTGAGACATTGTCTTCAAGTATTTTGAAACTGGGATGCGTGGCAATGGTTGTGATCGAGCCAAGAAAATTTCCATTTTCTGGTAAATCAACAATTGCATGATACAAATTATCTTCATTCAGGAACGTTTGAACAATATTTACTATTGGTGTTATACTGAGAAAAGAAAAAGGTGAAAAAGAATGATATTTTTTCATTATAGTTATGCGCCATATGTGGATATAAATTATGTTCGTCAGTGGATATGTGAACTATTCAATAAATGTGACTTACGGTGCATTTTCAAAATCGGAAATTTCTGTATAATTTTTTGTACTGGAACATTCATTGTCTATTGTGCAAATATAAGATTGAAAAAATGGTAAAATACTCTTTGGTGACGGCAGTTCTCTTGTAGGAAATTGACAGTCGTCTACATCGTATGCATTGAATTTCAATCGTAACATATACACTGTCAAGAATATAAAACATGGCCACAGGAACTGAACGGCCGTTAACCACTGTAAAATACAAATGAATCATTTAATTGATAATTAAAATGTTAGTTGATAAAATCAAATTACCGGTTGCCTTTTTTTGATGAGAACATCTTTCCATAGAAGTGCTTTGATTTGGGGACAATTAACCCACTTGCTAAATCGAGACCTAATCCCCATATTTTTTTTTTCTCTGTAAATTTCTTCTGTTCTACGTGATTGATATTATTATATTATGATCGTCAGTGATTTATCGAAATAGTGCACTGCTTTCAATCAGCATTATTTTTGTGTCTTGGCAATATCTTTCCTGAATCTGTATATTATCTGTGGATAAATTCAAATAAAATTCATAAGAATCGTGCATTTTGAAGTTGTTTTTTAATCAATTCAATTTCGTTCATTTTTCACTTTGTTATCACTTGAGAGAATCGAATTTCGTTGAAAAATAAATTTCAATGCATTGGAGATAAAATCAACCGCTGTTTTGAAGATAAAATCAATATAACTGTTTAGCACATAATCGGGGTAACGTGATTCATATTTGTGCCAATGAAATTTATTACTAATTATAATTTAATATTAAATTCTCTGACGACGACGTTTGTGGGAAAATTGCATTTCGTAATGCACATGAAATCATAGAATGATTCACTTTCAAGAATTCAAAAAAAAAAACACCTTTGAATTAATAAATCGCACTTAAAATTATTGCATTTACTAAAATGCAAAGAGTGCACTTTTTAAAATGTTAATTGATTACAATTCCAACATAAATTCTTTCGAAAATCGGTGATTTAAATCAATGATTAACTATATTCCATAGCATACAGTTTAAATCAAATTCAGTTAAAATGTGAATAATACTATTCAGTAAAAAACGCTCAATTTCAATGCCATTTTTTTTTGTTTTTGATTTCACGGTAGGAAGACTGAAGCTGTACATAAGTTATTGTCTTGAACAATCACAAAATTTATAAACCAGAACTTTGGATTTTCTTCAGTTATTATTTCCCCATATTTCTAGTTTGTCTAATTTATTATCACTTGCTCTATGACATTTCATTGAATACTGATTGTTTGAACCGCTATAAGACAGTTTTATATGCATTCACAAGAATGAATTCATGAGTTTGACTTCAATTAATTCACAAAAACCAGAAAACAATGTCTGTCGAGTGACGAACGAAAAAAAAAAATGTGTTGTCATTTTTGCATAAATGTTATTCTTTATGACCTTGGTTTATTTGGTTTTATTTTTTTTTTTCTTTTCTCTTTTGGCCGAAAACATAACAAGAATTTTCGTTGCCCATTATAGTGGGTTAGTGTTTTGTTAAAACTGTTTCCATAGTTTTTTTTTTTTTTGGTTTTAATCAGGTCTGAAGTTCTTGGTAATTTCCTTGATAAATACTTGAGGAAAGAAAAAAGATTAAGACAACAAAACTCGCAGATTTCATTGTTGAGGAACAAGTTTAAAATTACTGACATTTGATACATCATTCGCGATGAAATGAAAAAAAAAATTCTATTTGTTATTATTGCATATAGTATTATGTGTTCGTTTTTATAATATAGATGATAATTTGATGACAATAATGAGTTCGTGCTGTTCAAATGATAAGCAATCGCAATATAATTATATGGTAAATTAATGAAATTTCATATATTTATCATATTTCTGTATGTGATGTATCTGTTTTGAATTGAGCTGACGCTTCTTCTCAACAGGTTCTCTTTGTTACAACACATTCCATTCGAAAGAAACGATATTTTCGTGCGACAAATTTCAACGTGGCAACCATTTCTTTAAACAATGCATGATTGTGTATTCTTAGCGATTTTATCTATTCGTGATCGTAAATATGCAAATCAAAAAAAAAAAAAAAAAAAAAAAAAAAAATCTTCACTTTTTTGTGAATAGGTTCGATTGGTGTGGTGTGGTGGAATTTAACCGTTTTCCTTGTATTTCAATATAAATGAATTAGAATCTAACACGTGAAAATTTTTTCTTCTTTCGAATAAATTTGATACTGTCAAATCAATCGAATCGTCTTTTAATTAAATTCAATGAATTTCAATGTCTTTTACATTTTTCACAATTCATTTTGAATTTACATAAAAAATTTCTTCTTTATTACCAAATGAAAGGAAAATCAACAATTTTTCTTTCAGATGCATCATCTTTTGTTTCCATTGAATTGCGTGAGTTAAAATTGAACAATGTGAAAAATTTTAGATATTTAATTATTATTGTATAATAGCGCAGATGATAAAAACCGATTAGTACCGAAAACGTATTTCCCATTAACACTTTTGCAAAAGAAAAAAAAAAAAAAAATAAAAATAAAAAAACCAAAAACACAGATTGGCTAGCAAATGTTCAATATATGGTGTTTTGTCGGCAATATTGATTAACACTCCGAAAATAAAACCGATTGTGTTTAGAACAGTAATTTCAACGTCTGTGCATAACTGTTGAGATACGAAATGATTCAAAATAGCGAAAGATAAGCATTCATTGTTCAATATCAAACAGAGACTGACTGAATTTTTCTTTCTCTGAAATGTTTTGAAAACAGAAATAATATGAGACATCGTATGATTTCGAAATGAACTTAGGATGAAAGTGAAAAGAGAAAAACATAAACAAAATTAAAAGTTTTTACTGGGCGCCGTGTTTTTTTTTTTCTTTTTTCTTCTCATTTTGAAATAAGTTCATATTCTAAGAAGTTGAATATTTTGTTTTTCGTCAGCATTTTAAGCTTCTTGACCACGTTTTTTATGTTAAAAACAGACACAGCAATTTTTCAAGTTCTGTTGATGCATAATAAATATTTGTGAAGCAATTTATGTGTATTTTTTGTTGTTGTTGTTTTTTTTTTTCTTTCAAAAACTCTTAGAAAGGCCATGATTATCGAGAGTAGAAAAGATTTCTTTTGTGTTTAAATTCAAATTCCAACATTTAAATGGCTTTTATTCATGAAATGTGATTGGATTATGAACAGCGCACACATTCATGTTATAAATCGTTCAAGTAGTTTTTTATGAAATGAAAAAAAGAAAAAAAAAAAAAAAAAAAATTAGCCAAGCGATTTCTATAGTATGATCGATTGTTTGCGTCGTTGTAGATCGATTGTTAGTGTCAATAAAATGACGGTAAATGAGAATAAAAACGAAAAAAGACGGTCTACATGTGGCTTTGAGTGCATTTTGGTGTAATTTATGGCGATCTCACTCGTCGAGGAGAATTTGTATTGCAAACAAACAAACCATTGAGTAGACTGCTTGCCTTCTTTTCTCCATATGTGCTTAATATGAGTATGTCAGTTCACACGTTATTAAATAAGTGAAACTGAAGCGTTTGTAGCTTGTCGATCGCCGAATATCAAGTACGTCGTTTTCATACAGGTAGATATTTAACATGAATTGAGGTTAAATAATTATTACTGTTATTATCGCTGCTTCTGCTGGCATTTATTTGTCTTTCTCTTGCTCATATAATTCACACAGTTTGTAAATGAAATTAATCATTTCAAAATGAAAAAAAAAAAAAAAAAAAAAAAAACGTTAAAAAATGAATTGGGAATTTCCGTCAAGATATACAAAAACTTCTACAGCCACTGTATCGTATCGCGATTGACAATCCATCAAGAATATCAAATGTTACAGCATTTCAACGCACTAAATCTCCCAAAACAACTTACATTGAATTTCCAGTTTGTATAAGTACATTGTACATTCTCTCAACTAGTTGGCAATGGATTATTCAAATCAATAGATTGTTACTCTATTCTCGAAAAGCAATTTGTAATGAATGAAAAGAAACATGCCAAGTAAATTCTGATTGAGATCGTTTTGCTGTGATCGTCATCGAGATTACACATTCGATATTCTATTTTAAATGCAAAATTTGCAAGCATACATTCACCAATAAATAAGATGGAGCATCAACATTCCATTCATAGCCAGCACCCGTTTAAGCGAAAAAAATCAAACAAATTACGGCAATTATTATCTTTAAATCGTGCTCAAATGTCTATTACGCACGCAAACTACACATCCATTTATCTTCTGCAGCACATTCAGTGTTTTGATTTTCATTTCGAAAATGTTATGCTGATACGCTATTTCTCAACACATAAATGTTCTCAATATATTTCATTGATTTCGTTTTTACGATAGATATTTACGGAAAATACAGTGGGAAAAGTGACCGAACCTCCTGTGATGAAAGTTAGATTTTCAAGTATGGAATGCAGTTTATTTATAAATTATTTCAATTAATAATCAAATGGACACAAAGAAACACACTGTTCATATGCTCTACGTTGCGGATCCATTTCATAAATGAGCTAATGAATTGTCATTCTACTAAAATCACATATATCCGATGAAATGTTCATCTATCATATCATTTCTTTTTTTTTTTTGATCAACTATTATGTGTGGATAACAACAGACTTTTATTCAATTTATATCAACAAAACAATTTCCATAAAAATGTGCCAAACACAAATTAAACATTGAAGAAGAGAGAAGAAAAAAAAAACACTTTGTTATGAATAAAGTGGAAGTGGGAACGTAATAAATTTCTATGAATATGTTGAATTGAGAATGCGCGCGTGCGCTTATTTGTAATGCAACCATAGTTATTAATTATTTGTTGAAAATAGTCTGAATGTGATCTAGTTTATTAATTTTTCTCTCATCAATTTTTGTTCATTTTGTTTCGTTTATTGTGTTCCAGTTCATGGTACGATTATTTTGTTAAAGATTATCACAAAAATGTACGTGTTTTTTTTTTTTTGCAATTTTACAGAGTACAGCAGCAGTTTCAGCATTGGTTTGCGCGCTCCACAAACAAAAAGGTTGAAGTTAAGTTGGCAGTTTATATTGCAGCCGTTGCAAATGCAATGAGAATTTGCACATGAAAAGGTTTTTCTTTCCTTATTTATAACTTTCGAAAATGGTTTGAGCTTACGAAATGACGGAGTCTTGAACGCTCAAGTGAAGCCAACACCATCGTCTAAAGTGCAACACTCAACACACAAGTGAATTGATTGTTTCCATGCCATTTGTCTGTGTATATAACATTTTGACACGGGGGGAAAAAACTACATGGTATTTTGATTTGCGTAACTGAAATGTTGATCGTTGATCGAACTTTTTGATTTGTTATTGCACTATACCGTTTGCTATTAACAAGAAGAATAAAAAAAAAAGCAGCTAACAACATATCCATTATAGTAATAATTGTAGTGAATGCGCCTATTTGGCATTCGACTCATCAGTAAAAATATTTTGATTAAAAATGAAAACGAACTGCTTTCGGCATTAAAAAAAATCATTCATTCATTAGCACATAAAAATGCACAATCAATGACTACGTCTGTTGAAAAGAAAAAAAAAAACTTTTTCTCACTTTTTCTTTTTTTTTTCGCTGTTTCACCTCGATGAATTACAAAAAAAAAACCATACACACAAATAACAGCACAAACGAAAATTAAACTAAAACAAAAATCGGTCATTCATTTGCCGATACTAATAATCAGGAACTTCAGAAATCGTAACAAAAACAATTCACATGCTTCACGACCTACTGCTCCCTAGTTTAACTTGTTTATTCATTATGTATAAATTTTAAATCATTACACTTGTATCAGGCGATTCAATCAATTAGCAAAAGTTCTAAATTTGTCAATTAAATGTTAAGATAGAATTCGTTTGCATTAAAATATTTATTTAAAATTGATTAAAAAATTTCTAAAAAGTATCAAACTAAAAGAACACTCACTTCGTCACTCAATTTCACTGAACTAAATAAAAAGAAAAAGAACACAATGAACCGCATGTGTTCAATTAATGAATTTCTTTTTTTTTTTTTCTCTCTTTCTCTCTCTCTCTCTTTCACTTCTTTAAATTAAAACAAAATGCTATTTTGTTTCAGGCTATTTATTTTGATCGCTCGTTCAAAAATGTCGTTGATTATTTTGTTCGAGTTTAATTTTAAATTTCTCTTCATCCAATAGCAGTTTGTAACACAACACTCGTTATCGTTCGTGATATCAAATAATATTTATATTTTTTTTTTAACTTGAAAAAAAAATTTACAGCGAATAAAAAGCGTGTGTTCAGAGTCAACAACACTAGCGAACTGATCGCAATTCAATCTACGTTGAGAGAAAATCAAACTCGAATCGCACGCCGTTTATTTTTGAACGGGCTTTTACAATGTAATTCGCACACTGTTTATCTCTCTCTCGCTCTCTCTCGCTCTCTCTCTCTCTTTCTTTCTTTCTTTCTATCTCACTTTCTATCTCTATTTCTGTGTATATTATTTCATTAGTGTGTGCGAATAATCATACTCAGTTTGTATACACAAAACGAAAATGAACGTCATGCTCACTGTATTACTTGTGCCGTCTTCTTTCATCGAAGGTATTACACACGCCAACGGAATTGTTTTTGCTGCTATTCTTGTTGTTGTTGTTGGTTATTTTTTTCGTGTATTGTGAAATGATTGTGGTGTGTTGAACGAATGATGTGTTGAACTGGTTGGTTATAGCCGATCATGTTATATTTTACTCTGACATATCATGAACGGATCGATTCGAATGACGATGAAAATGAATATCGGGTCCAACAAAGCGCGACCATAACTACATCCACAAATGAACAATACCATTTCCATTTGAAAAAGAAAAAAAAAAATTCAAATGATAATAAACGTTAACGAGTGAAAGAAATGGAATCAAAGCAATGAAGAGAAATAAAGAAATAATAAATAAAACAAATTGACTACCTGAATTTGTAATGTTTAATCAGCAATTTATTTAATTGAATATCGTTTTTGCAAATAGATATTATTTATCAAAGGTTTTATTCAGTTGGATTGAGATTACAAGTGTAGAATTAACTGAAATTGATTTGAATTCAATGTGAAATCTATTATTTAGATGATATTTAATTACTGACAATATTCAGTACGTTTGACGAATAAATTTCATTTCCGTAAGATGTTCAAGAATTTTTATAAAATCTATTCAAACAAAATAAATGAAGAATTTTTTTTTTCTATTTTAGGTTAAATCATACATTTGACTGGAATTTCTCACATAACCAATGGTCATTTTTTGACATGGTCAATGCAAACAAAAACATTTTATAATTACTTCGCCGAACAAAATGTGTTGATTGTTTTAACTATTGCATCATGAGCGATAAAGATGGTATTGTTATTTCATGAAAATAAATGACATATGCAATGTTCGTTGAGATGAATCGTAATACGTGCTTGTTTATCTGCTTTCCTAATTCCACCAACTCGTTTTTGACTAAAATGTGTTCTAATTTTATAAGTAAATTGTGTCAAACGCGTGTTTTGAGACATTCTGCAGTCCTATAGGAATGATGACTAGACTGATACAATATCCCTAATAACGTCCCATGACTTAATATTCAACACAGTCTCAGAATGCATGAAAAAATGTATAAAAATACAAATCTGTTTGTTATAATTGTACAAAAACCTTGTCAATTTTGGTTTTTTCGCGTCAAGTCAACTGACTTTAGTTTAACTCAACTATAACAAAAAAAAAAGCAACAAATCTTTTTAGCAAACACATTAAGTTACTTTGCATATTGTATGATGAGTATAGAATATTAAATACGTACAGAAACTGACGCATCTTTATTATTGACTTAAGTGACTCTTTGAGAATATTCCAAATTTAATGAAAGAAACAGCACTATACTTTTTAAAAACATGTGCAGAATTGTAAGATAATCGCAAATTCTTCGATATTCCTTTTTCTGTTTATCATTTATTTAGTTGCAAGTTGTATTTCCTTTGCGTCTTTATGTTTATTTTTGAACAAAGATAAACGTCACGCGTCTTCGAAATTTATTATTATTTTACATGATTTTTCAGTTGAAGAACACGAAATAAAGAATGTCTCGTCGGAAATCAACCATAACTGATTGATTATGGTTTTAAAATAAAAAATATTGCTTATTATTTTATATACATATATATAAGTTAAATGTGACAACGATTAAATTTTAACATTCAATTGATCATATGCTAAAAAATCGAAATACATTTGAAAATTCTCATTTTCCACGTAAATAAGAAAGAAATTAACGGAAATATTTTACAAATGAAAAATTACATAGTCATAATGACGTTAAAATATTTCAAAGAGTGACAATTAAAAGCAAATAGTGGTATCCATTCCATTTGAAAAATCGTGTATAAATCATCCATAAAAGATAAAAGAAGAATTATAGTTCGGCCTGAATGATCATCCAATACTGTGATTATAATGGGCAAAAACAAAAAAAAAAAAAAAAAAAAATAATGATGATCACGCCATTTCCAAATGGAAAGAATAACGTGACATCTGACATTCAATTGTGGTAAATTCTTGATAAAAAACCCGATACAGGAAAAATTGCTTATCTAGAATCATCGTGCAAAAAAAAAAAAACAAAACTGCAATACAACAAGCTATAAGTTGCTTGTTGACCGGAAATACGTTATTTCTAATAATATATATTGCCAATTTTGGAACAAAAGCACAGACCAGATAATTGTTTCGGTTAATGATCCGCTATCAATACGACTCATGCCAATTTACTGAAATTCATCAACCAAAACATTAAAGGTTATCTGTGTACTAGTGCACAATTTGATAATATTTTTTGGTGTATTAGTCGGTGTATAGATTATTGGGTTGAAATAAAATGTTTGCTCTTACAAGAAGCGGAACCAATAGTGTATTTACATATAATTAACATTGCCCCTTTCCTTGATGCCGATACATTTTCGTTAAATATCATATCACGACAGAGTTTTTCTCATCAAAAATTAACGTTTCACAAATTATGGGAATTTTATTATGAATTTGGTCTTGAAATTCTGCATGAAGAGATAAAAACATGATAATTAATTTTATTTCTCACCTTAAAATTAGGAGAGATAAAGAGATGATTTTTCAAAGTAAAAGAAAAAGAGACGATTAAATGAGGTAATGTTGTTGACAAATTTTTAGAAAAAAATTTATTTTTGTAGATTGCAGCTGTATTCAGTACATTCGGATTTTGATAAAGTCTAGGCAAATTCTGCATCGAAATATCGAACAATCGAATAAAATATGAAAATAACAATTTAACGTGTTTTATTTGCAAATACTGGATGCACAACAAACACACGAACGCACACACATGTTTTTGTTTTCATTTTTTTTTTTTTTGCATTTCTTTGTGTTAATTTTTTTTTGTATTTACATTGGAACAAACGTGAGCGTTGTTTTTTATTTTTGCCTAGAATTATTCAAGTGATTATAACAAGATAATGAACATGTTTATATCTGACGATTTAAGCGATTCAGTGGACTTTTTGTGGTTTCTCTTTCATTCCATATTCGTATTTGAAGATCTTTAAACTCTTTTTTGTTGAAATTGACCTTGATCGAAAAGCAACCAAGACAAGTCAACATGCAGGTAAATTCATTTTTTAGATAACAAACCAAAGGAAATCTACTGGTAACAATTTTTTTTTTTTTTTTTTTTTTTTGTAAGCAAACCCATTACGTGCGTCATAATTTCATCTCGTTTTCCAAGTCCTCACCAAACGAAAAACTGGTTTTATGTGTTTTTTTCCCTTTGTTCCAGAGAATTTTACAAAAAAAAAATCAAATGTGTTTATTCAATTCCGTGGAATGTTCATAGCATTCCAGTGCTAAAAATAACATTATCTTCAGCACGAGAGAAAAAAAAACAGTTTTTGCCTGTCTGATGTAGCACATGTTAATTATAGCAGTTTCAACCATAAATACTATCATGTATTCAAAACTATGAGTCATTGAAATGTTGATGTATAAGATGCATCCATAGAAAAAAAAAAAAAATTTACTTTGTTTACCTTTTATAAACAGCTCGTTTACTCACCAAACACATGTACCGACATTACTCATCTACTCCATTTTACTTCACATTTACTCACGATACATTCAACGAACGAAATGCGTACTAAACTTTGACAGTTCGAAAAACAGAGAGAAAGAACAAAGAACAATAACAGGAATCAGCTGTATATCGAAAACCAGCTCATTAATGAATTTGTACGCATATTGTAAACACGTATTCATTGTATTTTTCAACATATTTCCAAGAAAAACACTCATGCACGTTGTTCTATAAAAATTCTCTTTTGAATATTTTATTTTTGTGAGACTTTTGCTTTTTTTTTTTGCGTTTATTTTGCGAGAATATTTTTTTTTATTTAAATTGCGTGTTGGTGAAAAAATTATTGAATAAATAAAATGTCGAATAGTTTATCGATTGATAATTGTTTGATTCAAGTACGTGCACGTTTGCGTGAAGAAAATATTAAGTTATGGCTGGAGCCATATTATTCGGAGGGTATTGGACCAATTGAATCTGCACTTGAGGTATTTAAAACAATTAAAATAAAAGATTTTTTTTTTTTTTTTTTAATGAAAACTTTTGGCTTGATTATATATTAAAATCATTTATTACGCAATATTGAACAATTCATTATTGTATATTTCGTTTAGAATTTGGCAACAGAAATTACATCAACTATAAATATTCCATATAATTACTGTTTAAACAGTCTAAATGAGCTACAGGCAAATGCTATCGACAATCTTAAGGCTCGTGAACAATTCGATAAAACTGGTAAAATTTCATTTCATTATTTTTAAAATACACTTTTTTCAGCCATTTTCATTGTAATAAATGAAAATAATAATACATTTCCGAATTAAACGATTCAAATTACAATTATTTTGTGAATTGATTTTTCTTAGGTATTGCAACAATCAAAGTGCGTGTACCAGACAAGAAAACCGGTGGTCGTTTAATTACATTAAAAACAAAATTAGACAAATTAGTTGAAGATTTATGTATAGATATAGCTGTTAAGTTGGATCTCAGTCCGAACAAGTAAGTAATATGAGTAACTATAGTTAAATCATGCGCAGAAAGTAATTTCAGTCACAAATTGAAGAAAAAAACTCTAATTTGTATGTAAGAAGTACACATTTGATGAGTCTTTTGAAATTTTGTATTTTTTGTTTATGGAAATGGACGCCATAATGTTTTTATTATAAAAGTAATAGCAAAAAAAAAGTAGTAAACATAAAACAATATGTAAAATGCAGGTAAATACTAGATTGATGCTGCCATAATAAATGCATATGCCATGTGTTTGGTTCCTTTGTTTGTAAACAAATTTCCCTATCGAAATGCTTAGCTATTTTACAAGGTAGAAAAAATGCACGACTAAAAATACAGCCATAATATTTTTGTTATGGTTCGACTTAAGGTTTACCGAACAATGTTTTTTTAAATATAAACCATACCAAATACTCTATTCGAAATATGTTATCTACGTACATTCTTTAAACAAGTAAATTTTCAATATAATAACATAAGAAATATTTAAAAACCAGGATAATCCCCAGAAAAAAGGAAAAATTCCAAAAAATCTATCATAACACTGTACAGCAGGTAAAAAAATGCTGGCAAACGTTCGACATTTCATTGTTTTACTCTGAAATTCTCGGAAAAAATTTCGAGTCAACTTGAACATTCTAAAAACGCCACAAAGGGCACGAATAGCGTATAGTGATCAATATAAAAATGTCTGCGAAAAAAAAATCTAGCCCTCTAGCGGTAATTGGCAAACTAACGTTAACAAGTCTTATTGCGCAGATGAATTTCTTTGTTTCGAAATTAAACTTGAAATAATTCATCAATAAATGTTATTCAACACACTATTCTTAAATGGTGTTACCATTTTTTATGAAATTGTGGATATATTTTTCGAATTATTTAGCAATAAAATTATTTTATTTAGAATAAAAACCAATTAACGTCCAAATTTTTGCATCCTTAAGAAGCTAAAATTTGCGGAAAAAAATGTGTTCTTTTCACCCTCTTTGAAACGCCAATATTCATTATTTTTGACGTAGAAACCGAATCCGTTTTCAGAATGCCAGCATTTTAAAAATTTTCCGAATTTAATGTACAGTGTAATTTGTATACCTTTCCTATGTTCATGGATTTATATGAATGTTGAATCAACATATGTTTCTGCTTTATATCTTGCTGCGTTATTAAGTAGTCATCTCATATGTAAATTTTAATCTTTATTCTAATTTTCATTGTTTTTCAAGATTGAAGCTCATCAGCGCGGGTAAAATGTTAAATCGTTCACAAACTATAGGCGATCAAGGTGTAAAAAACAATCAGCAAATCATGGCCATAGTTATGGAAGTGGATAAAAATGAAGCAAATCAGCAAAACAGTATTTTTGATAAGCTTCAAGAAGCTAAAAGAGATGTATCCAAGCTATTGGCTAGAGGAGATTCATACATGGATGTAAGTGATTGTAACTAATATTCATTATCAATGTTTATCAACACATTGAAATATAAATGAAGAAATGAACAGTTGAGAGTGAAAATGTTGTCCAGAAAAGTTCCGGGTAAAAATGTTCGGGAGCTAAGTGGTATTACCAGTTAGCTAACTGGTAATGGTTAGAGCTAACTGGTAATACCACTTAGCAAGCTAAATGGTAATCTGAGCTTTGCTTGTTAATGCCTAGGGGAAAATGACTCTTGCAAATCTTTTCAACATTTTAGAGAAATCGAAGCATTTTCACGAATCTTACGAGTCTTACAAATCTTCATTTAAATGTAAAGTTAACAAAGGGATTTGAAATTGCGAGCGTATTTATGCGCATCTTTTTAACACATAATCAAATGCGAATCCTTGCGAATCTTTTATTTATTTTCAAGTATAAAACGCGAATCTTTAAATTGTTGATCATATTTTTGCAAATTAATTGGGATTCGCTGCGAGTCATTTCCCCCTAGGTTAATGCTTGTTCTGTTGTGTCAACCATTTTTACTACGCATCAATTGCATGAAAATGGGAAAAACGCTACTTCTACTTGGGATAATGAATGTCATTGGCTGGAAGTGAATCCTGAGGAGCAGGTGTACCCAACCTGGCCCAATGTGATCTGCCAGCTAACTGGTAATCTGAGCTAATTGGTTATACCACTTAGCTAGCCAAATGGTAATCTGAGCTAAGTGGTAAAACCACTTAGCTCCCGAAAATTTTCACCCGGAACTTTTCTGGATAACATTTGCACTCTCAACTGTTCAAATATAATGAAGTAAATGAAGAAATAAAAACTAAAAATGTCATTAATTTCATACAGATTGAAAGTCAAACCGGAGAAGCGATTCATATTCCCCCAGAAGAGAAGAAGGCCATTTTGATGGCATTGGCAATTCATGAAAAAGGTAGTGCTGCCATGCGTCGAAGTGAATTCAACGATGCGCTTATATTTTTCTTGGAAGCCGATAATGAATATCGCACGTGCAATTCACAATTATTACAATCGGTTGACAATTATGCTCTCTTGAATCTCGATATTGTTTGGTGCTACATCATGCTCAAGGTATGTTTTTTTTTTTCTTTCTTTTGAAATGATTTTCTAAAGCAATTTATTGCATTTATGTTATTATCTGTTACAGAGCGTTAGTCATTTACCAGACGCTGAAAATCGATTACAGATTTGTGAAAGACATTTCAAAAAAAGTTACGGCGAAAATTTGGATCGTGTAATGAGTTTGAAAGGCAATATTGCAAATGAACGTGCTTTGATTATGCGCATGCACTTATTACAAGCCATTTTGTATTTTCACAAAAACCAAAGAAACTTGGCTTATGAACTACTTTTGACTGCTGATCTTGAATGGCAACAACTTCAAGTTGACGATGGACTGGTTAACACCTTGATTGAAATGGGTAAGGTTTAAATAAATTTTTCTTTCGAAAATATTGCTAAAAAAAAAATCGTCTCCCAAGTAGCGAAATTGCGTTTTCTTTTGTCAATTATTGTTTTATAAATGACTAACACCAGTAATCTTATCCTTTAGGTTTCACAAGAATCGAAGCACGAACTGGTTTACGTGCTTGTGCCAACAATATCAGCGAAGCAGTTTCATTCATCCATGATCGACGCCAAGAGCTCGAAAAAGCAAGGGAATTGAATCGAGCTCAACGAAGAACTAAAAATTCATTGGTCAAAACACAAAATTCAAATTGGATTAACCCGCGACTTTTACATACTTTAAGTGGAATGGGTTTTGATAAAGATTTATGCGCACTAGCATTGCAGAAATCTGACAATGATACTGTTAAAGCGGTAAGGATTTTGGATCTTGTTTAGATGTTGCCATAAATATGACTACATCTACTACAATGATATTAATAGCTATGTCGTTGCATTTTTGTTTTTAATATAAATTTCTATTAATATCGTTAAAAACAAATATTTCAGCTTGCAATGTTGCAACAAAATCAATCAACATTGCAAACAGAGTTAATGGAAAGTGTTCAACCAAATGAAGTTTATTGTGAACAAATTATCAATATGGGATTTGATATTGAGGTCATTCGTGATGTCCTAAAGCAAACAAGAAATAACATGGAGAAAACCATCGAAAATCTTCTGAAAATGCAAGCTGATGGGTCATATTCGAATGTACTTCAAAAAGTTCTTCAAAAGCTTTCTTCTGGTTCACAAGGTGAGTCATCATCCTCAACATCATCATCATCATCACAAAATGCACCAAGCGAAGCATCAAGATCGTTAGAAGCCATGCATAATCTTGCAGATGAACAACAAGTAATTACACAAAATTGATGATATTTTCGCCACTTTCGTTACTAAAATTTTTCCATTTTAGGCATATGACCGATTCGCTGAAGATATGGAAATGGAAGACAATGCACATTTGGATTTGCCGTTAATTGATGAGCGTGCCCTAATTGACGAATATAAAAAATTGCTCAGCATGTGATAATGTATTTTATTAAATATTGTTTATCAATCGAATTAGTTTTGTTTTTCATGTTTTAGATGGCAATAAATATTTTTTCGAACAAAATGTACAAAAACGTCATTAATTTTTTTCATAAAAATGAAAAGATGCGGTTTTTTTTCTTTTTTTTTTCTTTTTTTTCTTTTTTTTTTCTTTTTTTTTTCTTTTTTTTTTTGAGCAATACTTGAACATTGAGAGTGAAAATGTTATCCAGAAAAGTTCCGGGTAAAAATGTTCGGGAGCTAACTGGTAATACCACTTCGCTAGCTAAATGGTAATCTGAGCTTTGCTTGTTAATGTTTGTTCTGTTGTGTCAACAATTTTTACTACGCATCAATTGCATGCAAATGGGAAAAACTACAGACGGGAAAATCGAAAAAAATAACGTAATTTTTCCAGGCATGTTATCCCCATGTGTGCCCAACCTTTAAATCACATTGGACCAGGTTGAGTCTGTAGTTTTTCCCATTTTCATGCAATTGATGCGTAGTAAAAATTGTTGACACAACAGAACAAGCATTAAAAAGCAAAGCTCAGATTACCATTTAGCTAGCTAAGTGCTATTACCAGTTAGGTCAGATTACCAGTTAGCTCGAGCTAAGTTGTATTACCGATCTCACCGTACACTTCATTTGCGTAATGCATTTAAATTAAGTCGAACACTATCGTTGCACCATGTTAAAGTCGCGATGGTCATTATTCAGAAACTTTGAAATTATTTCACAATATTGTTATTGTGTGTCGTAATTCGTCTGTTTTTCTGCATTTTATATGGAGAGAACAGCATAAGAGAAATGCCGTGTGTATGTATTGATAATTAGCACTTCTGTTTGTCCATGTGAATTGTGTGGCAAACAGAGTCAATAATAACCAACATATGCGTATTATATATCACTTTTGTAATGTTGTTCATTCCGCATGAAATACAGCTAGCACAACAGAAATTTGAGTGCGTATGTATTGTTGATCAACGACTCTGCTTGGCATACAATTTATACGGCCAAGCAAATGCGTTCATTACCAATACATACGCACGACATTTCATTTATGCTGTTCTTCATATCAAATACAGAACAATAGACAAAATGGCAACATACAATGAAATTAATGTGAAATAGCTTCAAAGCTTCAAAGTTTCGAAATAATTATCCTTGCGACTTTGAGATGGCGCCACTATATTACTCGGAACCGGAAGCTACAGCGCACTACTAGGTCGGGTATTACCAGTTAGCTACACACACAAAAATATTTGACAATTCGTGTACAAATACAATAGAAAATACAGAAACGATCATACATGGGCAAGGGGGGTATTCGGGTTTACCCCGCCCCCCTGAAATTCTCCGAGAGGACCCCTCCTCGAATTTTTCAAATACAAATATTGATGAGATAAAAAAAAAAGGTATTCGATTTTTTTTTTTTAACTCTTCAACTTGTATTTCAAAATCGAAGACCTTTTTTTTTACTCTTCAACTTCCATTTCAAATTTTAACTTTTTTCAATGGCTAATTAGGTTTTAAATTTTTTTTCATTCACCTTCCTTCCATTTATGTTTGTAAATGTCAATGTTTTTCACTTTCTATTCGATGTGTCGTATGAATAAGAAATTTAACTCTTTTTATAAATTTTTGATTGAAAAATTGTTTAATTTTACGATTTTTGTAGATTAATTTGATAAATCGTTCAATATTTAATTCACTTTTTACTTCAATTTGTCGTTCGTATCCATGTATTTATTTATTCATTCATATTTCAAACTAATTAACAAACTAAAATTTTCTCGCCACATAAAGAAAATATGATGTCACTTATCAATTATTACCAGAACTATGAATGAGAGTATAAATATGAAAAAGTTCGAGACTTTCGATCAGCATATGCATTCATGCCTATGCATTACACAACAACAGATAATTTCAAATAAAATGAATTTAACGGAAATATTCCTGTCATTTTTTAGTAAACAATAAGTTTTTCAATTGATTGGCAGCACTGTTTAATTACAAATTAAATATTAATGAAAAAATGTGAAAAATATATCTTTCCTAACTAAATACTAAATGTTTTGAAACTGTGTTTCACATTAAGAAATATTAGCAATATCTTCTTGATCATTTTTAGAAAAGTTAAAAATTTGTATTCATGAATCTTTTTTATTAGAAATTGCAAAGAGTCACAATAAAACCCATAATAGATTCTCACGACTACAAAATTTTTTTTGTTTTTTTTAAATGAGCCGCTTGATAAATTTACAAATTCTATTTCAAATGTCAAATAAAATACTGACGTTGAGAAACCATGGCAACAGATGGTCGATTTTCGAAACTGTAAACAAACCGTTGAATATAGAAATACACGCGCATTTAGTAATATTAAAGTCGCGGTCGAGTGCACATTTCCTTTTTATACATATCATAGTGGCCAGTGGTGAAATTATTTAGTGTATTTTTTTTTTTTTTTTAATTAACTTTGAGAAATAAAAATGACTAAATTTGAAGTTGACGAAAAAATAAATTTAAAGGAAATTGTAGATATTTCTGAGGATGAATTTAAAAAGCAAATTTCCGCATGGATTGATGAGCATGGAATATCACGTAAATTGCAATCAAAATTGCGTGCTGACCTTTTTGAGCAATTTAATCGAACAAAATTAGGGCGTCAAATGGCTGAACAACATCAACTATCACATCGAATTGTTTTGTCACCATTAATACTTGTATTGAATACATTGGTGGCTGAGTTTTTGTATGCAGAAGATTGTCACTTTTCATTATCAGTATTTGCAAATGAAGTGCCATATAAAAATACTTTACCGAATTTTGAGGCGACCCCATCAAAGCAACAATTTCAATTTTCTAAAAATGAATTAAATGATATTTTTGAAGCAATTGGAATTTCAAAACAAAATGAGAAAATCGTTCGTAAAATTTATACAAACAGTTCAGATCAAGAAACATTTAATAAATCATTGCTTTATTGCATAATAAAAGCCCTAATCGATACAGGGAAAAATAAGAAAATTGTTACAACTAATTCCAGAACAAAAGTGAAATCATGTACATCGAATGCCCCATCAACCTCATCGCAACAAAGTATCAACGAAACTTCTATGTCTAATCAAAAATACAATAACTTCAGGTCATCGCGATATAAAAACGATCATTTGCACATTAGTCTACGATATTTTAAATATTTAAATCGATATTTGAGCATTTTATCCGATCGCATCAATGATATGTCAAAATCAATTGGTGAAAAGCGCTCTACCAGAAAATCACATCGTTGTATCGCTGATTCTTCCAGCCAAGAAGAGAGCATCAAAAAAGATTTACGTAAAATTATAGAAAATATCAATAAACTTACCAAATCTCAACATAAAAGCAAACGTTTTCAGGATGTTTTAAACAGTATCGAACGATTGTCGTCCTCTGTGGATAAATGCAATGGAAAATTGTGTGATGTTTTGAATTTAGTAGAATCAGCAAAGGCTGAATTAACTGAAAAGATGCCAAACGAGAATAAAATCGATCGTTTTAGTGGAATGGATTATGCCACATGGCTTCAAGAACTAAAAACATCGGAAAATGGCAGAAAGTTTATTGACCGACTTGAAGTTTCGTTGCAAAAAACAATGGAGAAAGAACGTGAGAATTTAGAAAAACTTTATGAAGAAAAAACGAACAACTATCGCATGCTAATTCGATTACATTATAAACAAAAATATGATTCGCATAAAAGTGAACCAGAGTCATGTGAAAAGATTGGGAAAGAAGATTCAAGTCCAGTAGATAAGTTTACGCCTGACAACACTGAGAAATTATTAGCAGAATCGTTAGCTGTTCGTGCACTGGAAAAAGAACAACAAGTTGATCATGTTGTTCAAGCTGCCAAGTTGGAATTTTTTTATTTATAAAAATAATTTCAATTTTTTTCATAATTTTTTCATATTTTTCAGACATCGTCTACAACAGTTGGAACGAGAAAGTGAAGATTTGGATCAATCATTTCAGGCTTATCTTCGGCGTCAACAAATTTCAAAGCAACAAATGAATGAAGATGCATCAAAAATATGGGAAAATTATAGTTTGAGCAAAGCAGCGCTTGCACAATATGACATAATGGAAGACAAACTCACTAACACCACTGCTTATCATTCCAAATTAGCTGACGCAATGAAAATCGATCAAATTGCAAATTCAACATTTCAAAATGATGTCGATATCGAAGAAGTGTTAAAGGACTTGAATGAAATCAAACAGTTACAAAGTCCCAAATTTAATAGGGATTTTGTTTTTGAGAGAAAAAATATACTGCCGCAAAAAAACCAAAATATTAAAATAAACACCAAAATTGATATGCGACCGGTTAACGATTATAAACAACAATTTTTCGACTCAAAATTTAGTGTGTTGATGCCTGAATATAACAATTTGCCAAAATTTCAAAGCACAACATTACCAGAAACTGAAGAAGAAAGGGAAAAGGAAAAAGAAAGGGAAAGGGAAAGAGAAAGGGAGAGAGAAAGGGAGAGAGAAAAGGAGAGAGAAAGGCAAAGGGAAAGAGAAAAGGAAAAGGAAAAGGAAAAGGAAAAGGAAAAGGAAAAGGAAAAGGAAAAAGAAAAAGAAAAAGAAAAAGAAAAAGAAAAGGAAAGGGGGAAAAGGAAAAGGAAAAGGAAAAGGAAAAGGAGAAGGAGAAGGAAAAGTCAATTGAAAACGGAAATGAAAAAGAAGTGATTAAAGTAAAAGAAAATGGAAAATCTTTACCAACTTCCAGTGTACAAATTTCAACTGCTGTTTCTGCTTCCGTTCCCGGTCCCTCTTTTCTTTCCCCTGCGAATGTTTCTTTTCCAAAAATTCCATTTCAAAACCAAAATGGGGACACAAGTAAGCGCAATAAAGAAGAAGAAGAAAAAATCGAAAAAATTCCATCCATAATCTCTAATGGAAAAGTTTTTGAGCCGATTACGAATGTTTTAAATTCAAATAAAATACTAAATGGCAATGGTTTACAAAAATATAAAGAAAAAGATGAAATTTTATCTGAAAATAGAAAAGAAGAGGAAAAAAGAATAGAACCAAAAATCAATGGAATTTCGAAAATGTCAGAAATTACAATTGAAAATGAATCCAAACAATCTTCGGAAATTATCACCAAAAAACTTACAAATAAACTAACAACATTCACCACAATATCATCAGCAAGTGACAGTAATGGAGATATTTCAGAGCAAATCTCCATTGGAGTGCAACGTTTAATCAGTTCACCAGATGACTATTGGATTTAAATGAAAATGTAAAAATTTTAAAATTTCAAAGGCGCTCTCCACTTGAAATCGAAACATTTCAAATGCAATTTTAAAATGTTAACGTCAAGTTGGTTGGAGGTTTTTGTTTTTAAGTCAATTGATTATGTTGAAATAACTCAATTATAAAAAGTTCATTCTTTACGTGACAATTAAAATTAATTGGATCCAATTAACCGATAATTAAACTGGTTTAACATTTGCATTTCATAAAAGTCCTGTATTCTATTGATGCAGCACAAGCTAACGATCAGAGTTTTAAGAATTATTGAAAATTCCCAGTTTAAATCGGGGAATTTAATTGAACCGGATAGAAGAAAAGAATCATTCTCTAGTTAGGATTTTGGGTTATTTTTGGTATTTTTAGTATTTTCAAGTAACTCTAAGCTCATATTGCATACCAAAGATTTTAAGTGAAATAAAAATAGAAAAACTGATTAAAACATACGAAAAAATGTTTATTTTCGTAATTTTGCCATTTTCACTGAATCTAAATGCAAAGTGTATGACGAAAAATTCAAATACAAAAATTTCGTGAAAAATTGCTTTGAAGAATTCAAGAATCATAAAATTCAATTTCCATTTCAATTTCTTACAATTCATCGTTTACGAGATTTATCGTGACAAGCATAGTAAGTAAAATGCATAAACAAATGAATGGGTAAGTAAAACGAAAGAAGAACTGGAGAACAAATCAAGTATCGCAAAGATTGGATTGGATTAGCGTTGTCGTTGGTAGTTATTGTTTTTACGTCGTCCAGCAAGTCTCTCATTGGCCAAAGCAAATGGTAGGAAATGATGCGAGGTAAACACCCAACTTCACATACACAACAGCAAATTCAATGTGTGATCATGAGCGAAGCGTCAATTGTATCTTACCGTACATGTGGCTTATTCGTATCTTTATCGGTTTTACTTCGTATCGAATTCTCTATGTGATATTTCTCAATTGCTTTAAAATGTTAACAAACATTTATGTTCCTCAATTGGTTACTATTGTGATTATGTGCTTCATTTTTCAAAAAAAAATTAACCATTTTTGAGCGAAAAAAAATATGCAAAAGAATTGATTTAGAAAAATGTTCGTTATTGAAATCTGGAAAACCGTTTTAAATGAATGGTTTGTTTAATCTTATGAAAAATTACTTTTAACCATTGAAATAGCAATTCAATTAGCTCAATTGGTTTTTCAATTTACAATCCAAATCAAACGAAATCAATATTTCATTGCGCGTTTGAATGGAATCAATGTTTTTTTTCGTCATTCATTGTGAGTGCCATTCCACATGGTCACCGAATATATTTTCAAATCAATTCGACTGACTTAATTGGGATATAGAAATGTAAGTACAAAACAAGCAGGTCGTATTTCCTCAGCAATAATTATATTCGTAAAAAAAAAATATAACATTCGAACTGAATGTGAAGGAATGGCATGTCTAGATTAACCCTTTCAATGAAATACAATCATTCGTTTGAACATTCAACATATGGTTAGTTTGCCTAAAACATATTGAATATGTAGTTAAAGTAATCATGACGGCAATTGAATTGTATGTTTGTGTGTTTTTTTATTTATAGATTTAAAACAGAATTTTGAATTTGTATATGGATAATTGTGTGTAATATAGTTTGCATGTAGCACGATTTCCAGTTTCTTTTATGATGCGCCATCGAAATCATAAAATTGAATTAATTCGTACGGTTTTTATGATATTACAAGCGCATATATTCTGTGTAGTCCAATGAACAGCAGGTTGTTAATCCTTAAATTCTTTTGTATAAATTGCAGGCAAGCATTAGGATTGTAAGCTCACGAAATATTCACTGGACATTGTTGCATGAATCAAAAGATTTTGAAAAGAAATTACAAAAACATGAACAAATCATAAGAAATTACATATGTTTTACAAAAAAGGATACATCAGAATGATGTTGTGAGATAATACTTTCTATTTATTTAATGTTTTTTTATAATTTTCCGGACCGTTACCTAAACTGCGACAATATGTCCATTATTCAGTTCAGTCTGTTGGAGAACCTAAACAAACGGATACCAATAAAATCAACGGTTCTATACCATTTCGTTGATATCAATCGATTTCTATCGTTCGGCATTCAATTAAATGGTTGAAAGTAATAATTTTTTGATCGGGAAAAAAAATACGTTGAATCGTCTTTATGCTTTACAAATGAACGATAAAACCAATTCCAAATGAACAATAATGGAATAAAAAAAAAAAATGAGCAAAAGAAGGGAAAAGAGCGAATGTCGAATAAATCGCAGGCATATGGTTTTGGATGTTCCGACAATTTCCACCCTTCAAAACAAACTCACCTCCGTCAGTTTTGGTAAAATTTGTCTCGAGAATGGAATAAAAGAAAGCTAGAATGCAATAACCGTCGGTCATCGTATCGACTGTTGATCAATTTGCTGCCTAATCCTCTGTATAACCATCAATTAACTTCGTATATTTTCCAAAAGGCGCACAATTCCAATTGAGCACCTTACACAATCTGTATGCTCACTCACTCACTCCCTCTCTTTCTCACTCTTTCTCTCTCTCTCTCTCTCTCTCTCTCTCTCCATCTATCTATTCACCTTGCGCTATTGTTGTTTATTATTTATTTTAGATTTCGACACCGAAAACGAACGACAGCAGAAAATGTATGAAAGAAAAACACTTCTCGATCAATCGATCGAAAGAAATAAAAAAAAAAAAACAAATTTATAACAAAAGGAAAAAATTCTTTATTTCGAGGCACGACAATCATCAGACATAAGGTGCTGGTTCTACTGTTTTCCGTTCATTTAAGGTAAAAATATTCGACCTTTTCAGTTACAAATTCATCTCTGTTGCGTTGATCGTTTGGTTCGTTTTTTTTTTCTCTTGCTTTTTTTTATTATTGTGCGTAAAAAAAAAAAAAAAAAACAAAAAAAGACACCTGTAGCCTGTGTGTTGTGGCATGTTTGCTGTGCTGTGCTCTGCAGAGACAGATACAGATACAATATGCACCACGCACCATGTTGCGCTTCATCATTACTGTTTGATTCGAATGTTATACAATTTTAGAGCAACAACAACAGCAGTCACAATGGCACAGCAATGATATTCAAGCGTACAAGACATGAGAGAGAGAGTGAGAGAGAGACCTGAAGTGCTGCAAGCATATGAAAATTGGTAAAAATACGTAGTGATCACCATAAAGAATCTGCCAATACTACACAGACACAGAAGCCACAAAATAAAATAGTAGAAATTTTATTCATTCAACAATTATTGTATGATCGTTTGTATGTGGTTGGTTAACATACATAGACAATTCTAGGCGGAGCAGTTTTTCACGTAGAATATATAGCATTTTTTTTATCGCACCGACTACTATTGATCGAAATGAAAACAAGTGTTGCATACATTTACAAAGTCACTCACAAATACAATCGTAAGTTTTGCGTTAGCATAACATTCATATCGATTGTGAACAGGTATTGGTGATCATTAAGCATGCCGCCAAGTAAAAAGCAAACACCAAAAGGCATAACGTCTTTTTGTGATCCGATGTGGAATCTAGAGACAATACGATCATATTGTTTCAACGCATATTGTGTACGGTGTATGAGTGATTCGCTTTAACGAAGAAACAAACAAGAAAAGAGTAGGTAGAGCGAATTAAAAGAAAGAAGAGAAAAAAAAAAACATAAACGAGATCGATCACTTCTACCTGTTGAATTGCTACAATTTTCATTGTGGCTAAGAAACTCTGTTTACGCGTATGGGTGTTCGTTCATTCGTTCGTTCATTCGGTCGACTGATCGTTTCTTATACATAACATCTTAAGACGAAAGATGTTTGTATTGCAGCACCTTAGTCCAAGTTAGTTTGTATATGTGTAAGATAGTTGCTTGAATGAATGACACTAAATTGGGCTAAAATCAATCGTTTGCATGTATGTGTGTATGTGTGTATTTGTATTTGAGACGATTACGCATGGAGCTAAATCAAATTGCACCGACTTCGATGAGAGAAGATGATGCGATTGTATTTGTGTAACGTTTTTTTTTTTTCTTTCCTTTTCTTTAACGTTCTACCGTGCTTTGCTCTGCTCTGTGTATGATACTCGATGCTTTGCGATTGCAACATTTTACACAACTATTCCACGTTTATACTCTGGAAGGTCATGGTTACATATTAGTTTGATCAAAACGGTCAGTTTATATAAAACCATTTGAGGGATTGGATCATCTTTTCAGCCACTGAGGGACACATAACAAATATTGCGCACGCTGTGCACAAAATTCCTACCCCGATTGTTTGTGTATTGTTTTAAATCTAATTTTTAACAATTTTATTCGGTCGCGTATTTTATTCGATTTTTGTTTTTTTTTTTTTCATTTTTTGCGAATTATTTTCAAATAGTTCTCATTATCACAAAATTCGTTTTTCGCACCTTATCGTGTATTGATTTTTGTGTATTTTCCCCTTCAAATAAATCAAAGATAAAGAAAAAATCCGATTAAAGATTTTGTGTAAGCAAAGTTATATTCATGGAACTGAATAAGAATCAAATGTATAATTTTGCAAGTGTTTTCGGTGTTTATCAATTTACTGCATTTT
Organism: Resseliella maxima; assembly: GCA_029041755.1. Taxonomy (NCBI): domain Eukaryota; kingdom Metazoa; phylum Arthropoda; class Insecta; order Diptera; family Cecidomyiidae; genus Resseliella; species Resseliella maxima. The sequence goes on from JAQOWM010000186.1 coordinate 230,638, forward strand.
GAACTGAAAAACCAAAATCGTTATTAAAAAATCATTTAATAAGTGATTGAGAACATTAAATTGAAATCAGAAAGAGAACAAAAAATTAGTTAAAAGAACAATGGAAACGTGTGTTTTGATTCCACAAGAGTTTTCATTGGCTGTGACAGCAGCCGGTGCCCGAAACTCTGGCGAACAATCTGTATCTGTATGGTCATCAACAAGAATTAAGCAAGGTGAACTCTACTATCCATTCCAAGGAACCGTACGCATAGACAAACTCAACATATATTCATATGTTGAAAATGAAGATGTAAGTATTAAAATTGCACAATGCATACAACATTCTACCTTATTATCATACAGAAAATAATTTCCTTTAATCAGCAAACGAAAATTAAAAAAGAAATTTTCACACGCAGTAAAAAACATAAAAAAAAAAAAACAATCTCAGTTTCCTTTCATTGAACATTTTTATCAACGATCGCATAAATTATTCGTCGTAATCGTGATGTTGAGCATCATAAAGTTGAGAATATTGTGTAATTGAATGAGAAAAGCTCATTTTGTTCTACATATTAGACAAAATAGATCTATGTATAAATCATTGGCCGGCACTTACATAATTAAATGCAGAAAAGCAAAAAAAAAAGGGAAAAAAAGAGAAAAAAAAAAATGCTCAAGTTCAGAATTTTAATTTGTCGAGCAAGCACAGAAGAGATAGATGAATTATGTACGATTGTGATGTAGTAGTTTTCTTAAGAAAGATGATGGTATTTTTATGGGCATGTGTTCTAGTTGAGAGAGCGCATTACGAGTGTGAAGAAAATTTTTTGGCCAGTCTCCCATGACGGTGGGAAAATCAGTCGTTTTGAGAAATAACACTTCGCCTTTCACGGATGCACGCGTTTCTTATCGTTGATATGTTTATGTCAAATGGTTTTCTTGAGTCAATGCAAACCAATGTCTTGAAAGAAAAATGCAAGCGATCCCATACCATACCATACCCATCCCATTCTATATTGTTTTTCCCCCTCATTCTTTTTTATTTTCATTATTCTGATGTGCGCATTATTATCGTTACATTTTATTTATGAATTTCGTATTCTTGTAACGTTCTTTTCTTCTTCTTTTTCTTCTTCTTCTTTCTTGCTTTCTTATGTTTTTCTTTCTATTTCGACAAAACTAAGACAATAAATGCAATGGTTACACGCAATTTATTAACACAAAACCAGGAACACCAGCATATATTCACATACATTTACATATATTACGGATATATTCATTGCTATTATTGCTATTCAAAATTAAATTGAGATCAAAATCGAGATCTACCTTCTTTTTCTATCGAAATATACTCGTTTTTAAGTGGCCGTAGTGTGCGCATGTTGATGAGGGTTGACTTGCGATCGACTGTTTTATACGTTATTCTTTTTCTTTCCCTGCTTTTCTTTTATTCTTTCTTTCCATTTTTTTTTTCTTTTTTTATTTCTTTTGCGCCTCTTTCACTTTCTCAAGGATGTGCATTGAACATGCAAAGACGTTGTGCTCACTTTTCCATGACATTCCCTATATAACCACATCATTTAGTAATTTTTTCGTTGTTATTATTTCTTTTGCTCATAAATGCGCAACGCTTCTAACTATGGAAAATTAACGACGAAAATGAAAAAAAAAACGTTGATGAGTGAAACATTGATCAATTACGTTATTTTTCACTTTGTTTGGTTTGGCCAGAAGAATTCCCCTGTCTTTTTTCCCCCCGCATAGAAAAAACAAACGTTTTCTATGTGATGAAAATATTGCTGAATTGTAATTATTATGTTTTAAATATGCGTAATTTGTTCAAATAGAATTAAATGAAAATGATTCCATTTGAAGAAGATCCATGTGAACGACTTTATGACCGTATACAGGTTAGAGTTTAGTAATGACAATGCAACAGGTTTCATGCATAAACATGAACAAGACAGGTAACCACCATCATAAATGATTATCGTCTGGAGGATTTCAAAATTGTATATTCAAAATGCATTATGGGAAAATTACATTTCGAAAAGGGATGAGAGAATGAAAATATGTCGACCCTCTCTAACGATATGCAACAGGTTGTGAGCACAATAATGATAAATTACTCAATGAAATGATGACCGGAATGAGCTTTTGCATATTTTTGACAGTTAACGAATATTTTCTTTTTTGTTCATGCTTATTATGTTTTGGAGACATTTGTACCTTGTCGAATGATAACAACACGCAATACTTGTTGAATGCACGAATAAATTTGTATTCAGCATGTTTATTACAAATTAACTGCCACTAGGTAATCGAAACATTTGTGCGAAATGTTTGGTTGGGAAACTGGATTTTGAGCTTTCAACTATAATTTACGGATTCAATTGGAAATCCAATTCAAATTTTCAAAACGATGTAGATATATTGTCGGATAAGAAACGATGAAAGATTGTTGCGATTGATGCAATGCCTATTGAAACAGTAAATTACAATTATACCGCCTACCGATTCTCGCCTGCCGCATCACAAATTGATTTTTTTTTTTTCATTTCATTTCACGCATCTACTGAATTAATATATGCAAAATCACCGTCAATTCAGAAACGATTGAAATATTTGCAGCTTTTTCGCCATTTACAGACAAATCATTTGTGCTGTGATTTTTTCACGATCTTTATGAAAAAATAAACTACCAACCAAAAATATATGGAGATCTGATTAATTTTATGGAGCCATGCAAACCAATTAATTTCCAAATCAACACTTTACATCGTGCAAAACACGAAAGTTCAAACATGGTTTTTCTAGTTTAAATAAAATCCCATTCTGGTCACGTTTGATTCGGGAAATCAGCTGGATATTTGCATTATCGCGTTTTTTTTTCTCGTTTTTGGACTTTTTCAATCGAGAATTCAAATTAGTCAAATTATTATTTGCTGCTTTAGTGTTATCAACATTTGATTTAGTGCATTGCGCTAAAGAATTTTTTTTTCATATAATTTCCTGATAAATTACATCAGTTCATGACACGCACATCAATACCAAATTGCAAACAGGCCCTTTTTACCACATGAAATACAAGTAGCAACAATTTGTAACGTTGAAATCACAAGTATAAATCTTAAAATAATTGATTGGATCACATGTCGTCGCAGCAAGATTAAGCAAAGCACCTTAAGTATTGTATCCAATTGTGTAAAGTAAAAAATTGAACGATTTCATTTCAAAGAAAACAAAGGGAATAAATGAAGGAATTAAAGTGGTTAGCGGCGGAGAAATAAGAAGAAAAAAAAAATCAACTGCTTTTAAACGTACGGAAAAGGCACGAAACAGTAAAAATCGTCGTGAATAGAATTTGGCTGTGAGGTAGCACGTGCCAGCGATTTCCTGATCTGTTTATTTTTGCGAGTGTGCCGCGATCGAATAATTGCGATTCAATTTAAAATCAGCCCATTGACGCTTGATTGCATACATTTTTTCGCCCAAAAGCCAATTCGCTCGTGACCTTTTTAACTTCATCTATAAGATCGAGTTCTATGAGTTTGAAATAATAATTGGCGAAGGCTGTAATCAATTGCTTTGGATATTTTCATTTGCCCCGATCATACTTCGTTCTACTATAAATTTAATGTTGAAAAATTGTATGGCAAAAGTGCGGCCATTCTATGGATTTGATTTAGTTTATTTTTTTTTTTTCTTTCTTTCTTTCTTTTTCATTTCATTTTGCACCAATGTGTGCACAAGATAAATTTTCCATCGCGATCCATTCAATTATGATTGATTTGAACTTTTGCATTTGTTGTTACAACGTCAAAAAGTAACTCATTCAAATGGATTCATTGCAAGCCATAATCGTTCATGTGAATGAACTTTATTCTGCAGCTCTTTTGTTTTATGATTGCAATTTCTTTCTCGTAACCATCGTTAATGAATGCCTATTTCGAAATTGTGATTAGAGTGTGCATTTTTTTTCTTTCTTTCTTTCTTTCTTTCTTTCTTTCTTTCCAAAGCAATGAAATAGTGAGTGTGAGCGCGTATTTTCATTGCGTTAATAAACTTGAGACATGAACTCGAAAACAATTTTTTTTTTCTCACACTCAAACAAACACTTCTACTTTTATCAGTCATCGCGTCGACTAAATATGTATTCGACGCCATAACTAAGAAAAGTAAAAGAAAATAAAATCAAAGCAAAAAAAAAAAAAAAGAAAAAAAAATTATTGCAGTTCACAAAAGCCGAGCACTTTGTGCACGCGCTCAAGTGTTTGTGTATCGTTAGGTGAAAAAAAAAAAAACCAAACCATCGCAAATAATCAAAAAGGCACTTACCTGAACATGAGCACGGAAAAAATGAAGCGACGAAATAAAGAGTATGGCTTAGTCTTCAAATGCATGAATGAAATTTGCCGAGTTAACGATCAAGCTTCGATGCAGGCAAGAATTCGCGCATGAAATATTTTTCCACTATTCAACCGGCACACACATTTGACGCACATTGTGTATCGCAAAGTCATTGCTTTCCTTTGAACTTGCATTGATCAACGACGGTCGTCGTCGTCGTCGTCATCGTCATCATCACTAAGCTCAAGTGTACTGATTTAATTTTTTTTTTTGTTTTTTTTTTTCTTTTCGCTCAGTTATCAACATGATGAAATGGATCAGTGTAGGTCTTTGCCAATCGAATGCGCGCGTATTTGCTACACTTAAAAACAAAATCCAAGTAAATTAAAAACTTTCACTGCCTATTATGACAAATTGTAGCATTTTCCATCATATTTTCTTGGTCGCTTTTTTTTTATGCAATAATGAGCATATCGCTTCTTCACATAATATATCAACATAGACACGCTTGCATAGAAGAAAGCGCGTACAAACCATATCACATAATCAACGATTACGGCATTAGTGCGTCCATTGTCGTTATTAGATCGATCACCATATTTCTTTATCTCGGTTACATTGCATTGAATCGTTCGATCGTTGAGATCTAGCAACAAAATGCGTTGCATTGCTGGCAGCGAAAAACAGCTCATGTAATCGACATGTGTCTAACAAGTTTTATTATGTTGTTCTGGTGTCGCGGTGCGCACTTCTTTTTTTTTCTTTTGTTTTTGCTCTCTTCTCTCGCTTATTTCGAGATCTTTTTCCTTTTAATTCATTTATCGATGATAGGCCTTGTGGTATTGCGCGCCATTTGTGCGTAAATTTGTGATCAATCGGATGCAATACGCAATTATTTGAAATGCGGTAATTATCTGACGTAAAGCGAATAGTTTTTATTTTTCTTCTCTTCAGCTGCTACACTTATCGTTACTCGTCAATCTACGGATATGATATTTACAAATATGTAATTGCTGTCAAACTGGTGATACACGATTTGAAGTTTCTATTTTTGCATAAAAACAAGTCAACTTATAAATGCACGTGCATCGATTTCCGAGTCGTTGTTTATTCTTTTTTTTTTCTCTCTCTCCTCTCTCATATGCATTAACAAAAATCGTGCAAATTTTAAACTCAATCAGAGCCATATGGTTCATTTGAAGATAAATGAATGCAAATATGTTGAAACATGCAAAATTGAAATGGTTTTAATTTTTTTTTTTTTTTCATTTGCCGCAAATAATTTCCACAGTCAAATCGAAAGATTTTTTTTCTCTCCTTCTCATCGATGGTTTTGCATTTGAACAGCACAGCACAGGTGCCTAAATATGAATGTGAATTGAAAATAAAAACAAGAGCCTAATGCAATCGCAGACACTTATACCCAGATAAAGAAATAATCATGTAAATAATAGCACATGCGCGAATACGATTAAATCAAAAGATTAATGAACTCGAAAAGGTGTATGAGCGCATAAAATGCAATCCAATGTGTATTGCCTGTATGAAAGAAAGATTCAAACCTGAGCCTGTGTTTTTAGCGAATTTTTCGTTGAGCGCAAAACGTGTATTTCAGTTTAAATCGGTTCAACATGAAATACATATAAAATTCATAACTTATTATACATACAATGACTGACATTAAATCGAAAAAAAAAAAACTACATGAATATTGAATCGAAAAAAGAGATCTCGTTACATTTTAGTTCCTCGAGAAAAGTATGCGATTAAAAATGTGCACATCAAATCAACATTAGATAGAATGAAGAAACAAATATTTGAATATAAAAAAAAATGTAACATTTTGACCAAATCCATGCAAGAAATTGACAGTTAATTCTTTTATTCTATTGAAAATGCTTTCTGCGTGATTTTCAGTTCAGTACGTTGGCTTTTTAAAAGAAAAAAGAGTCACTTGAATAAATGTTCATGTTTTTCTCTGATCGAAACGATGACCTGAAATTTCTGAATTTTCTTCTTTGTTCACTTCAGAAAAATATACAATTCCATAGTCATGGCAATTTGCTTTGGATTTCTTTACAACTGTTAAAATAATAAGACTGAATAGTGGTCTCTAATTAACAGTTTTGAGCTCGTGCGGTGATATTCTTTTTGTTAAAAAATAGAACGAAAATTCGATAACAAGAAAAGAATAGTTGCGGCACCCAATAAATGCTAATTCATGTAAACTAGATACGTCCATACGTTGATACGTTTTTACCGACGCACAGTTTCATTTTCTTCGAGAGTTTTCTTTTCTTCTTTTGTACGTGCACAAACGCACAGAATATTGACCAGTTGATTTTTCCTGTCAAGAGTTTTTTTTTTTCTTCGATCACACATTTTATGTTGACATGATAATATACGTGTTGATTTTTCACACTTGGGAATCAAATTTTCTGAAACAGTACTTCACGGAATCAAATTCAGTTTTTTTTTTTCTCTCCATTAAACTGTATCGAATTTGTGATGGACAATAAAGAAAAAGAAAAAAAAAAACGCAAAAGAAATTTAATCGCACCAATTTCGATCGTTTTGTAATTAGATCGATTTTCAAACAGTTTTTCGCTTAAGCCAAACAATTTGAAACTATTGTTAGTTTATTGTCGAGCACAGCATGAGGACAAATATTTTGAGCATCAAGTAATTCTCTTCCATTTTTCACAATTACACGTTCTATGGTAGAGAAAATTAAAGACTTCTTGAATATGGGACTCAATCAAAAGTAAAATAAGAACACAGTTAAAAATGAGAGAAGAGAAAGAGAGAGAGAGAAAAAAATTGCTTAGAAAATTCAGTGGCGCCAATTCGCTAACAATATTTTTCTGTCTTTTTTTTTTACTTCCGATTTCATTCAAACAACATTGCGTACAAGAATTTTACATCTTTTGCATGTTTCGAAATGAAATTACAAAAAGAAAAAAACCCAGCAAATAAACAAGCTAAAAATAAGAACTGGAAAAGTAATAAACCTCACGTTATAGCAAATACAATTCCAGTTTAACGATTGATACTTCATTGATGAACACAAACTGGCATTGAAACTGCAATTCTAGTTATGGAAAAGCACTCAAACCGAATTTGCATAATGATTCGATTGAAAAGTACTTCATTGATGAATACAGAAATTGATGGGCCAATTCATCGGTAATATAATGATAAAAATCGCCTTTTTTACGCAGTAATCTTAAGATTTTTGCGACGAATGAATTCATTGCATATTCAATACGAAATGATTATTTTTATATAATTGAAACGAAAAGCAATTACAATTGAGATGCTGTAGCTTGCAGCCTGTAGGGAGAATTTAACACATGAGTTTTAGCCAGACAATGAAATATCCCTTGCGAAATTCATTCACTTATTGTTTATTTCTCGCCCTCTTGAATATCCAAAAATTCAGATTGTGCCAATCATTATAATTGAATCTTTGGAAATTAAGAAGAAAATGACAATGTATTGTGCAAAAAGTAGCAACATCATTGAAATATATTGACGAATATTCGATGATTCGTTCCCATATCGTCTTTTACACCGATTTATCTTTTGACTGTATTCATGCAGGTAAACAAGAATTCATTTCATCGCTACCCATCGATGTGCATCGATCGATTGATCAACCGTCGACTTTTATTCTCTCTATTTTAAGTCTTCTTTGGCATTTTCTTGTTTCGATATATTGTATCAGATCAGAATATAATAAGGTCAGGTGCATTTTGAATACCGTTTTGGTTTAGAGAATCTGTTTTATTTTTCTCTTCTTTTTTTTTATATTATAAACGCAATATCCAACTGAATATTGAGTCAGAGGAGGTTATTTTTAATTTTCAATACGACTCCAAATGAATATAAAAAAAAAAAAAATAAAATAAAATGAAACACCTTTATGTCGATATTAAAATACAATTAACTTATATATGACCTAGTATTCGGGATTTTTTTTTTCTTCTTCCTTCAATTTTTGGATTGATGATTTGTTTTTCTTCTTTTTCAAAGGATAATCACAAATAAATTTCAGTTCTACCCTCATGATGATTCTTTGTAATCGCTGTGAGATACAAGTCGCACAGCGGATGTTAAAAATGTTTAATAGCGGGACCCTGAGAATGCCTAGACATATAATCGCTATTGGATTAGATATAATATTTTGTAATCATGTCCCTTTCTCATTCGATGTGCATTACGATTTATATGTTTCAGACTATAATCGAAATCGAAACACTTTCCATTTAAAACAAATAAAAAATCTCAACAAAAATTACAACAACACACATATTCAACTTGTAAATAATCTGATTTCGTTCTCATAATAACATATGCATTGAAATGCTGACATATCGTGACGTTGAAACGTCAATCAAAAAGAAAAACAGTAAATGGATCGATGGTTTTAAACGAATTCCAAAAACATCAAAAATCGAAAAGGTTCGTGGTAATCAAACGACCAACTTATTCTTTATGTCTTTTATTTGATATGGTCTATGGCAAGCATGCAACCCGAAATGGTATTGATTTATAGCATATTTTTTTTTATATCGTTTTTGGTGTTTTTTTTTTTTTTTTTTTTGCTTCAGTCTCGTCTCTTTTACAATCATTAAAACATTCTCAAAGGCCAAAAAAAGCAACGACAATTTAGCAGGTGCATTTTATTTCTACAATTTGATACGTCAATCGTCCGCGAATGGTTGTGCCAATACCATAGAATTTCAAAGGCAATAAGGCACATCAAAAGATCGTTATTTTTTTTTCTGTTGTTTCCGGATTAATTAGACAATTTCTTTGAGGTGTAGAAAAAGCGAAGCAAAAAAAAAACAACAACAACAACAATGCTGTTTTCTACCTGGTGCATGTGTGGTGCGCCTTAATTGCAGTCATTATCGGTTGGGCTGATTGAAGATAAACGAAAACCGGAATTCACTTTGCTATCTCACTTTTTGTCTGTTCTGTCTGATATTCGTTACTATTGAATCGCCAAAAAATTTTCAACGCTTACTGCATCCCAATTGAGTGTCGGTTTATTGATTACACTCGTTTTTTTTTTTATTATTATTCTGCTGTTCTTCTCATCGTTTTTGTTATGTAATTTTTCACGGAACTTTATCCGCATCATTTTCGATTACGTTTTCATCCTAATGATTATGGCAAATAACAAAGTTCTTTCTTTTGCCCGTTTGAAAGATGAAACCGGTCAAGAAAGATCCGATCTGACACAATTTTTCAATGCTGTTAGTAAACAACACCGCAGTCCCTAATGGAATGCTGTTTGCTGTAGATTAGGCGAAAAAAAAAAAACTAGCATGAAACGTACACGGTGATGCATTTGCCACAGCTGAAAGAGAGTTGGACATAAGTATAAAAACAGAAGAAAAATATTACATAGAGTGAAAGATGCTGCATACTCTTCATGACGCCACATTATTCCGCACTCGGCAGCAATTATTCTTCAATTCGATTCATAAATTCTTTTAATACTAAATGGCTGTACCATCGATCGAAATGCGCGCACTTGAAAATTTATTGCAATTTCATTTAATAACATCTCGAACTCAGAACCATCTCCAGCGCCTCATTCACTCATCCACATCTTATTCTCTTTTTTTTTACTTTTCTTCTCTCTTGCATCGATATAATTTATTCTTACGATTCATTGATAAGTTGATATCCGTACTGATGCTGTTTATTTCGCAGCAAACGATTGTAAAATCGAACCAAATAAAACATGATGTCGATAAAACGGCCACAAGAGGAAACGATCCATCGTGTTGGAATACAACAACAACAACAAGAAAAAAAATCTTTGGCATCGCGTATAACTGGTTTCTTTTCTTTCATCGTTTCTTTTTGCATGCGTTTTTTTTTTCTCTCTTTTCGTATTTTTGTTCTATTTACTCTGCCACAGATCGTATATTTTAACATGTAATTCGCTTTGAATTGGAGCTTAGAGTTCTTGTCAAATTCGATTGGATATAATGAAAATGAATTATTACTTGTCACAAACCGAATAAAAGCAACATTCCAAATTGCTCCCTTCTTACACACAAATCTCCACATCTCCATTACCATCTTGAACGAATAAAAACAACAAAACACAAGAGAGATTGGATGTACTTGATTTTATAAAATGAAACACAGCAGCAGCAACATCAGCAGAAGATTGAGTAGTTCTTATTGGGCATCGAATTAACTAAAAGAATGAATACAACCATTCTTTGCGTCTAAAGAGTTAATGACTTCATAAACATTTGCCCAAAATTTCAAATAGACAAGATAAATTACAATGAAAAGAAATAATAGCACTTCACATATTTCATTCTATTTCCATGTTGTTGTTGTTGATTTCTTTTTCTTCTCTAGTACGTGTGGAGAAATTGCCAATGGGATCGTCGCTTCTGTAATTCGATGTACGCTCTCGCACATTTATCAATCGGACTTAATTTTTTCGTTTCCTATTCCGTGAACGCACTTACCAAATGAACGAAAAAAAAAAAATAAAACATGAAAATCGATTGTCATTATTTTCAGCGTCATTTTTTTCCTTATTACGATCAAATTAAGCTATTTCGAATACAAAATGTCGGTTCATTCATTGAGCTTCTGGTACAAGCTGATCGATATGATCATAGCTTCATGTTAGAATTACCATTTCGGTTTTGATTTAAATGATTTCGAACGATAGCTAAGAGCATTCGAAAGACAGTGCAGATAGAGAGAAAAAGAGAAATGCTTTTGGTCGTTGCAACAATAACGTACAATTATAGTGATTATGGTTTGTGAATAGCCAAACGGAAAATTAGATACACGCTTCAAGCCAAATGGTTTTCCGGTTTTCGATGTTTTGTCGCTTTTAAATTCACTTCGCATCTTGGACGAAAGTGATTACACCTCAATAGTGGTACTGGTACATGACAAATTATTTCATCATTTCTCACTCAAATCGATCGTTGTTCTGTAAAAAAAAATGCTAACGAATCTAATTGACTTCAACTGAAATCTATAAGAAACTCAAATGATTTTAGTCAAGACTGGTTTAACGCTGATTAATGTCGGAAGAATCAATCATTGCTCATAATTTGTTTCTTTCGAATAATAATTAAATGAAATTTGAATTTCGCACGTAAATCAAAGTTTATGTAGAAAATCACGTAGATTTTATGTTTTCTTAACAAATTCTCACTTGTTTGAAACAATTCATTAGATTTAATCGTTAAATTTATTACTAATTGTGCGGATCACTTTGCATAATATTTACATCACCCCCTAAAATGCATCGTTAAACGATAAAGAGCACACATATCTTGATATGTTCTTGAGTTTGTTGTATTGCGTGTATGATCACGAAAGCATGAAAATGCTTCATAAATTACATGTCGGCGCTTCAAGATTGTTTCAATGTTTAACAATGTGCGATACCTATTATTCCGTTAAAGTGTTTTAAAGAATTTGTTCAAATGACCGTTAAATGAATTTCATTTGCGTCAAAAGAGCATAAGTGCACACACGGGTATGGTTTCATCGTATAAAAACAGTATATTACACGCAACAGTAACTCCCCCATTATAATTGTACGCGTTTATGCATACAAAAGGACAAACCGTATAACCATACGTGGCCTTTTCATCTTCTTCACGCTCAGGTGAAATATGAATAACACTCAAGAACACAACATCAAAAAAGAAAATGAATCAAGCATTTCTAAGCCGCGTGCTAATGAATAAAATGACAAAACAAACAAATCGGTATTGGAATGAAACATGACAAGTGCTCTTCAGCAGTCGGTTCATTTTGATTAATTCAATTTCATTGAATCGAATGGACAAAAGAGAGAAAAAAAAAACCATCGAACGAAATGTATTTACTTTTTCTTTTTTCACTGAACATATGAAAAGGTCCATTCAGCGTCAAGAAAAACAAAAACTAGCATTCAATTAAGCAACCTTTAAAGGTATTCGGTTTTTCATCGTCTGTGTTCGTTTTTTTTTTTTTTTTATTTTTTTTTTTCGTTCCACCGCAAAGAGTGGCAATGTTCCAGCTATTTAAGTGGTAAACCGAGCAGAACAATTCTGATTCTAAAGTAAATTACATTGATTGTGATGAATTTGTGGTTTACCTTTTTTGTTTGATTTGCTTGAAATGTGCACGCTTCGATCGTCATTATATATCTTGACTGACCAATCAAACGGGTCGAATTTATGATTGTATGGCGTGGAGAATCATAAAAAAGCAACTCAATGCACTTCAATTATTTTTTTGTTCTTTTTTTTTCCTTTTTATTATTTTCGCTCTTTTTAAGATCTTTTTGTAAAATCGAGTGGATAACTTATCATTATTTGTCTGGTATTTTTTTTTTTTTTGTTGTTTACAGATTCGCCACAGATTCGGTTTGTATGATGAGATTTCTATTTCGAATGGATTTCGTGTGCGTCATTGCAATTGGATCCGATTTTTGAGAGTTTCTAAAACATATGGACCACAGGTAAATGTTGAAAATTTTGATATTGATTTGATTTTAAATACGATAAATTATATCGAAATTAGTGACAATCGACAAGAATTTTTTAATAAGACAAAAGATTTTATTTTGACAACTCCGTTTCAATCAATAGTTTTCAATCAAAAATGTCGATTTCAATGTTGTTTTTTTTTCTCTCTTTTTTTCTCTCTCTCTCTCTCTCTCTCTCTCTCTCTCTCTCTCAAATAACCTGTTACGCTTAGTCAATATATCAAATGTTCAATATTTGATACTTTTATTGTATGTCACATTCTTAACATATTTGAATTTGGTTTTTTTTTTCTTCTTCGTTTTTCGTTTTTAAAACAGGTCAATGTAGTTTGTGCAAAAGTAAATGGTGAACCAGTCTATGAGATACACAGACCTATTGCAGCACATCAAGAATTAGTTGTTTATTATTTGGCTGAACGGCCTGAAGAATTGTTATTTGTACACATGAGAAGTACACTTTATCGACGAACAATGGATTCAATCTTAGAAGGTAAGTTAATTTGAAGATGACATCATTCAATACCAAAAAACAAAACAAAAAAAAAATAGCCAGTATTTAATTAATTGAAAATCATATTGCTACGGTTGTTATGTGACAATGTAATTGAAAAAAGGTGATGTAATTAAGGGTCCGGTTTATCCGAATTTAAAAACAAAGCCATATGTTAAATTGACAAAAATGCCACAAAAATTCAAGCGACGCTAATTCAAGGATGACGACGTGATCTTTGTACACAGTGTACACAATGTCACCATGTCATTGCATGTAATCAAGTAATATAAAATAAACAACACTGTCTAACCAAAAATAATTTCATAATTGAGATCAACTTGTTGTTGTTGCAATCGTTTTCATTTAAAATATATCGATGGGATTTAGAGAATAGGAAATGAAAATCTCGTCAGCCTCTGAGTTTAAATGGCTTTGAGGTTATTATACATTTTTTTTTTTTTTTTTTGGTTTTTATCCACTTAAATCATAGCGTATCACGTTTTTCTTCATTTGGTTTTTTAAAATACTTTGAAAGTGTTGTTTTTTTTTCGGTAATTTGTTTTGATTTCTTGTACACACTTAAGTGAGTCATTGATGTCGTGTGCATATGTTTACAATGTATTACTACCAATAGTAATGATTCGTGAACCTTATGATTAACTAAAATTGCTGGTCGTATATTGCGTGACATTTGAGATTTCACAAGCATATCGCAATGGCAGTTGATTGTCGTCTTTATTTCATTAAAATATTCTCTTTCTAAAAAATTTCAACTTCAACGCCAAATCGCGGGCACCTTGAATCCCATACTCCCATACTCTCATACTCAGTTTATGTATAGTTGTTGCCGATGAAATGCCTTGCGTGATCACTTATGAAAAATAAACCAAACGAAGAAAAAAAAAAAAAAAAAAACACAGAAGAAATAAACAAGAAACCAAAACTCTTACAGAAAGAACCATTCGATCAACGACAAATTGCTCACAAATATTTTTATTTTACGATTGCCTTTTTTTATAAAACCGAAAAATTCGCCCAATAGCAAATTCTTTGTTTCGAATATTCCATAATTGTGTACAATACAAAACGAACGATATCAAACTGCAGAGTTTTTCAGCATAGTTCGTGCGGCGAGAATTGAAATCATTTTCAAATAAAAATTCAATACTTTGGCAAATGAACGAGTAAAGAAAGAGAGAGAGGGAGAGAAAGAGAGAGAGGAGATGAAAAATGTGAAGAGAAACGTATTTCTTGTCACAGTATGAAACGCATTCCACACATCACCTCAGCTATTGCTTTTAATCGGCATAACTAAGTAGCTCAGGGAAATAATTGAGAGAACTGTGCGCTGGCTGCTGCTCTCGTCATTTTCATTTCCTTCGTGCCCGTCAACTTCATGGTTTTGTTGTTGTTATTTTTTTTATTTTTTTTTTTTACTTTTTTGTTGTGTTGCTTAGAATTTCCAAACAGTGCAGCGCATGCAGTTCACTGTCTGAGCCAATTCATTAGTTTGTTTGCTTTTTCAATTCAAATTTTCTTCGCGTTATTTCTTAAATGCGCCCATATCCCGTTCAATGCTACTGAAGCACAATATCGATCGATGCGGTGAACAGCATTCGGCTTTGGTAAACATTTAACAAATTACATCATGATTTGAAAACAGCTAAGCACGAACATTGTCCAATGCAAAATGTAAAATACCATGGATACTATACAATACCAGTCGTCGATGACTGAATAAGAACGAAAAGAACAAATATTGAAGTAAAGTGATGAAGATCATGCTGATGATGCGATTGCCGTGTGACTGCCACACAAATCTATTGCGATTACAAGACATAAAATGTGTGTGCGCTTACGATCGGCGCGCACACGCTCGGCTTTGTAATATGCGGTACATTTACCAAATCACAAAGGACCGAATCAAGTGGCGAGAGAGATACACGAAAATGAACAAAAATCATCGACACACAGAGCCACAATATAAAACACAAGTAATCGGGGGATATTCATAAAGTATACACGAATGACACAGCACAAAAATGCGCTTTAAATCCATCCAACATCGCACAACCAAAGCGAATTAAAAAAGCCATCGCTCTCTCTCTCTCTCTCTCTCTCTCTTTCACCTGAACTGAACTGAATGTAACATATTATAATCAAAACATATTGTTCGTTTCGTTGAGTTTGCGTGTAAAAGTTAACGCAGCAACGCGATAGAACATGATGCTGACTGAAACAGCAGCTCAGTGAATTAAAAATTAATTGTTCACCTTTTCTCCTTTACAATATAAAATTATGTGGTCACACAGTCAACCGAAGCCATACCGCCCGTTAAAAAGATAACCACAACAACCGAAATGAACATCGTCTACTTCTTCTTAATTTTTTTTTTTCTGTAATACTTGAAACGCTCAAGCATCCAAGATACAATGAACGTTTAGTGATAGTTGTGTAAGATGAAAAATGCCGTCAACGCTCCAAATATTTAGATTTGATGGAATCGAACGATACTGTTTCGAGTAGTTGTGTTTATTTATCATGCTCTTGGTACATCGAGCGTGCTCAACATAGAATAGATCTTATCGAATAGATTGAACATTTTTCAATTGATCACTTGAAAAAAAAAAAAAAAAAAAAAAAAACACGTTGATTCTTCCATCCATTTCAATTGAATTGATTGTGATTTTTGTTTTTGTTTTTTTTTCACCATACAACAGAATCACCGCTCGATTTATCGATGTCATTATTATCGCGTGTGATGCTGCCCATCAGTCCGCCGTCGGGTGGCGAAGATGAGCACAAATCCGTGTCAGGCGAATCACTAACATCATCTTCATCAGCGGCAAGCAGTGCTGGTGATTTAATGGATACATCGATCACAATGCCACGCACATCACCAAAAGCCCGTCCAACACGAGGCGAACGAGCACTTTTACCATGTGAAGTATGCGGCAAAGCATTCGATCGTCCTTCGCTATTAAAACGACACATGCGAACACATACCGGTAAATTCAACATTTCTCTTTGTTTTGTTAGATCGGTCGGTCGGTCGGTAATAATTTTTTAAATTTATGATTACCGCACACCTCAATCCATCTATCATTTGGCTATGCATTTTTTAACAATCTCACATCAAAATATTATTCATGTTCAATCATCGATTGCGCTACTAGAATTTTTACACACAAACACGAAGAGATTTTTAAAAGTCATTGCCAAGTGATCATCAGATTCAATGATTCGATAAAGTCGTTAATCAATAAGTTTTGTTGATTAAGGAAAAAATCCATCTTGCAGTATACCAAATTGGTGTTCGTTCTTTTTTCTTCTTCTTTTATTGAGCATAAATTTGAATTTTTTTTTCTTTTTTTTTTTGTTTTTTTTTTTTTGTTTTTCCATTTTGTTTTGTTCGGTTAAAAGGCGAAAAACCTCATGTTTGTTTAGTGTGCGGTAAAGGATTTAGCACATCAAGTTCATTGAATACACATCGCCGAATTCATTCTGGTGAGAAGCCGCATCAGTGTCAAGTGTGCGGGAAACGTTTTACAGCCAGTTCGAATTTATACTATCATCGTATGACGCATATTAAGGTAAGTGCATATTCAAAAGACATTTTTACTATTTTTTTCAATCTGAGATTTGATTTGCATTGATTACGAAAACAACGCTCAACGAAACTGAGATCCCCCAAATGACCAAGAACTATTATATTAACTTAAAGAACAAAGAAATAAATACCATTCGTATAAATCGTTTGCAATGTATTTTATTCTTCGTTCGAATGACGAATGAAGTATTAAGCCATTTTATGATACAGTTGTGAAATTGCAGATTGTCTTTTGCGGTTAGGCCATATGTTATTTATTCAACATACGCGATATGATATGTCTACATTTGTTCTTTGGAAAAGAAGTTCAAACGAACGAAAATGAAATCGAAATACTTGAGTTAATGAAATGGTTGAATCTCTTAGATCGTTGGTCGAATGTTGTTGTTGTTTTTTTTTCTTCTTCTTCATTTTGGCATTAATTCATGTGACTCACAATGCCACACATACATACAGACAAATAAAATTGACGAGAACTTAACATTTTAACGAACAATGTGACCATTATTCTATTTTGCCTATAATTTTAATAATTCTTTCTAAATTGTCGGAAGACATAACAACCTTAAGAAATAAAGCAACCAAGTCAAGTGAAAAAACAAAACACACGAAGGAGCAACAAAAAGTCCAAAGTTAAAGACAAAACAAACAACCTTAAGAATTGTGGGAATCTACGCTTCGTTGCATTTCTTCAACGAAAAAGCCAAAAAAAAAAAAAAAAAAAAAAAACGAAGAATTCTTTATTAACGACTTTATTTATGATGATAGAAATGAAAAGCGAAGAAAGAGAATAATATTCATTGCTTGAGAGCCAATGTGAAGTCGTGAAATCATATGACCAGAACGATGAGGGCGTAGTCGTATTTATGCAAATCAAATGGGAAAATTTTCATTCGTGTATTTTTCTTGGATGATTTTTTGTTTCGTATGAGAAATTGTGACCAATGATATTCAAGTCAAGATCATCAAATCAAACACAACGAATACTGTAACATGATGGCAATTTCATCACTGTTTTCACGAACATAAATCTCCACGAACATTGTTCCAAAGAACAATTAAATTTGATTGAAAATATCAACAAACTGATGGTTTTCTTTATTCTTTTTCGTTTTTCACTTTTTGTGAAATTACATTACAGGAAAAACCACATAAATGTAGCCTTTGTTCGAAATCCTTTCCAACACCAGGAGATTTAAAATCACATATGTATGTGCATAGCGGCTCATGGCCATTCAAATGTCACATCTGTTCCCGAGGCTTTTCCAAACACACAAATCTCAAAAATCATCTCTTTTTGCACACCGGTAAGTTTCATAACCTGATTTTCAACAAAAAAAAAAAAAAAAACCAAATAATTTACTATTTAGCAATCCGGTCGAGATTCGGCTATTAATCATATATATTTATTTTTATTTAGAACGAATCTATAAATTACCCTCGTCGTTAATATCGATTTTTTTCGTGTTTTTTTTTTTCTTTCGTTTCTCGTAGGCGATAAGCCGCATTCCTGTGAATTGTGCCAAAAAAAGTTTGCACTGGCATGTAAGTTTCATAACCAGATTTTCAACTAACCGAAATTATTAGAACAAAATCTATAAATTACACCTTTTCATTTTATACGGTATTTTATATTCGGTTTGTGTTTTGGTTTATTTCTTATAGGTAATTTACGAGCTCACATGAAAACTCATGAAGGTAAGTGTTTTTTGACTTAAGTCAACATGTTGTTGTTTTTTTTTTCCTTTCTTCATAGTTATGCATATGGCACGATAATATGAATACATGCAAAGTATAGAAGAAACCTCATTTTCCGTATAACTAAATAAATTGGTTGTTGTTATTGCAAGTTTCGACGTACATGAAATAATTCCATTTTAATATCAGAACCCAGATGCAAGTGTAGATTGGTTAAGGCAACAAAATTAATTTGATTGAAATGTTGATACCATTTTCACTGGGGATATTTTATCGTTTACCATTGCATATGTGCGATATTTGTGAGAGCTGTATGCTTTCTTTTCATTCACATTCGTTCGAATCCAGATTGTGTTTCTCTTCAAACATCTTGAATGCTATCGATTTCTTTTGCATGTTTTCTTTTATGTTTTTTATTATTTTTTTTTTTTTTTTTTTTTGTTTCGAGTTCATATCTCAACTGTCCAAGCACAGTTCGTATATGTGTGATTCATTCCTTTTTTTTAACGACAGAATTGTGTGCTTATTTTTTATTCGCAGGTGAACCACAAGAAGAATGCGTTCGCTGTGGTAAAATGTATATTTTATCTGGTGATTTAAATAAAGGTGCATGCGGTAAATGTCTAGGTATCGTTCCATCCAGAGATCAATTGAAATCGACACCATTTCGATCATCAGGCGAATCATCGGGCACAGAAGAAGAAGAAGAAGATGAAGAAGAGTCATCGAACGATATTCCGTGATTAATGAAAATGAAGACAAGAATATCACACACACACACACACACACATACTCACATAGCACAACAGACACCAAACATATATCGATCGCTCGATTTGACTTATGACCATTCGATTTATCGTCGTTGAGTTTTCTATGGCATTTTTATGCCAAGCGGCCGTCATGCATCATCCCATTTCGAGTTGAGACAAATGCAAAATATCAACAACAAAAACAACAACAACAAATTATTTATCATTATTAACATATCATATTCTCTTTCCAAACATACTCGTATCCATTTCAATACCAAATGAATTCGATCATAATCTTATATGCTAACGCACACATTCACTTGTAAGTAATAATATGGCACTAAAGAATCAGATCATATCATAGTTTATAAGGGGTTTCAATTTTTCATCTCCATTCGAAATTCCAATCCATTTTGAAAGTGGAAAATCGATATTGCGAATATTTTGTACATAATCTCTGTCTCCAACGAATGGATAAATACATCATTGATGAATCAAAATGAAAATAATGCTTTTTTTTTTTTAGAAAAAAAAAAAAAACGGGGGCTATGAAGTCACCGAATATATTATATTATGATTTCATGTTAAGCTACTTGCCCATTTCTCATTTCATTTTAAGCTCAACATTTTCATTTGTCCTTAAATATCAAAGACTGTACAATTTGATTTGATTTTTAATCAAACTAAAACTAAACATTCCTTTATATTATCCGTCCAAAAATGGCATTCATATGCAAAGATTTATACATCTTTTGTGAGTTTTATTTTAAGTCTCATCATACTCACTCATGTTTGTCACTTTCACATTTGTAATACTAGCAATTAAGTTTATTTATATATTTTACAAAACTGCAAATCTATATATTTTGATAAAGAACGACAAAAACAAGGAAAAAAAAAAAATCATTGAAAATCTTTCAGTTTATAGTCACCCTAACATTTCAGAAACTGAAAATTTCTCTTGAATTATATTCTCAACATATGTGAATTGCCCAAAAAATTGATTATTTTCACAATAATATTGAATATGATTAACTGCCAACTGCTCATGGTGTGTAACCCATCGATTGTTAGTGTGAAAATAACCAGTTTTTCTTTTAAATTTATGCGAGAGTTTAACTGTAATGCTGTAAATATAAAGATTATTTGTACCTAAAAGAAAATCGTAATCATTTAAGGAAGAGACACAATTATTTTAAGAATCAGACTTGATTATTTTTACACTCAAATAAGCACATGCAGAAAAAATGAAAAAGAACAAATAACCGACCGCGTTGTACATTATCATCTATACAAGTATTAAAATTCGAGCATATCTTTATCGAGAAAAAAAAAAGAAAAATATTGTGTTTTATTTATTGTTGTCATCGTATTACAATGATGGTGAAAAGAGCCGAGTTTTTCGACTGGAACAGATGTTAAAGCAAACGAAACACTGTAAGTATTCATGCATAACGTGTGCGAACGCAGCTTGTTCTTCACTTGATATCGATATCCTTAGTTATGTGGCAAAAATGCATCTAGTTGATTAGGCCAAGTTCAAGAGAGACAGAGAGAGAGAGAGAGAGAGAGAGAGAGAGAGTGAGAGAGAGAGAGAGAGAGAGAAAAAAAAAAAGAGTCTTTGTCAAACACACTTGAGATAATCGCACGCGGTATGCGTGTAACATTTATTTGCTATAATTTATAAAGGTTTTATCACTTATTAGAACTTATTGACTGGCAAAACTGACACAAACTTGTCTATAAAATTTATATTTTTACCCTTGTTCATTTGCCACATTTTTTTCGACTTGTTCTTGTGATCGCGCTTAATACGATATCGTCGTTCAGTAAAAAAAAAAAAAATGCAAAATCATAAAATCTTGAACTTGAAGTTTGCTCAAAGTTCACATGCAATTAAGCATGCGGCAAGCATATATATCTGCAAATCGGATGTTGTTGATGTTTTTTTTTTTCTTTCGTTATTTTTCATAAGTGATTTTATGGTATTTTATTTTGCAACTCGTAAAATCGTCTTCAAGATCTGTCGGATCAATGCAAATGCAAAAGTAAATACATATTTCATCTTTCATGTGCATAAATCCATTTGTGCCGCTACAAACTGATTTAGTTATGAGCGATGGTCAGTACGTGCAACGACAAACCAATGTAAATCACACCGAACACAGAAGAGATATAAAAATTGATATTGTCACATTTATTTCAAATATCCGTTTCATTTAATAATCGAAGTAAGTATCGTTCAGTTGTCAGAGAGATTGAAATGTTGATTCTATGAGCATGTGTGTGTGCATACAAAGGCAGATAAAGAGAGAAAAAAGAGAAAGAGAGAAAATGAGAAAGAGAAAAAAAGAGAAAGAATGGTCTTTCTTTCGAAAGAGTGCGTGAAAATGATCAAATTTATAAATAAGAAACAAATCATGCACTGAAATGTTGTACCGTTTCCATGTTACTAATTCGAATACGTATCATATTTATATTGGCTTGAAACGATCATTGCAGTAAAAGGAGAATAACAAAATGTTTAAATCAAAACGAAATGGAAAAATATGATAATAAGCCATCTGTGTGCACAGATGAAATTGGGAAGCCTGAGGGGAACCATATTGTTGTGTGTGTGTGTGTGTGTATGTTTTTTTTTGTTTCGTTTTGTTTCTTGATCAGGTCAACCAAACAAGATTCTTTTTAAGCAACATCATAAGTTTGAACAGCATGGATTTTCCGACATCGCATATTGTGGGACCTCACACTCTTGTCTGCCGCTAGTCTTTCCGTTCCAATAGCAATATTTATTTTATGGCGACCATGAATGATGGCTGAAATAAATTATTATAAATTGATCATTTTTTCGGAGTTTTTTTTTTTTCTTTAATTCCAAATACAAACCGTGATTGATCTCTCAATGTAGATCTTGGAATTCTGCGTATTTAAATCAAGTAGCCGATCTAGTAATTAAAGACCTGATTCTCAACGCTTATACATTTGTTGGATTTTTTTTTACGGTTTGTTTATGAGATCAGAATTGTCTATGCAAATTAGAATCTAGTTTGTATTCATTTGATTTATCGCTTTATAAATTTATAATGTGAACGGCTTTTTCGGTGAGATGACTATTTTAAGTTGACTGAATCAAAATCACATAATCCATCAATTTCAAAATGAATCTACCAATGAATGCGTTAATCTTAGAGCAACGATATTGTTTCTTCATTCGACAGGTATCAATGGATTAGTTGCAGGTATTTGGAATTTTATTTTTATTTGTGCTTCAAAATGGTATGCATCGAATATATTTATGATTGGGGAAAATTCATTTGAGATATACTGGTGTGAAATGGTATTTGATTTGATCTCATTTTCATTTATTTTACCATGTTTTGAAAAGTGTAAGTTCCATTGTTTTGCGAAGCGTGGAAATTTGCGCTAAAGTTCATTGCCAAACGTGCAAGCATCCATGCTCATAGAAATAAACCTTTTATGCGTACATTCCCAATGTGTACAAATAATTTCACTTTTCTTCACTTCAGAATCGCGTTTGTGTTTTTGACATTTATTACAAGCTCTTTACGTTTTAACAATGGAATTTATTTATACATCTGTTTGCATGTGTAAAATGGAAGGTAAACTATACTGACAAGTGTATTAATTTCTTATGGCAATTATACATATGTGCATAAAACAACAATAAATATAAATATGAATAAATAATAATTCGATTAATACGGCAATGTGACTATGTTGAACAGTCACTGTTGAGCATTTATTGGTAACAATAAGCCAATAAGCGTCATTTGTTCTTTCTGTTGATTGGATGCATCTGCATGAAAATATATGTAGAACATTGATCGGAACACAGGGGTTCTGTAATTTTATTTTTTAAAGAAAAAACTGACCTTTTTATTTTAGATTTGATGGCAAGAGAAAAAAATTGTGTAACATCGACCCAGATTAGAAATGACTTAAGAGAAGCAGGTAAATGGGAAAAGAGCAAGGTGGAAAAGTCTAATGGCATTTAGAATGATTATAGTGCATCCTTTATTCCTTATAGAAAATTGGTATGTCTAACGAAATTGTATGGTTGCAAGTGGTGATTCGCAGCTGTAACAGCTGATGATGCGTCGCTTTTTTTCTTCTTCTAAGAGCAGGTTGATAATTCGAACATTGAGCAATGAATCATGATTAGAAGCATTGTCGGTTTTAGCCATTCAAAGATATCTAAATAAAGTGATTTTTTTTTTCTTCTTTTTGTTTTTTTTTTCTTTATTTCTTGTTCAACCGATCAGGAATGATAATGTAGTTGTACTGGATTCATCTAATTAAAAATTCCAAATGAAATGCGACAAAACGGTAATTTCAAAGTTTTACGTCATACAGTAGAAACTGCGCGTACATATTGAGCATTTATTAAGTTCAATTTAATTTGTTTGTCACTCACCTTGAGCTTGGGTGCTCAATGTGTTTTGCTGGCTGGTTTTCGATTATCGTTTTCAGGTTTCGATACGCCAATAATTGAAATTTATTATAATTACATTGAGAGTAATGCTGCACACTCACACACACACACGTAGAAAACTAGATAAATAAATGCAGTGCGACAATTTTTTTCTTTAATTCAACACCTCTTTATCGTTTGCTAATTGTGAAACTTATGGGAAATAATTCGTTATTGATTGATTTAATGCTCATTACCAGTTATAATATGCGACGTGGGTCTAAACTAAATCATTTTGATTTATTTGCTGTGCTGAGTGTGAGATTTAGGTAGGCAGTGGAAAAATTCCAACACTTTGAGGACATATTCAAAAATTTCATGATTTATTTGTTTATTTTATTTTTATTTGTTTGTTTATTTATTCAAAATTGATTTTTATTTCAATACAAATGACATGCGATCAGACAATTTATTTTTCTCTTAATTACATAAGATGTTGAATTCAGTTTGTGTGATTATGTGAGAATTTGATGGTGTTGTCGAAAAGAAATGGTCAAAAATGATCAAAATCGAAAAAAAAAAAAAAAAAAAATAACTACACACAACAACTTCCCATACGGGATTGCATACATTGCACACATTTGCGGTAAATGCGTCTTTGATCCAAAAGAGTTGATTTTCTACTCAATTCGTATATCACACATACGAAAATTAATTGCACACTCTGGCATCAAAATCTGCCGACACAATGTAATATAAAAATCGAATCGTTTTCGTTCGCGAAAAATTGAATGAAATAAAAGGAGCAAAAATATTTAGAATATGCGCTTGATCAAGTTTGATGATTTTGCCGCTACCGTCGACCCGTTCATATCCCGTACGTTTACCTAACAAAGAGCATACAACGCAACACAAAAGAGACAGTATTAAACGAGTGGAGATAAAATGCAAGGCTCCGTCAAACAAATTCCATTTGCAAATCGAGTAAAGAGCGCAAATAACAATCAAAAGCATTTGTATCAAAATGAAAAAGAAAAACAACAAAATGCACGTGATTCTGTTTTATTACTGCTGATAATGCGGTTGCGGTTCTGATAAATCAACACTCACACACACACACACACACAGCAGAGAGAGAGAGAGAGAGAGAGAGAGAGAGAGAGAAATAGTAATAGAAAGAGAGTGAGAGAGAGAAGGAGCTAAACATACACAGCTCAAAGTTGAAACGAAAAATGACTAAAGGTGATTGAAAACAAAAGCCAGCAAATGATCCGGTCGGTCATTTTTCATCGTAAAAATGCTCATAAATGCATCAAATGCTCAACCAAAACTTCACCAATTCACCAAATTGAAATTGAAATTTCTTCGTTTCTGCATTACGAATAAAATGAGAAAGAAAATGAAAGAAAGAAAGAGAAAAAGAAAAAAAAAAGTAAATAAAACGATGTTCACGCAAAAAGTGCAAGAAAAATGTTTATTTTATTGTTATTTCGCATCGCAATGGTGGCTGCCAGAGATAAACAAGAGCGTGCGTAAGTGAGGTGAAGACAAAACTATATACGAAATGTAACAAAAGGTGAGATTTCAAGTGAGTGCGCTTCTTTAGTTTTTATTTCGATTTGTTTCTTTGTGGTTTTTGCTGTTGTTGTTGTTTTTTCATTTTTTTTTTTTTTTTTTTTGCAAATCGTTCCGGTTTGCATTGGTCAGGCCAGTAATGTTTGTGCGCCCGCGCGTTCATACACAATAATATTTGGCCCATTAGCGTGATATGCTTTGTAATGTTGCCGATCGGCAATCGTGTACAAAAGCACAAAAAGCAATACCGCGCACACTCTTCATCTTTTTCAATCGCCCATTTTAAGTACTTACCAAATTACACTCACTTTTGTGTGTGAGCGGGCTCACGCTCAAACAGCAGCAGCCGGCAATATATACTTGCGCACTCATCGACAATTCATATGGATTTTTCCAAACAAAATGCAAACATAAAGAAAGAGAGAAAAAAAAACGAGAGAATTTTTGGTAATGATTGTGCACTTTTTACCATCGCCGCGACGCGCTGCGCGCACATTGCAAACTCAATATGGAATTCAATCGATATGAAGGAGCAACAAATATTTTCCATTGAACAGCCCATTAGTTTTATTCACAGTTCGCACATACTGAGACTTTTCAGATTTCGCTTCCAAATGAAACAAAAAAAAAAAAATGTTTAAATTGTTTTCCTTTTGCCTGCGAATCGATGATTAAGTCTTTGTAAATTACGGTTCATTTGATGAAGTAGATTCATAAAAGGTGTTTTTTTTTTTTGCTTGTCCACAACCACTTAGTTCTATGAAAAAGTGGGCGTTCAAAACCATTAAATGTACGAGGTAAGAACATAATGTGTATGATGTATATGACTTCAATCTATTTTGAATCAATGTCTCGTTCGCACACATTTTAATTATTTTAATCGCTAAGCAACACAAGTTGACTTGAATTGTTTTGTTATTCTGAGCAGTTCCATCTTGCCTAATAACTAATCTCCCAGTAAAACTTGTCACTTTTATTCCACTAATTTGGTACTGGTTGATGAATATTTTTCGTTCAATCCCGTAGAACATCCATCAAATCAGTTAAAGTGTGTGACTCAGATCAACGCATCACATGGCAATAAAACACACGCATTGAACATTCAATGTATCTCACATTTTTTTCTTCTTCTCCTCAACTGATCTCTCTGCCATTCTTGAGATGCTTAAAGTCCACAAAATAATCTCGTCTTAATTTCACTGAATATCACATGTGAGCATTTGAATGACATTTTTCATAATTTTAATATAAAGTTGTTTTCTCTTCTCATTCTTTCTTTTATAAATACAAACGCGATTATTCTTTGGGGTTTTTTTTTTGCGTTAAGAATTGTTTTTTATGTAACCATGTCAAACATGAATGAAATTGACAGCCACGACATCGGTTCGAATCGAACATTTTTAGTAAGTAAATCTCATGTATTAAATTTTCTCTCTCTCTCTCTCTCTCTCTCTCTCTCTCTCTCTCTCTCTTTTCTTAAGAAATCCAGTTTGTGTTTTTTCAATTTCCCAGTTCCTTTTTAACTGTCGTCTCGAGAGAAGCTTATGATTACAACAATTTTTGATTATAATTGTTATGTGATGCGATACGATACGGTACGAGAGATTCATTTATTACTCACATACGAAGAGATTGTTGTGTTTTATCCGAAATATATTTGTTTGTCATTGCATTTTACATTTTTCTCAAAATGGAATGAAATTTTTGTTTTTCAAACATTCAAAATTGCAGTCAAAGTCTATATGTAAATAAAATAATAACGACTGAGTAATTCCATGCAAAAAAAAATACCCATGAAAACAGCTCAGCGAATGGACTTTGTTATTTGTGAAATAAGCCATTCGAATCAATAGTGGAAGATTGGTGTGCAAATGTGACAGTTGGCAAAAAACCAAACATTGTAATTGATTCAGTATTTGGTTGTATGGATTTAAAGTTGAAATATTAATATTTAAAGACTTGGTTCCAAGAACTGACAATACTGAAAGCATGTTATTTGTATCGATAATTCAAATAAGCAAAACGCAAAAAAAAAAAAAAAAAAAAAAACAATATCGAATTGATAATTGATTATTTATATTTTATAGCTCAGGAAATGAATTGCAATTATTTGAAAATACTTAATTTTTTCAGTAAATGCTATTTCGTATCTTTAAATATCATCGAATTCATTAAAAGTGTGAAGTCTTCGAACGCAATACCATGTCAAAAGATAAAAAAAAAGTCTTTGAGCATAATTTACCTATTTGTTGTGAATACAAAAGAAACAAATATGACAAGAAGCGGTTCGATAACAAGCGATTACAGGTCGGGTGATATATGTAATCGTGAAAATGTAATGAAATCAATAACGTGTAAAGTAAAAAAAAAAATCAATTTATTCCATGGCATCATACGGTCTTTGCGATTCATTGAGTTTTTTTTTTCATCTATTAAATGCGCTTTCTCGATAGATTTTGGGCTGTAGAAATAGTGGCATTATTGATTCAATTGAATTTGATCTGAAAAGAGACGGTACAAGCACACCATAAAGACATGAGTTGGGCGCGCGGCATCTTTTGAACGCAAAACCAAAGAGAGAAAAAAAAAAATACATAAAATGTATTATGCAACAGGTTTTATTGAGCAAAAGAGAGTATCATTTCGTATAATGTAATGGCTTTTGTTATGTATTTTCCGAATGTTCTGCTGTTCGCTTTTTGACGGTGACTTTGTGGTTTTGTTTTTCATTTTTATTTTTTATTTTTTTTCATTGAATTGAAACATTGAGCACAAGAGTGAGTGAGCTGCCGAATGGTAAATGCGGTAAGTCTCTCGGTGTGCATGTGCTTTGTTTTGTAGAATATTGAATAATAATATTAATGTGAACATAACCGAATCGAAGAAAGGGAGAGAGGGAGAGAGAGAGAGAGAAACAGAGAAAGAGAAACAGAAAGAGAGAGAAAGATCTCATCCATACCGATTCTGGCCGCATACTGATAGGAAGCAAGAGATCCGTACGTAATATGAATTCGTTACACCGCTAATACTGTATGGCATCAAAAACCATCCAGCCACACACATTATTATCATATTCCAAAAAGGTGGCCGTAATTGTTGTTAAATGTGCATTTGTATTTCACCAGAGAATAGATGTGTGATGTATACGACTATTAAGCAGAGGTTGAGCTATATGCGCGAGCGTGCGCGTGATCTAGTTGTGTATTAGCACTTTCGGCATAGACATAAAGAGTTTCATCTCATTTATCAGCGAATTGACAAAGAGCAAACGGTGAACCGAGTACAAGTAGCTATTGTTTTCAATTGATTACCATTTTCAAGTGTATTGCGCTAGTGCGAACGAGCTTAAGATCAAGAATAAAGGCCATTTTACATGTACCGACAACACTACCGTCATCACTGCATTCAATTGTGATTTGCATTTACGTAAATCTCACAATCCAATAAAAAAATTAAGTTCAATTGAATATATGTGCCGCCAACTCAGATATCTCCGCCTTTTCGATGACTATTCAATTTCATTCTGGTAATCATTAGGTAAATTTTCATATTTCTTCAAATCAAATAGTGCTATGAATTTTTATACTATAATAAAGAGGGAAAAGTCTAAAATATAATAAAAAAACATTCCTTTCAACAGTAAGGCATTCATTACCATTGTTAATCGAACGAATTTTTCAGCTATTGCTAATAGTATTGACGTAATGGCACACGCACTGCGAGCTCCATTCGAACTGTAAACGACCACCTCCGGAAGTATTACCAATTAAAATGTATCTAAGCAGAACTTGTGACGACAACATTCTAGCGAATCATATACTCCGTAAAATAAAAATCAATCGAATGATTGGTGTTGAAGCACAAATTTCTATTTTTTTTTTTGCTATATTTTCCAACACAAATTAACATTTTCAAAAGTGTAAAATGCAGTATAGTTTTTAAAAGAATTTCCAAAACAAACAAATAATTTTAGAGAAAGAAAATTTCATAAACAAAGAGATAGTCTGTTCTTGGAGGAAAAAAAGTAATGTCAATCGAACAAATCTCTCAATATGCACCTGAAGGTGCAACTACATTTGTATGCCGCCAATTCAAAAATCTCCTCCTCTCCAGTGAATAATCATTTTCACTAAGTAAATTGTCATATTTTTTTTCAACAATTAAAAAAAAATTCCAATGATTCCCATTGGCAGTACAATATATTGTTTACTGAATGCATTTTTGAAAATCTTTTTTTTTTTTTGTCATTTGTTCCAAAAAAGTATCGCTCATTTGAAATAAATATTGAACGATTTTGATAATCATAAATATGGTGATTGTATTGTGTGTCGCATGTACGTCCGCTCTTTGTTTCTATTAAATTAAAACGGTGGCAGAAAAAGGAAACGTTAATCTTGTGCATTGTCTTTGCTGTCTGACTGATATTGAACGGTGTGTGCAATCTCGGCATTTAGACAAAAAAAAAAAACAGAGAGACATTGTGCAGAAAGAATTCAAAACAAAGCAAAGCGAATAAATTATTTAAGTGAATAGTTTTTTTTTTGCTGCACCCTTCGTCCATTTCTTATGTGTTCTGAAATGATGAAACTATTGTGTTTATGCATCCTTCGGTTTATTTTCTTAAAACGTAGCACATGATTCCTGAGCATACATTATGAGCTTCCGAATTTTTTATGTGAAGACTTTTCAATGAAGAGAAGGGAAAAAAACTGCGTGCTTTGTTGTTTTCTTGCACAATATTATGCGCTGTTTTTTTTCCACTGCACAACATGAAAGACACCGAAAAGAGCATATCCAGATCCGTTGTGCTCTCAATTCACTGTTGAATGTTTTCCTTTCCTTCATTGCTACTGCTACTGTTACTGCTACTGCTACTGCACTGTACCACTTTCTGAACAAATATTATGTTATTGTCAATCCATCTCTTTCTTTCCGATTTGTTACATTTTATGTTTACTTATCTATCGTTTTCAATTTTACTCACCAACGGATGACCAATGAATGAATGATCGAACTTCGAAAAATCGCAATCACAGCACAAAAGCCAAAAAGGTCATATAAATCCTGAAACAACAGTTTCATTCGGCTTGAAAACTATTCGGCACCATATATTGCATTTCATCGATGTCATTTGGGTTAATCGCATTTCGACTATATACATTTATATAAAGAAATGGAAAGGAAAGGAAAGGAATGGAAAGGAAAAATCCTAAACAAACAAAAAAACAATGAATCACCACTTGAAGTAGCTCTGTTGGTTCGTTTTTTTTTTTTTTACAAGTCAGTGTCAAGGATGAATCGTATCGTCGCAGAGAACAGTAGACGGATAAATTTTCGTTGATTTCCATTTTGAATGGATGAGAATGCCGGCTGCATAAAGAAAATTCAGCGACAAAATCAATCCAAACATTATATCTCTCTTTCTCTCGCTTCGATTGGTGTAATACTAGAGTTATGGTTGTTTTATATTGTTTTCTGCACCGTTTGCCATCTTCTAAAGTTTCAACCAAAGGATTACGTTTGCTAGCAATTTGAATGAAAACAGTAGCCACTATTGAAAATAATAAACTGTCGGCCCGTGTAAGAAAATTGTGTGGTCGCGCGCCTGATTACATATACATATAACAAGTACAACAATAGACAGCAAAGGGGGACAAAAAACGAGCAACATTTGATCAGAAAACGAAATCGAATAATAATGCACGGTGCCATTGTTTGAAATGAGCGCGCACAAGCGAATGTTGCGAATTGAACATTTGAATGAAACGGAAAGAGAAAGGCTACCGTTGCCAATACAGAGAAAGAAGCCGACTTCAAGCAATCATTGTGCATTTTCGATACTCGAATTCATATAGCAAATCGACCTTATTTGGTTGATCGACAAAAAATTATTAGTGATACAATATCAATGCTGGCTTATTTGCAACGAGCAATCGTTCAAAGCTGGAACAAGAGCGGTGAAGAGCGAAAGAGCGACAGAGCGACAGAGCGACAGAGCGATAGAGAGAAAGAGAGAAAGAGAGAGAGATAAAAGAAACTGAAAACCAATACCATTTTTAGTATTGTTATAATATTGTTCCAATGTTCTTGTTTTATATCAATCGCTTTGATGTTTGCCGCCGTGACCGTGCGACAAAAAACGATGTGTACGGCGCGGATTCATTTCGGATTGGTCGATAAACACAATGGATCAATCGAGCCTAAAACTCCAAATCTAAATACTGAAATTGAGTAATTAATAGTTATTGAGAATGAAGTTAGATGGTGATCGGCGATCGACTTTTGTCTTTTAAATCAACGGATCTCGACATTTTATTACAGTTGGCGATAGCAATCTCAGTGAAAAGTCATTTAGAAGAAGGTTCTGTTGATATCTCGCAAGATTAAAAACCGATTAGCAATAAACAAAGTAGCAACAAGTCAATGCCGCTTTACTCTCTAGGTAGGCGCTGCCTTCAATAATCGCAATCTATTTTTGTCTATCCGTTTGTCTGTATTTTCTTAGGCTGTTTTTTTTTTTTTTTTTTTTTTCATTTTGAGCATTTTATATGAAATTAATTTATATTAAGGATTGTTGAAAGGCTTGGCTTGTTATTTTTTTTCGGTTGAAGACTATGTTGAAAATGGAATAAAATGAGTAGAGAGAGAGAGAGAAAGAGAGAAGGAAAGAAAAAAAAAAATAGCGTGGCCGACTCCCAACGACTGACAGTGATAGAAAAATAAGTCTGCGGGAAAAGGAAAGAGAATTAAACCGTCAGAAGTATAAAATACAGAAAAAAAAAGACTAAAGCAGATAAGTGAACTATGTCTTTGATGATAACCGACCGCTGTACAAAGAAACCGGTAGCGCATATTTGAAATTTCAGTTTCCTTTATGCTCATGCTCCTTTTTTTTCGTGTATGCGTCTCGTTTTAGCATTTACTCAAAAATCCCAAAACACTCACACGCATTTCAATACAGTGTCGTTTATCTTTAGCGCTGCAGAAGTCATCTCAATACCACATTTCATTTGTGTTTGTGACACAGACGATGGCGACGACGACGACGACGACGTTGTTGATGACGATTTGGTCGATGCATACGCTCACGCTCATTCAATCGAAAGTATAACAATAACAACAACAGCAACAAAAAGAAAAACAATCAATAGCCCAACAAAATTACCTATGGAGAGAATAAAAGAAGCAACTCTATCGATAAATGTTACAAAAGCAACATTTTAGTTTTTATGTATTTAAAAAAAAAAACACATGAACATGAATCGATATGGCTTATTCATGTGTGTAAGAAGCCTGATTAAAGTAGTAAAGTTTCAATAATAAAATAAATCTGATGAACGGCACTGAACCATGGAAAAAGATTCAAATGCTGGTATTGGTTGCAAACGCAACATAAAGGTTAATTCCAAATGATATTATGTATTTGGTCGTCAAGCAAATCAAAATCAAAATGAATTTGTGTTTTATATTTTATGGCGATGAACTAAACACCGAATAGAGTGATCTGGACGATGATAGACGATGTCAACAAACAAAAATGAACGAGAGATGAAAGAAGAATAAAAAAAAAAAAAAAAAAAAAAACAAACTAACCGATGCGTAGCTACCGGATTTGAATGTTTTCAATAATTAAGATATTATCAGTTGGATATTATTGTCGGCCGGTTTCCTTTCATTTCGTTGTCATTTTCGTATTGGTGCATTATAAATAAAATGATGCGTAAATTAAAGATATTCGAATTAAGATCGTAGTCACTTGATTGGATTGACTTAGTGGCCGCCAAATATTCTTCCCACAAAATCAACGACACAGAGACAGAGACAGAGACAGAAAAAATTCTATATCCCATCGATCGATGAATTCGTTCATACGTTCATTTGTACACAAGTTTAGGATTCGAATTGAATGCAAGTGAATCTATTTGATATCGTCTTTAGGCCAGAAACATTTTGCCATTTGTAAAATGCAATTTCATTTCGGAAGGCGTAATTTTCTGTACATTTCGCACCAACAGCTGCATTAAGTGCCTTCAATTAATAGATTCCTTTTTTGAGATTTATCTTCGTTTGATTCGTGTAAATATTTTCTTGTTCGATAAATTTTGATAGAAATGTGTGCAGAAGAGTGCAATAGTGAGCATAAACAAAATTTCATTTCCCCACCCATCTCCCCTACGGTTTGTTTCTCATATTGGAATTGCCACTTGGCAATATAATATCCTTTTGCATTTTCGTGTTTTACGTGCCAAACATGTACGTTTCGACTGCGCAATGCATTCAATTCTTCTTTGTAGTAACCGCTGATTTTCTCACATAGTGGCCGCACCAACGTAAATACCAACACCGGACGATGCATCATGTTCATACCAGTTGAAATGTTCTTAAGACGCGTTCAGTATTTGGTGTATGTTTCAAAGGTGCAACCAGAGAATTCTCATTCAAACAGAAGCACATTTTACATCTCTCTAGTTCTAGCAAACACAAACACACACACACACACACATACGTTTTTGTATTCACTGTAGGTTGATGTTCGTTCATGCTTGTTACCGCTTTGAACAACAATTTGAAATCAATTAGCAGAAAGTCAAATTTATTAATTTATAATGCGTTTATAAAGAACGACGATCGAAGAAAAACGATTTGTGGAAGTTGAAATCGTTTACACAGCTTTTAACTTCTTTGAAATCTTTTTTTTTTTTTTTTTCATTTTTCATCTTCAGCTTCATCTTTTATCCGTTTTTTTTTTTGTGTTTCATTTTTTTGGCCATCATAAATGTATATATTCCGAATTAAGTAGAATTTTTTACTTTAAATACACAAAGACGTACATGTGTTTATGTTCATTTTATTTTCCACTGCTGATATCCGGTTACGACTCATTAGCGCCTCTTTTTTCGATAATATTAATACTGAATTTACACTAATTATAGTTTATAACTGTGTTCAAAATGAATTTGATCAGGTGATTTTAAGTACATTGTTACATTTTCGGGAGAGAAAAAAATGAAGCTTGTTATTTCTTCTTGTTGAGCATAAAATTTGACCCAATCATTTCATTTATGTGAAAATTTTGTGTTTATTCGAAACGGATGCGGGTATCTTGAAAATGTTACAGGAAATTTACTTAATTTATTGATTTTCGAATTGGTAAAAGTGCAAACTGTCATTATTAACTGATCGATATCATTCGATTTTATATACAAATTTCATCGGAGTTCATTAACAAACTCAATTGATTCAGCGAATATTGCAATGGCCCATAAATTTATATATGGTTAATCTGCGCCCAAATACGAACATTGCACTCATAATCTCTTTTTGTATATGGTAGCAATTTTGCTTTTAACATTGATTTGAATAATATATATATATATATATAACGGACATAGAAAGTTGAATGCTATTTACAAAAGTGCAAAAGATATGCCAAATTGATATTGAAAAAAGAAAAAAAAAAAATTATAGCAAACCGATTCAATCGATATTCGTAATAGATGCTGTAATTTATTGTAAAACATTTGAGAAATGCCATTGAATAAAAAGTATAAAAAAAATGGAAAGCAGTATTTCAATGACAGTTTTCGTGTGTATTGCTTGGCAAATGAATTATGCACAAAATTGTAATCACGTCTGGAAATAAAGTCTAAAACGAAAAATAAATGGCCCGCGTCGATGGCAGATATCATTAAAAGTTTCTGAGCTTATTTTCGAGTGGTTCGACATTGCATTCCCCGATTTTTTTTTTTTTTTTTTTTTTTTTTTGTCTTTGCATAGAGAATGCGAACTGGATAGAGGTTGAAATAAAGTAATTTACTTGTTGTTTGTGAGTTTTTATTTTTTTTTTGTATTTTGGTCGTGTTGCTATTTTAACCTTTGCAGTTTGTGTGTATGTGTGTGTGTGTGTCTGTGCGCCATTCGTAGTTTATGTTTTCGGATTATGCTTATCTATGCAAAGTTGGTTTCATTTTGTCTCTGATCGTAAAAAGAAATGCAACGTGCAAATGAATACATCAATACATCTGTTTTGATACATGAGGGTGAAAAATGGAGCCAGGCAGTATAGTGTCTGTTTATTCTGAATATACTACCGTTCAGCTGGTTTAAAATTGGTGCAGTACGGCTTAAATGCAACCAAAAACAAAAACAAAAACAAAACAAAACGAACGCAACAACGACACATCAGAATCATTTCATCATGAACTAAGAAAACAATTAAGACTTAATGAATTTCAAATAAACGGCTTGTTCTATGCAAATTAAGTATTTGTGTGCACAAGATATCACTTTGGCTATGGTTTCGATTGTACATATGCATGGCATGCAAACATGCTATTCTCTCATACAATTTTTGAGTAAATACACACAATCAAATCAGCACAAATATTCACTCCACATCTTATTCCAATGTATTTCATTTATATTATTTTGCAGCCGATCGTCGTCTGCTTCTTATTTCTTCTTCTTCTTTTTTTTTTGGTTATTTTGTTTTGATTTTACTTTAATTCGATACCGTGGCCATTTCTCACTCTATCCCTATCTCTCTCTCTCTCTCTCTCTCTCTCTCTCTCTCTCTCTCTCTTTCTCGTTTCATTCTGTCTTCGTTCATTTGTTTTAAACTTTATTTTCCATTTGTCGTTTGCCTCAAATTGAGTTGTTAAAAGTAAATCAGTATGTTTATCTTTTTAAGCTTCGAGTCGTTTCTTTGTCGCTGAAATCGTCGTTATTGTATTTACTGATTTCATTTTATTGTTCCATTGCTACTTTTAATTCTTTGCGCCGTTGTATAATCCGTTTTAAGCGCTACAACACACAATCACGTATGCCATGCCCGGCGAGTGTGACGATTTTATTTTCAACTATTTCTTCTCTTTTTTTTTTTCTTTCTCTCTCTCTCTTTTATTTACATTGGTCGCTATAAAACTTACCGAAGAATTAATATTGTATGAGAAAAACAAATAATGCTAAGCATTTCCGATGTCAATTGCAATGGATGCTTCCTTGGAAATTGTTGTAAAATTTACAATTCTAAATTATTTCTATTGCAATTAATCGATAAACGTGATCAGTTTTAATGAAATTTTTGGCCAAACGATCACCTTTTGAATTAAATAATTAAATTTCAGAAAAGAAAAAAAAAAATGTGTCCATGAAATCAAACCCATCACCCAAACCAAGCCAGGCCAGATCAGATCAAATCGAACGAGAGCAAACGATGAGTCTGTCAATAGCGTGTATACTGTATCAGCTATCTCGATGTGTCATTTAAATGCCGTAATATGGATTTGATTTTATTTGTGCCGGTTTTCCGTGCCGCGCTACTGCCAATTTCCAACGCGATCATTTTGATTTTTATTTATTTTTAATTTTGTTGTTTGTTACGTTTTCATTCTTGGATTTGTTTTTGTTTGATAAGTTAGCCGGCAGTATTCATTTCTCAGGCGCTGGGTATTTGATTTTATTGCTGAGTAAAAATAAAAATGACAAAAAAAAAAATGTATGATATCGAAGACGCGAAATGTAAAGACGATGCCGCCGAGACCATTATGGCAGCGAATCGCGGCTGACAGAGCAAAATAAGCGCACACAAAACCGATAATGTTAAATGTGAAGCCGAACGATGCGATCGAAAGCAGTTGAAATAAATATATATCTATATAGGTATGTGCAAAGCGAAAAGATCGAAACGAATAAATATGTAAATACAATGAGAATTCGAGAAACAAAAAAAAAAAAAAAAAAAAACGAGAAAAGTAAAAAAAATTATTCAAACAGAGAAAAACTTATCAGTTAATGCAAATTTTAGTGCGGAGGCGATAAATATGCATGCGTTGTATGTATATACATATATATCGGCGCGTATCCAAGCAGTTGCGGTTGTAAAATTCAAAGAAATATGAGATTTTGGCCAATAAAATAACTCGAAGAAATGGAGTGGTTATTTCAACAACTGCCACTAGATACTCTTTTTCCGATACGGCGCGCGCGATCGCATTTATGTTCTTCTGATAGCTTTGTAGAACACTTTCGCATCAAATGACTGGCTACGTGATGATAATGATGTTGATCTTTAGCTGTTTTCAATGCACAACAGTAGTGTCGAACAAAATATCGAATTTAAACAAATTTTTTTTTTTTCTTTCTGTTTCTATTTTCCTTTTTGTTTGATTGGCAAATGCACTCTATCCATTCCATTCCATTCCAATAATAAGTGGAATAAATTGAATCTGAAAATATGTAACCGAAGAGTGTTGTGCATCTCATCACTATCATCAATATAATTAACATTATCACATTATTTGAGTTGCAACAAAATCATAGTTTTATTCATGCAACATTGTTGTATAATAATTTCATTCAACGCATATATACCATGATAAGTTTTCTCCATATCAAGCTGATCAAGTTATAAACATTTCAAAATTTCATCATAATCACTTAAAAACATTAACGCATTGAAATGAAAAGTTGTTAAATGAAATACATTTATACGTCCGCCCATCACTACTCTTTCAAAATTATGTGATAGCTTTGATGTGAAGCGAAATGATCCATACGGAATCTAAATGAATATTTTCCATTTCAATATTGTGACCGAAATTTATCTAAAGTTTAATTTAAACGAATGAATCGTCAGTTCATTGGTTTCAATTCTTTTCTATCTAAAAACACATTGTCAAAACTGCAACTGCTTTCTAGATATAAAAACCCATTTGTTATAATACAAAGTGCATTTGAAATGAGCATTAATTTTGAAATGGAGACAGTTTGCCATGTTGCGGTAAGCACTTGTTTTTTTTTCCCTCAAAATGGCACGTCAGCCCTCGATTGCTTAAAATATGGTACATTTTTCGCGCCAAAAACCAAAAAAAAAAAAAAAAAAACAAAATAATAATAATAACAGGAACACATTTACATTTAACGGTCATCATGACGAAGATAACAGACGTTCCATTTTTCGTTCTTTTCCAGCATACACATTCTAGCCAGCAATAGACTGAGATCAATAATAAATGGTGTAATAAAAAGAAGAACGTAAAATGGAATGTTCCCTTATGTTAATTGAAGAGACCAACAAATTAGACACAATAAGGGAAGTGAAGAAGACACAGCAAACTCAAAATAAAAATAAAACAGGTGTCCATTTGATTGGTATAGGTCTCAGATGGAATGATCGTTACGTTTTCAGTTTTCCTGAAGTATTTTTTTTTTTTTTTTCATTTTTTTACTACAAATTCAAACAATAAAAAAAGTATGTGACATTCGTTTACAAAGCTCAAAAAATTTGTTATGAAATTATAAAGAATAGATTGTTTCATAAATTGCATAATGTTTTGAATATTTTACCATTCGACTAAATGATAAAAAAAAAAACACCAATAACTTTACTAAAATTTACTTCCAACCCAAATGTGCTTTTGCATACTTCCCGGAATAGTGAAAAAAGAATGCAAATGAATCAAGAAATAAAACAAGATGAAAAGTCACGATAGGAAAAAATATACCCAACAAGTGACAACCTGCCAATGTTTAAAAATAAATATCAACCAACGTTGGCACCCTAGTTGGTTTATTTACTTTTGAAAAAATACCATCTTAAAATTTGCTATCATACATCGTACGTATTTTTCCAATTATTTTCATTTCAACTGACCAAGTTTCGTACTATTTACATTATTGATAAAATAGTTTGTAAAAGTCCCAATGAGCCATTCTCTATGAAAATCATGCATACACATGATGCATTAAGAATGCTTCCAGTAAATGCATAGATTACACATATATGCATGTTGATTTACTCGAAGTAAATACAAAAAAAAAAGAATACAAATTCATTTATTTTTCTAATAATTCGAAAATTATTATAAAAAATTACAATTAGATGGATAAAGAATATCCATATTTGATGGATACCAGAATATAGTATCATATGTGCACCATTTCCATTTAAAAATTGCCATTACAAAAAAGCCATATAAGATGCACGAAAGACCATTACAATGGCTCATTGGGGTGTTTTTTGCAAGGAAACAAATGTCTGTATAAAATTGAAAGCGTGTTAATATAATTCATTTATCGCCAAATATAATCATGGACAACATTTTTTATTATGCAATAACCGTTAAAACAGCAAGCATAATAAACACTATTAATCGATTAATCTATTGACATCACCTGTTCACACAAGCGTATATAAATTGACCCATCATTATAAGTAGTATTTAAGCATGCGATTCATTTTTTTCTTTTTTTTTTTCAAATTTCTGTAAATGAATTACAAGTAGAATGCGTCGTTGCTTTGATTTTGATTTATTTTTATGGATATTGTTCAACAATGGGCCTATTACAAAATGATCCCTGGTATAATATCAATTGGCTTAATAGATATTTTGTCTAATTTAATTAGGTAACATTATAGCTAATTTAAAAACATTCATTTTATGTAAATTTGAAAACGAGTCATGAATATGAATAGTTTCGCGGCGATCAATGAAAATTGAATGATTCAAAATATCACATAGACCATCGAGAAGCATATAAACAATCGATTTGGTTGATGCGATCACAAATCAAGATAAAAAAAAAAAATAAAGAACTAAAATAGAAAAATGAATGAATTCATATGGAATTCAAAATCTGAAGAAAAGACATTTTTTTTTTATATCAATATTGTGTTTCAAAAAAAGAAAAAAACTGGAAGAATAAACCGGTAATTATTCATAAAAACTCTATGTGATGTCTTCGATGGAAAAGATTTCGAAAATGTGTGTCTGTGTCTGTCTTCACCATTGATTCTCTATTCTTTTATACTTTAGATGATTGTTGTCAATTGATAATATAGACTGTATGACAGCTACCTAATAATGTACCTACGCAAGTTCTTGTACTGCGCGACAAATATCCAAACAATCAATAATCTTCATCAAAATGAATTGGAAACCAATTTTTTTCTCATATATCTTTTCATAGTTTTTTTTTTTTGTTTTTTTTTTTTTGTTTTGTTGATATGAAGAAATCGAAAAGAGTATAAGAAAATAATGATTGAGTTACCAAAGAGAAGGAGCAGAACATTAATTCTTATGTGTAGCACTGTCGATCGATATAAACGTGTCAGCAATATTTATGAATCTAAATACATAATAATTATTTTCAATATGCATATTGAAAGGCTTCGCCGGTTTTGAACAATCTCGTCGATCAAGCAACAACAACAGCAACAGCAACAATCTCATTGACGATAATAAAAACACATGAGAAAGATTTATTTATAATTAATGATTCGAGTTTTAAACAAAGTAGACCTTTTTTGTTTTGTCTTTGTTTGGTCATCCAAATGATCGCCGCACACAAGAATCTTTGAATTACTTATGTCGATAATAATCGTCGATGGTGATTTCAAACATTCGCTCAATAAATACAAATAATGAAATTGTCAATATTTTGACAGATTGAGATTTCTTTTTTCGTTGATCATTGGATTTTAATTTACATAGAGAGTTTTTGTTTTATATTCGCTTCACTGGAATTATATTCTTGATTTATATTGTCCGATAACACAATTCCAACATAAGCATTTGAATGTCATTCCAATTTTATGACGAATGACTTATTCTTTTATATAAGCGATCAAATATGTATGCATATTATATATCGAATTACATTGATTGTTCTCGATCTCATGTGAAAGAGACATTCGCGATCAAAATCAATTAACAATAATTCTCCGCCCGTTCTATCTACAATTATCAATTCATACAACTGTAACAGACTGTCACACGATTGAGATGGAAATGCTTATAGTAAATGTGAATGGACAAACACTATTATTATAAATCCAGTCGGCAAATTATTATTTTGATATCAGGTTCTCTGCACCTCGATTTCTGTTTATATTTAAACGGGAAATGAAATCTAGGTAATTTTTCAAATATAACCCAAAGCCGCCAATTTTTCATTTAGTTTCGTGAGCAAGGGAAATCATTCATAATGGCAAATGTGTTGTGCACCGTAAATGAAGTTGCTTCAATGATTTTTTTTTCTCTTTTATGAAAAAGAATGAAAGAAAGAAAGGAAGAAAGATATATTTGAATTTGTCAATTAAAATGTTATGGGCTATAAAATTGAAAATCTCCAACGAAATAGTTATCATCGTTTGATAAGAGTGATTTTGTGCAGCATTGGCTCAATTAAATATTTATGGTCTGTACAGAAGATAATTAAGGTTTACCATCTTAGGTGCGATCATTAAAATCGAATGGCATACGAAATCGAAGAACATTTGAACACACACACGCACGCATACACACACACACACGCACACGAGCATCGTACACATACACGCACATTGCAAGGAAGTGGAGGAACGTACGATGGACTGTAAAACAAAAACAAGAAAATGCAAATTCTTGTAAATTGCTTAAATTAGCGAACAATATCCTTTTCGTATTTGCGCAAAATGAACTTCTCTCTTTCATTCGCATTTTCATTCATTTTTCTGTGTTTCAGCAGTTTCCCGTGGTTGAAATT
This sequence comes from Resseliella maxima, assembly GCA_029041755.1. Taxonomy (NCBI): domain Eukaryota; kingdom Metazoa; phylum Arthropoda; class Insecta; order Diptera; family Cecidomyiidae; genus Resseliella; species Resseliella maxima. The sequence goes on from JAQOWM010000186.1 coordinate 272,602, forward strand.
ACGCCCGAGTGCGTAACTGGTTTCCGTAACATCGAAATTAAAGCAATGCTCACAACTGGTTCATATCGTGCACCGAACAACCGGCAGCGTGCAACAAAACCAAAACCAATGTGAAAAAATGAAAAGAAACAAAGTGCATAGCCTTCCATTGAACATAATTCAATATGTTGACGTTTGCAATCTGCATTCGATGCAACATTGCCGTGAAACTGAACGAGAAAGCCAAAGAAGATGTTGAATGTGATGTACATTGGTAATGCCACTAAATATAATAAAATGAAAGAAAAAACAAAGCAAAACCAAACAGATGAAGAGCAGAGCAGAGCAGAGAACAAAAAAAAAAAAAAAAAAGAAAGAAAGAAAAAGGAGCGAAGCAGCCAGCGACAGTATCGCTGTGTTTTTACATCCGAGAGCTTCTCTAATGCACACAAATTCGCGAGATATATGCTATAAAATGTGCTGCCGGTTGAACACATTTTATTGAATTGAATTTCAAATGATATCTTCGCATGCTATCGTCGAGTAAGCGAGAGCAAAAACATTTGTGGCGCATAGCAATATGAACGAGATGTAGACAATCTAGCACGCATACGAATACAATTGCGATGAGCGAACGATACACGAATGTGAATTTTTATTAATGATACAGAGTGAGAGATATAAACAGAGCATCCATTCTAAATATATAATCGAAATATTCGCGCAACGGATCGCATTCGATTGCATGGTGCATTGTTTTTATGCTTTAATACTCAATATTCGAACATAAATTTTTATACAGCAAATAGACAGTATCGGAATACACATCCTCAATATTCTATCTCTCTCTCTCCTCCTCTTCTTCTCTTTCGTGTCGTTTTGTTTTCGTTGTTGATATTTTTTTTTTTTCCTTTTTCAATTGGATTTTTTCCATTTCATATGGGTTGCTCAGCATCTGTACGAGGCAATCGTCTGCTATTTTCTTTTCGTTGTGAATGTACTAACTTTTTTTTCCAGGCGATTCAGTACGGTCAAACAGCACGTCAAAAACTTACTCGAATCGAAAGCTCGCCAGCACAAACGGGACAAAAGAGAGAAAAAAAAAACATATGAACAGACTAACGTAACACGGCACAACACAGCAACATAAAAAAAAGCAACACACCAAACGGCTAAATGAAAAATAACAACAACAACAACATCGAAAACGGCACCAATCCTGAAGAGAATATAGAATAAAGAATTTAATAAATGCATGATTTGAAGGAAACACCTGCTACAATAAAGTATGTAATGCCCATTCACATTTGGCGTGTTGTATATTGATACGTTGTTTTCGTCGTTTACATTCAATTCAGCAAGCTATTTGAGATCCATTGAGCTATTGCAAGCGCGCAATAGTCGAGCATATAATCTCTCGCTCTCACAGAAGCAACAATAACAACACTTTATTATACACACTCAAATACATCAGTTTAATATTTATTTAGTTTGAAGTGAACAGGTAATGGCAACAGTCGTACGAACATAGCAAATACACCAGAAATACACATACAGTAACTCACTCACTCACTCACTCTCTCTCTCTCTCTCTCTCGCTCTCTTTTTTTCACTCGATATCATCGCGAGTCCTAATGGAAATGGTGCTTCGTAATAAAAACATGATGAAAACGAACGACAAATGTATTGCCATTCGAACAAACAAAAAGAACAGGGGGATACAGAGATGTTTTAGTTTAAAACTAATAAAAACGAAAATTTCACAATAAATACGCATAATGAAACATAGTCGTCTGAGTGAAGAGGAAAAACACGACGAGAAAGAGAGCATAAGAGCGAGATTGAGCGAGAGAGGAAGAGAGTGAGGACAGAATGAACAACGGCAAACAATCACACATATTGACCGGGAGAAACGAAAACGAAGAAAACAAATTAAAAATGTATGTATATCATTAAAGAAATGCTGGCAAGCAGATATACACAGTTCTGGAATGATGGCACGAATAGCCACAGCAGACAACATATTTATAAGCCGCCAAATTCACAATATGTTCGATGTCTGTGCCGTTTATTATTACCGATTGATGGTGAATGTGAATGAAAATGTGCACTTTGCCTCATTTCATGCTGTTGTGTTTCATTTTACGTGTTTTTTTTTTTTTTTCATTTTCGATCTTCTTCTTAGTGATTTTTTCTTTTTGGTATTTGTTTTTTTCTCATTTTAAATTCTGTTTTACATTTTTCTACATCTTATAACAGGCATTTCCTTTTTGATTTGAACGATATGGAAACGATGATTGTGGAAGCGACGAAAGAATACCGTGTGCGATATTAAACATATTGCACCATTACTTCTATACTGGCCAATTAAAGATGTGGAATGCATGCACCACATATTGTACTCATTTAAAATCACCTGAATTTTTCTTTCGATTTAAGCCGAATCGCAGCCGTTCATTTATGTTTATATATTCATACATTCAATAACTGCCCATAAGAAATTTGCTGTTATTGTTTTATTAATCATTTCGCTAGAATTTATAAATTTATGAATTTATTATTTTCTTCATTTTTTCTTTCGCACAGCTAAGATTGCGTTGTTATAAAATATGTATTCGGGCATCAGAGATTTGAATTTAGTGATTAATTTCCTTGGAAATAGAAAAGGATACGACGATTTGTTGATTTAAGCACTTTATCGCATGCAGACTGTAAAAACCTCGAGGCAATGCAGTCATGTTTTTTTTTTTCTCCTTGGTTCACAGAATGAATTTACAAAAATTCGTTGCGTATTGCATTCATCTTAGACATAATATCACCATGCACATGATAAAATGACAAACAATTTTATCGGCAATTTTTCAGTTTGATTTTCAATTATTTTGAAATTCAATTAAATCGTCGGAAAAACATAAAAATAAAAGATGTTCTAATTTGAATAAATTGCTTAAGTTTCATCAAGATAATTTTCGTTGTGAATTGTGCATGCACACTTGAGTGGCTGAGTTCATAAAAAAATTAAGCTTAAAATCATGTTTCACAAATAAATGATTTCCGCTCCCTTCACCAATCAAGAAATTGTATAACATCAAAAAAGAAAAAAAAAGAAAAAAAAAAAAAAGAAAAAAGTGCATCTCTCATCTTCAATGCTGTGCAGATCGCATAGTCATAAAAGCCAATATTCCGATTCATTCAATTTTTATGGAACTTCATTTTCATTCTCTTTTTTCCGACTCATTTTTCCCCTGTGCATTTTAATCAAAAAATTATTTATATTTACTTTTATCATGTAGCATTTTTCCCTTAATTAAAGCTCCATCATCTTCTTTTTCTCAATTTTGTTTTTTTATTTTTAATGTTCACAAATCTTATAACGAAACACAAAAATTGTCTAAACACAAAATGAGTTTGCCGAGTCTACAGAAGCTGTTGCAGAAATGAGTTGGATAAAAAGAAAAAAAAAATATATGTGCGCATGGCGTGTCCATAAAAGTAATAATGAAGAGTTGATACATTTTATGGAAAAATTGCATTTTGTGTGTTTTTTTTTTTGTTCCCTCTCTCTCTCTCTCTCTCTCTCTTTCACTCTCTGTCTCTCTATCTCACTGTCTCTCTCTTCGTTTGCCTGAAAATAAAGCCTCAGGTGATAATTATACGGAATCGATTTGATCAACGGCGATCATCATTGCGTTGTAACGTTCATCGGAAGCCATATGAATTTGATTAGACGTACGACTTCTTAAGTTTCCTTCTTTCACCTCTTCTGATTGCATCGAACAAAAATTTTCGATTTGATTATTTCGCCGATTTGATGCAGTAAGCAACACCATATAATGCTCTTTACGCTTTGTTGTACGTGATGTTAAGAAAATGAACATTACCGTTCATTTCTGAAAAAAATTACGTTCACTTCACTTGGGTGACTTATTAGAATCTTGATACAATATTTTATTGCGTATAAAACAAGTCTTTGCACGAAAATAACATATTGCCAAGCAAGAACCAAAATTAATAATTTAACTTCTGCAATGAAAAGAAAGAGAGAAAAAAAAGAAAAAGAAATCATTAAATTACACTTTGTGTTCCAATTTGAATTTTTGAATTGGATATGAATTGCGATTGAAAATAAGGATTGCGCGAGCCTTTCGCAATCAAAACCATAAAACATTGTAAAATGCAAGAAAAAAAAAAAAACGTTGATAAAAATTCCGAATGTATCGACAAAACAAAGAGAAAAATATTTAATTTCGGTTATTGCTGCCGGATGGCTGTGTTGTTATATGGATTTTTTAGCCGATACATTTGCCTGAGCACTCGGCAACACAGTTATTGCTGCTACTGCATGCTTATTAATTTTCTTTCGTGTCTGTGCATCATAGGTTCTTGTTTTTGTTTATGTGCTTGGCCGTTCTTCTTCTGTTGTGCTGTTGTTGTTGTTCTTTTTTTTTATCATTTAAACGTTGATGTGCGTCTTGCATTTTGGATGCATATCGATGTTCGGTTAGTGAGATGAGATGAGATGAAGCATTGTAGAGTGGAGCAAAGCAACGCAATGGCTTGTAGTTGAAGTCGCCCTGGGGCATCAATGAATATTTCGTATACTGTGGCGAGTTTTTGTCTTCATAATCATTGGTGGTGGTGCTGCTGCTGCTGCTGCTGTTGCTTTGGATTCTGTAATTCTTCGTTGTTCGTCTTTTGTATAAAACTTATTGAAACTGGTGGCAATCTCTTGTTTGATGCCCAACTAATCTTTAGTTCCATTTTGGTAGCATCCAAAGATCGATGCAAGACTACAGAATTATACTAAGTATTGTAATTTTCCATTTCAATCGGAGCGCAGCTATACAGCACGTTTGCTTTACATTTTCACCAGAGCGCACTACACCATAATGCTGCCGTGGTTTTTTTTTCTGCTTCTTCAACTGCTTTCGGTGATTTTTCTTCGATGGAAGTGAGTGTAAAATACTGAAAACTTCTTCATTGTAATTATCTTTAATACGTACTCTGATGATATGTTGTCTGCGCAGTTATTTGATGTCCTCAGTATTTAAACAACGAAATATGGTTCTTTTATTTGCCCACTCGTTTCTTTATGCATTCATCTTGCTCTAACTACTTTATTCATTTAGTCTGTTGAATTGAATCCTTCTGGATGATAATTTCTGTACGGCACACAATCGTCCACAGCATATTTATATATAAAAGCAACGCAACATATATTCTATTATAGTTTTGTCTTCATTTGTATAAATCACTCGAAAAATTGCATAGTGCGCACGAAACTGCAACAGCAGCACAAAATTGATTGCGTACGGTAGACAACGTAGAATCATTCACTTAATACCTATACAACGAAAAGGAAGACAAAAATTAAACGCACCAAAGGTAGTAATCAACGAGCGAGTGGCTATGATACAAAATGCCTGACCAATATACAGAGCGACAATGCTTGCTGTAACGATGATAGAAAGAGAGAGAGATTGAGAGAGAGAGAGAGTGAGAGAGTGAGAGAGAGAGTGAGAGAGTGAGAGAGAGAGAGAGTGAGAAAGAGAGCAAGCGAGATGGTATAATTTAGAATTCTCATAACCTTTTGTCAATTGCTTTGGTCAGTACCTGGAAATACGATATGCTTACATGATAGTTCGAGATTGTTTCTGCCACCGGGCATTTTCTTATCGGATGCGTATAGCTTTTGGAATATCTGAATCCCATATATACTATGTTATTAAATGCATTGGTAAAACGAGAAACGTCACACTTCATTCAAAAAGGCATTTGAGCTCGGACAAAATCTTATATGCACGTATGTGTAATATATGAAATATGCACTGTCCACTGTACAGTGTGCAGTGGTAAATGTTTTACGGGAGATAAAAGGATTTCAACGGAAGATAAGAGATTTAGGGCAAACTAAATTAAATTCAAGTTGTTTTTTTTTTTAAATATTCACTGGTAAAAACGATTCAAACGATGTCAGTTCAGGTATTTTAAGAGTTTTGCATTGTGAACAGAAGGAAAAAAAAACCCCGAAAAGAAATGAGGAAAAGGCAGTGAACAACGACAGGAAATTGAGCAATTAAAGAACACCTTTTTACTTAAAAATTCACCAAATTATCTTTTTCTTTTTTTTTTAATTCGAGTGCTTTTAAACGCATCTAAACGATTTGGAATTAAAAAATGTTACGACCCAATGTGTGTGTGTGTGTGTGGTGATTTGCCACCACAGCACCGATTTCATATGGATTGCAGTTATGATGCGAGTGCGAGAATCGTAACGAAAGGTTTTGTGCTTCTGTGATTGCTGGAATGCATCACAATATCCATATGAAATGAAGTATAACGACTTTTTTTCTTCTGCATTGCACAAAATATGTTCACATTCAGTTTGTCGCGCTCAGCACTCACCATAGAATTTAATTTATTTGTTTTTGAGACGAAATGATTTGAACGAAAAAAAGAAAAGAAAAAAAAAATATCAGCGAACGCAATGAAAGATGTGCGCCCGTTTTTAATACCATTGCGAAAACGAACAGATGATTAACGATTGTGCGAACGCGCCGATGAATATTAAAAAGTGACGCTTGCAAGTAATAGCTGTTCGTTATTCGTGAAACAAATTTCCTATATCCATAGACACAAAATCAAAACTCGGCGAGAAACGGGTGCAAAAAAAAAAAAAAAAAAAAAAACAAAAAAATCAACAGCAAAGTAAAATAGAAGAGACAAGAAAAAATATGCAACACGGTACAGAAAGCCCATCATACATATTGCATTTTGCTAATCGCCGGTTGTGTGTCTTGTGCGGTCGGCTTATGCCAGCATTTCGATCAGCTCAAGTATAAAAATGATACAGCAGGACCCATCATAAAATATGCAATATAAACCAATCACGAACCAAATAAAATGTGCAACAGTGGAAGATCATCATCATGTGCTGGCAGACGGGCATTTACATGGCAGTGAAACAGAAAGAGAGAGAGAGAGAGAGAGAGAAAGAGAAAGAGAGAGAGAGAGAGAAAGAGAGAGAGAGAATATCAGGGAGACATTTGCCTACCCGTACATAGAAAATGCACTTGGATGTTGCACACATTGAGGTCGTTGAATTGGCAATGTGCTACAGTAATAGCATTAACAAATGGACACCAAATAGCAAATGCGACCAGAGTTGCGTGTTGTATCAATCCGTTTAATGACTTTGCTCTTCTTTTTGCTCATTGCGTTAGAGCCGAATGCAATTTTTATTTTTTTTTTTTTTTTTTTTTCTTCATTTGCTTTATTATTACTCGTTACATGTTTTTGCTATGTGGATTTTATTTTGGTTTTGTTCTTCATTCATTTCTTAATAAGAAGAAGAAGAAAAAAAATATATCCTATTCGCTAAATCGATGTATTTCTTTTAATGGCTGTGATACTGTATTTACATGGTGTACAGCTATGTTATAAATTCAATATCGATATCAATCGTTACAACAATATTTCGAATGCATCTCCAGTTAGCAAATCTATGCAAATTTACATACATATAAGTGGTCAGCATTTGCATTTCAATATTTGCACGCTTGTTGCGTTATGTATTGCACCATACGATTGCAAAAGCAGTGATTTATTAACTAATTTATTAAATAAAATCATAACTCATAATGTGTATGTTGTACAATGCAACGAGTATATGCGTAAATCTGTGTATGGCGCTGTGCAAACACATACTGAAAAATATAACCGCCGCCACATTATCAAACTAGAACCAGTGTCATTGTTCTTTAACCGCACCAGATTTTTACATTCAAGAATTGATTCTCTTCTGAATATTAAAACAAGTTTTTCCGATTGAAATTCAAAGAGAATAAAATTTCTTAGATGAAAAATAACAACAACAACAACAACAACAATAACATAAGCAAATAAACAAACATTAGCAAAACCAACTGCTGGTTTCACTGGATAAGAATGTTCCATTGAAATAGCGAAAATGAAAAAAATGAGGTAGCTAGCAGCTAACAAGCTCAACATTCATTGACAACTCAATTGATTTATTGATGGCAAAGTGGGCGTTCACTCGGTGATATTCGAAATTTATGATTAATACATTTAATTCAATATTATTTTGTGTGTATTGACAAAGAGGCTTTTGCTTCTAGTTGCCCATTTTAACGAAATATGTATATATTGACAGCGACAGTGTAAAACAAATAACCGGCCAACTAGTGAGCACAATGTAACAATCAGATTTCTAAATGAGGACACGATATATATTTATTGAATGAAATTCGTATCTACGCGCAAACGTAATTTATATACTTTAGAGTGACAGTAGCTTTAACTTATTTGCCCTATGTGTTCAACATCTTCAAGTTCTCGCAGCTCACGGCTATTTTCCTGATTATTAATTTTTATTTTTTTTTTTTTTATTATTTCATTCTGTGCCATTCATTTCAGAGATTTTTCATCTTCTTTTTCTTTTCTTTTTTAGCTGGCCAAACTAGTGTATTAAGTTGCATTGTGAGTAAGGCTTCTGTGCTTGTTCCCACGAACGAAAAAAAAAAAAAAAAATAACCAACAACAACAACAGCCAATTGAAACCAACGTCATTCAATGAAAGTAATCAACAATTAAAACAACTGAAAGAAGAAGAAATGAAAATTAACATTGACGCAAGAATGGAATTCAATACAATCTCATATTTCCAAGCATTATCATACACTCTATCGGTTATTCATTTCATATTCGATATAAAACTATCTTGATCGGATTGGAATATTTTTTTTTTTTTCGCCGGAATTCAAATAGTTACTTTATTTGCGTATTTCATTTTACATTGTATGATTTGCATAAAGATGAATTTGTTTTGTCGGACATTGATTTGCAATGTTTAAAAAGAAAAAAAAAAAATAAATTCGGTAAAATAAATGTTGATTCGAATTCAATAGACATCAATTGGAAAGGTGCTCGAAAGAAAATCAAATCATATGTCGCCACTCTATTCTCATTGCCTGAATCTTATTAAATCACTTTTCTTCGACTCATTGTAAACAAATTAATCGGATGAGAAATAAGAAAAAAAAGAAGAATAAATTGAACATCATCTTGGCCGCTTGTCAGCATCAGCCCAAAATGAGATGAGTCGCAGGTAAAACGTGAGAGAAAATAATACCAATAAATTAAAATGTGCGGCTGTAAGTTTGTTTATGAAAAATGAAAAGCCTGAAAACAGTGTGATCACTAATCGTATCGTTGTTTCTATTTTCTTGCCTTGTTTTTCTCGGTTGTTTTTGTTTTTTTTTTTTTTTTTTTTTTGGTTGCTCTTTCATATGTGGATGCGATAACAATAGAGTTCAACGACGCATCCGACAAACAAGCAGCAATTCAAGTAAAGAGAATTTTTAATTTCAAATAATCTGAAATGAAAATAAACACTGTTCCATTGTTAAAAGTCAGGTTGCTTTTCAGATGCACGTACACTATCAACTTAGTCATCCATCGCATGAAATGTGGAAAGACCGACAGAGACAGAGAAATGAACTGAAAGAAAAATGCGATCGTCGTTTTCATGATGTCTTAATTCGAATCTGGCTGTGTTTTTTTCCACTAGACGCGAGTATTGCATTTAAATTATCAGATAAATCGCATTTGGTTCACTACAAATGAAATTCAACTGATGAGGCGCTGATAAAATCCCGTCTGTTGAAAATGCATTTGCCTCGTTTGAATTTGACATGCGATCGATGGAAATGAACAAACAAACAAACAAACAATAACAACAACAACAACAACATTCACCCAAAGTGGAATAAAATATCAAACTACTTGCACACGAACGAATTACTGGTATGATAATACCATTGCTTTACATGTTGCATCGTTAAAATCCGACGAAAAAAAAAAAACCATTGAACCAATCGACCTTTCGATTGAGCTCGTGCAAAAAAAAAAAAAAAAAAAAAAATGTTGGAAAATTAAATGCATTAAAAACAGTGAAACAATTCACGTCAGAGGAAAAAGCCACTTTTGTTATTGTTACAATCATGGTTTCATTTTATACACATATAAATTGTCAATAATTGAAGCGGAGATTCGATTTGGACCTTTTTTTTCTTTCATGCTCTGGATTTATTCTATCGAAATGAAAATTTATTGTTGTTGAAGTAAGCAAATAAAAGATTCCCATAATCTTCCGGCATTTTTAAGAGAAATTCCAATGCCTTCAATCGGCTTAATTCGTCGATTGTTTTTTTTTTTTATTTTGAAATTGTTGCGATAAAGAATAAAAAAATGATGATCGCCCTTATAGAATACTTTGTGGATTTGATAGACATAGCAAAGCGCAATAAATCAAAATAGTGAAATTAATTAAGCGCAAATTCTTGAAGAATCTATTACATCTTTCCGTTCATCTAATGCGGCTGCTCACACTGAAACAGACAATCGTTCACATAATAATCCAAATAAATTGTCGATAATGAATGAACAGTCGACCTGTCTTCAATAATTACATTTTATTTCCAGTAAAATGACAATATTATCTTAATAAGTTGGCATTACTGCCAATATCTTCGATGCCGATTTGTACATTAATCCACGATTTTATACTCTAAAAACTATAAACAAAGCGCCAGGTAAATTCACATCATTCTCAGGTTACGCTCAAATATATACATGCAGAGAGAAAGAGAGAGAGAAGAGAGAGAGAGAGAGAGAGAGAGAGAGAGAGAGAGAGAGAGAGAGAGAGAAAGGAGAGATGGAGAGGGAGAGAGAGGGAGAGAGAGGGAGAGAGAGGGAGAGAGAGAGAGAAAGGAGAGATGAAGAGAGATGAAGAGAGAAAGAAGAGAGAGAGGGAGAGAGAGCGAGAGTGAGAGAAGGAAATATTCACATATAAACAAGTGTAGTTTGGGTAACAAAAGTCGTAATTTACCTTGAGATCACTTGGAAAAGACATAAAAGTTCCAAATGATTGACAACGACAAGTAAAAATGCCATCTTTATTACCGTTCCGCCAGTGTGGAAACGAGTGGAAATGAAACCGAATCACAATTATGGTGAAGAATGACGGTGATCCCCGAAGTCTGAACCGCGTTACGGGTTCATGCAACATTACAAAGTCTCGTTATCATAAATCATCGCAATCATCGCGGTTGTAATGCAATTTAGGTTTTGCGGTTTGAACCATATTAAATGCTTATGCTCACATTCGGTCTATACACCATACATCTCAATCTGTGCGCCTGAATTCACTATATAGTACAACATGTAGTTATACGATGAAGTTAAAAATGAAACGAAAATGTCAATATCGGTTTTATCCTTTGACTGTTGACTGAAACCATGGAGAGCACTTTGTGTGCTATCATTACGTTTATCTTTAATCTTATTAAATTGCGCTTAAATAAAATACAAATAAAACGAGCGTCCATCGTTCGTTAAAGTGATACTCATTTTGTGATCCGCGTTCATTCATATTGTTTCACTGCAACTGAACCATTTCGATTAGGTCTCATCAAATCTCCGGCCAAAGGAGATGCAAAAAAGGAAGAAAAAAAAAACGCAATAATAAAACAAACGACATTGTTCACAGTGAAATCACGTCAATTTAGTTTTGTCATTGTAATACTTTTCAACCTCAAGTTTATTGAGGCACAGATATCGAGAACATTTTCCATTTATTTTGAGTCGCTTTACGATTAAACCAACAAATAAATCTATCAAATGGTACGGAACAAAAAAAAAACAATATCGTGCTTGTCGTTTCAAGTGAATCGAGCATGAAATGTTTTGTCGATTTAACGACAATATGGTTTACCTAGTTCCCGAAGACAAAAAATCAAAAACAAATGAAATGAACAATCAGTGGGAAGTACTGAGAGAATATCTTCGATATTTTGCTACTCTCTGTCGATCACCGAAATGGAATTCAACTACTAACGAACTCACTTGAGATACGATACCGGATGTCAAATGTCCAATAAAAAACAAAATAGTCCGAGGGAGTTTTTTATACAATTTTATTTAACCAATTCAGATAGAGATAGACTGAATTGCAATAGCATAATAGCCTAGTAAAACATATGAGTTAAGATATCATTACGTCAGACCATGCTAATGGTCCAATAACTAGCATCAATAGTTGTAAACTGCATCAATAATAATCGAACGATCAACGTTTGCTGCAAAAACAAAGGAAACATTTTCCATGTTTCATGTACTCGGTTCATTACGAGCGCGATCATAGCGAGAGAGAAAGAGAGAAAAAAAGGGGAAAGAGAGAGAGAGAAAGACCGTGAGCATATTATTCGACATTAACATTTTAACGTTACCGGATAATTGGATCAAATTGTGAAAATCATGTAGGTCTTTCAGTCTTTTTCATCTGTGATTGTGAGTGAGAGTGCGGGACTTGTATTGTTTCCTCTGCAGAAAAAAAAAAATCCAAAGAAATATTACAAAGTTTCGAATTAATATCTTTCTTTTGATTTCAATTTTAAAGCGCCAAGTGAACGACAGCACACAGGATGTACAAAAAAGGAAGACATAAACATAACAATATGAGAAACGGTCTGTAATTGAATGTGTGCAATGCTAAACTGCCAAGTATATTGACAATCACAATAAAATGTTTCATCCGATTTGGTGGGTCGAAAAGAGAAGAGAGAAAAAGAGAAAGAGACGAGGGAGAGAAAGAGAGAGAGAGAGAGAGAAAGAGAGAGAGAGAGAGAGAAAGAGAGATAGAGAGATAGAGGAGCATAACCAACAATAACGAACGATTTAATAAAATAATCGATAATGCAATGCCTTTTGCTAGACTCACATGATGGCAAATAATTGGCTGACTGTGATACATATTATATTTGCAATCGATCGTCGTCGTCATCATTACCATTTGCTCATGTAAATATTTATGAAGATGTGCAACTAAAATGGTAGCTTAATTCACTCCAACTATGGCGGATTGTGATTGCCAGTCGCGATTGCGATACATTTCAGCATAATGAGCGTTCTGCATCGATACATATAATATAACAAACTGAGGCATTAAATTGTGCTCGTTCATATTGAAATATATGATTTCGCATACTACGACATGGACACAGACAACATTATACAGATTTACTGTAGCAGAGCGCATTTTTTAAATAATTTGATTTGAAATGAATGATATGGTCACTTCATTTGCATTATCAGTGAACTAGACCAATTCGACAGTGAATCTGGACATTTTGAATAATATTTAATTTTAATTTAAATTTAAATTCAAATCAATTGCATAGATAATTTTTTGCAAACATTTGAAAAGAAAAAAGTTTCCAAAATTGAAATGAAAAAGTAAAAACAAACTAAAACATCAGAAAAGAAAATGAAAAGAAGAAGCCAAACAGAAATTTGTACTTGGCTTCAATAACATTCGCCTTTCGTGTTAACTTCTCGCACTTGTACAACGTCACCTCTTCGAATGAAGCTTGGCTTGATTCGATTCAAGTGCGTTGCGTTATTCCTTATTTTTTCGTACATTTCAAAGAGCAAAACATTAAAAACATTTAAACGTTCATTGACACTTGAAACCAAAGATGTGAAGCGCACACCTTGACTCAAGCTTTTATATCATTTGAACGTGCGATGCTACAAGCAAAATGAAAAAAAAAAAAACCACCAAAGACAGCAAACAAGAGATCCGAAAATAAAATAAAAACGAAAAAAAAAAAAAAAAATTATAAAATAAATATTTAGCGAAAATAAGCGGAGAAAATGAGAGCAAAATATTACATTACGATGATTTTCGCATCAATATAGTAGTAAAACTTGATTGTCGAACACGACAACGAAAAATTTACGAGCCCATCGAATGGAATTGAACGAGAGTGATGCTGAAGAGACTGGATTGTGGTGCGCGCACAATAGCGCATTGCAAACTATAAGACCTGCAGAAAAAAAAAGGAAGAAACAAACGAAATAAAAGATCATGTGTATTACAATGTGCATTAATGTTACGTTAAAGAAAAAGCGTTTATTTTACTTTTCATCGTTTTTCGTGTTATATTTCTTTTTTCTTAAGTTTTCGGTGCGTCGCTAGTGTGTGTGTGTTTCTGTGTGTTTTTTATATGGGATTTAAGTACGTTACACACACACACGCGCGCGCGCACACACGCAGCAATGAATGCGGCTGGCTCATTCAGAAAAAGTAGTGAGTTTCGCATTTGAAATCTGTGAATGGTGAAAATGGCAGTTTGTTTTACATTAAAACGCATTCAAAAGAGACGGTTATTTATTGCATGTGAGTTTACATTGGACCACATCGTGTTAAACGATGAGATGAAACTGTAACAAACACAACGTAGTCAACAAAGTCAGACACACTTGTGGCGTGCACCGTCCAAGTTCAGAGCACGAGACCGAATAGGAGCGAGCGAGTGAGCGAGTGAGCGAGAGAGGGAGAGAGAGAGAAAGAGAGAGAGAGAGAGAGAGAGAGAGAAAAAAAAGGAAAGAGAGAAAAAGGGTATTAAATCGTGATCTGCGACGATATTAAATTTACACAAGCATAAATGGTTGCAAATTTATTCATAATCTTTTGTGGTGTGCAGTTACAGCATGATTTAGTTGCCATCGGATGCCAGTAATATTGTCGTATGTTCGAATGGGTCAGGCGCATCGACGCTTAACGCAACAATATTTATTTTTGCGTAAAAATGCTCTGATTCAGCTAAAGGCTGATATTCTCATTGATAAATTGTTCAATCCATTCGAAATCCATGTTGAAAATTTTAAATTTGCCATTTCAAATACAGAAATGTTCTATTCAACGTAGACAATTTGTTCGGTTCACTGTTCACAGATTCTCATTCTGAAGAAAAAAAAAAAAATAAGAGAAAAACACAACGATAAAAGGTAAGACACGACGACAATGAATGCGATGTCTTTTCACATTCGAACGGAAACATTAAATTCAGTTGTTTTTTTGTCGTGAGCTGCATTTATTCGCATTTAAATTTCTGATTGATACGTTTTTCGACTCTTTTTTTTTTCTTCGCATCGTTCAATGTTGACAATCAAATGGAAATCGATGAGCATTTCATTCCATCATTCTCAAACATCACCCAGTTTCAGAATTTAAAACATATCATTCAAAAACCTCAAAACAAACCATTAGACGCACGTAATGATTTTATAAATATTCAAAGACAAAAACCTATTTTGTTGCTGCTGCTGCTGCTGCACCACGGCGCGCCGCATATTCATTCAACTTATCTTGAGGGCAAATGCACACAAAATCTGACAAAATGAAAATATTCCCACGCACTCAAAACCGAATAAAACAATCCAATTTTTGAATCGAAACGAGGGGCAAAAATAGTCATGAATGTGAAAAAAAAAAAAAAAAAAATATTTAATGCGATGATTATGCACACACAAGGCACATGCACCCATTAATTTTGTGGAATTTTTTTTTCGACAGAAATGAATGCTTCTTCATAGATGAGCAGACAAGAGTTCGTCTCTTTTTGCGTCTAAAACCACAGTATATACGAAAAATAAACTTTCTAATCTATAATTTGAAACAAATATGTGGATAATTGTGATGTTCTCATGCGTTTTGTTTCACTGCTACCACAGCCATTTTGCACTTAACAAATATCGTTTTCTCTTTCTCTCTCTCTCTCTCTCTCTCTCTCTCTCTCTTTCTTTCTATCATTTTTTAAGAATGGTATTTAACATAGATCGCAAGACTTTTATTACTTTGCATGTGAATTAGCGATCGATTGATTTTGAGGGATTTCCTCCGCCGATCCTGTTTGTTTGTGCACAATATTAGAATTGCTGGAACCGTTATTTTGTCGACGTATTTTTGCGTTGACGATAAAAAAAAAACAAATGCATGCACAAAGTGAAAAAGATTTTTCTCTTTTTTTTTTTGTTTTCATTTTAATTTCTCCTGACAGTCTCTTTCATATTCAACTGCATCTACTTCAATTAAAAATTGGAACGTGCAACGACGCAAGCATCTTCCTGCTGTAGATTGTTTCTTTTACATTATTTTTCCGTCATTCAAATATAATTTAAGAACGATAATTTTACAGCACATGCGTACATTTTTGTTGCTTCATCTAATAAGTTGCATCCTGTATTAAAAACAACGCCAATTTTGTTTCATTTCGATTTTTACATCTTGGCATATCAGCATCATATCGATATCGTCAGCATCTGAGAGAGTATTATGCACGCTATTTATGCATTCCATCGTTGATCTTTGAATGCACATCACAGCACAGCACGGCAGTCCATGCATGAAACACAGATTACTTCTCTCTTCATTTTTCATTTTTTTTTTTTTTTGTTTTTTTTTTTTTTCAAAAAAAGATGAAAATAATAATAACACTCATTGATCACACATTGGCTTTGGTGAGTACATTGGCATATCTTTGCAATATTTTCAATAATGAATTCGATCAGAAGCACAGAGAAAAACTAATTCCAACCCAGGGGACTTCTTGGCATAAATTCAAGGCAATATTCAAGATTTAATTTCAACATATTCTTCACAAGATCGAATTGAAATTTCACAAGAATGATATGACGTTGTTGATAGTTTATAAGAAACGATTATAATTGAAAATGGACAGACATTTATTCTGAAGACAGAAGAATAATAAAAACCCCTTAAATTGTAAGAAAGAAAAACAACTTCATTTTGCATGAATCACATGAAATGAATGAAAAATTAAAAATGATTGCAAACAAAAGATTTCAAACCGCAAAGTAATAGACATCAACAATAACATTAAAGATAATGATGTCAATTTAGGTGATCAAGTTGAAGTGTACTGCGAAATGTTGAAAATAATTTGCTTGGTTTAAGCGGTATATTTTCGATACAATTTTTGCATCATAAAAAGTGTGAAATCACATTGTAGACGCTGAAAACCGCAGACTATGCTGAGTTCAATCGAATGTCAAAAATCTGTCATCCATTAAATTTCGGTTAGCATAATTATGAATTAGTTGATTTATTTTCTTCAAAATAAAGGGAAAAAAAATTATGATCAATTGCTTTAACCAAAATGAAACAGAAGCCCATTGATTCCAAGAGCACAAAATCGATACCGAAATTTAAGGAAAAAAAAAGGGTAAAAGACGAATCAAGCAGAAAGGAAAAAAAAAAGTTGAGCTATTAAAACGTCATTGGGAAAATGATCAAGAGCTCAGTGATAAAGAATCTACATAGCCGAAAACGAAATATAGCTGCAAAAACAACAATAACAACAACGAAAAAAAAAAAAAAAACGTAAGAGAGAACGTAATGTGTAACGAATAGTGGCAGAAAACGAATGAAAAACCAAATGTTCCTTTGGACATCTCCTTCGTTTTCATGCCATATGAAGTATTCGCTTAAAATTCCAACAGCTACCGTCTGTTATACAAAATTGCTTTTTTCTGACATCGCCCAAGGTAATAATTATATAGTGGTATATCGATATTGCAAATGGTAGAGGCGATATTTTTCTCCTTCTTTGCGCGCGCACACACACACACACACATCCAGTTCATTTCACGAAAATCATCGTTGCATCCGAATCAATATAACATTTAAGCGCGCGAGCCTGACTCGAGAATTTTCAATTCTCGACTTCGTGTACAATGCCTTAGATTATTACAAGCACATAAACAAAGAAGGAAAAAGCAATTATTGCCACAACAACAATTACAAAACGATTCGACAAAATCGACGAACAGTGCAGTGAAAAGAGTATTAACAAAATGAGAAGAAAAACCAAATGAACAAAGAAGAAGAAAAAAAGAAAAAAAACAACATAAATGAAGCACTGAATTCCTTCCACACAAAATTAATATAATTCATAAAGTTTTAGTTACAAAACGGAAGCCAATTCGAGTGTTGTGCGCACCTAAATGTCCGGCCAAAAACAAAACTGATTGCAAGGCGCGAGTATAAATAGAGTGAGTAAGAAAGAGATAATAAACAGAATGAGATACATGCACCAATGTATATCCACAAATTTGCAGTCAACGCGTAATAAATTGGTTTGTTGTTCGTGATCATTGACAGATTTGTGTTGTTTCTTTCCGTTGTTGTTGTTTTTTTTTTCTTCTTGATTATATTCCCATCCCAAATTGTAGTTGCCGTTTACGATTATTTTTTTTTTGCCATTTCTTGAGAGTGTTTTTGCTCTCTTTCTTTATTGCTTTTGTGTAGATATTCGAAGACAGGAGCTGGACAAACGGAATAAAGCTTTAATGAATTCGCTTTATTTTCACGCTCGTAATACTCTGTTTGTATGCATTTTCATTGTTAAAATTTTTCTTTCAATGTTTGAGTTTGATTGTTGTTGGCGGCTACTGGCTTCAATTTCTTATGCTCTTCTGTAACAACGCGTGATATTCTGTGCTTTTAATTTCTTGTGGCTTTCGAAACGTTCAATTAGATTGAAATACACTTACAGAAATTGTGAATTAAATATAATTTATAAACATACGATGGGCAAAAGAACGTAAAAAACTACAGCCGTAATAAGCGGATGACGTTTACTCGGAGTGTAATTCGAAATGAAATGAAACGAAAAAAAAAAATAAAAAATAAAATTGATTGGGACGAAACGACAGAAAATTTATGTGGAACGGCGAAATGTAGAGAGAAAGAAATGCAACATTGACAAGGAATTAGTGTTGCTGATAGTGATGTAGCCAAACCTTTTCAGTGTACACATGTAAAGCGGATTTACTCGCGAACTTCCATTGAGTGAAAGAGGAAAAAATCTCGTCGATCGTTTTGATCACCATTTCATCGGTTGAGCGATTTGATGATAGTGAACCTGAATACTATTTATTATTGTGCAGTGCACACACACACACACACACACATACACAAACTATTTTCAGGCCGACCACAGAATTGCGCACAAAATTGAAATCGAGTGAAACAGAAGTCAGATACAGTGTTAAGACGAAAGGCATAATAAAACACGTAAACCTCGAATGCAAGTACAAGCAGGAATATCAAATGGCCATTCAAATGGTTGAATGAATGAGTGTGGCTTGAGTTAAATTAAATGTATGCTATCCCATTATGAAAAATAATAATTATTATAAATAGGAGCGGTAGACGGAAAAGATTGAAGCGAAATAGAAATGATCTAGAAGCAAAATGCTTACAATAATCGGTAGCCAATTCTGAAGCATTTTTTTTTTTTGTTCGTTTTCGGATTGAATGCGATCCAATCTCTTTGGCTACTTTATTGCATATTGAGCTCGCGGAGTTTGCACACAAGTAGCCCTTGTTTAGACGGCTTTTATAAATGGTTTTAGGTGATTAAATTTGAATAACAGGCGATCGCCGATAGATATCGAATTGATGAGCCATTCTCTTTGTTGTTTTTTTTTTTCATTTCTTGCCACTTTCATTTGAGCATCATTCAGAATCTTATTTCTTTGTTGAATGTTCTATTTGGTAATTGTTTAGTGGGATGTTCCCCTTTTCCATTTTAAATTACTGTCTCCAATTCCGATCATGCATATTTCAAAAATTCGAAATTTCAACATTTCTGAGGGGCTACTGTATTTGTTGATGCAGCACTTAAATTGCAAATCGGGAGAGAAAGGAAACAAAAACTTATTTCACGTGCTCAATAATTACCATAATCAAGCTCTCCAACACCATCGGTCAAATTGAATGCTAGGCAACTTTGTTTTTTTTTCACCGTTTATGCATCGAATGTGTGTGTGTGTGTGTGTGTATGTGTTAAATGGAATGTGAAATTTGCGCTCAATTCAGATATTAGGACCAAGTCGCTCAATATCGATTGAAGTCATTAATCGTGATTCCATTGCTCTTAAATAAGTCTTTTGATCAAAAACACGTTTAACATCTTCATCGTAAACATGGATTG
This sequence comes from Resseliella maxima, assembly GCA_029041755.1. Lineage (NCBI taxonomy): Eukaryota > Metazoa > Arthropoda > Insecta > Diptera > Cecidomyiidae > Resseliella > Resseliella maxima. The sequence continues at coordinate 292,464 of JAQOWM010000186.1, forward strand.
GTTGGTTGGTTGGTTGGTTGGTTGGTGGCATCAAAATGATAATCGTGTGAACCATGCCTTAAATGGTTTTCAAGAATACTTATTCAATTGAATTAAAAGGCATTTGTTTTACAAACTGGAATTATTTGACAGGCCATTGAATTTTATTGGAATTCAAAATTCATGTGAATCTCTTCGATTGGAATGTGCGACAGACGCATAGTTAATGCCACCTAATCAGATGTTTTCGTCAAATTAATAAAGAATGATGCATTCATGTCAGTTAATATATTCATTGGTTGACATGAAAATTACGCATTTATTTGGTTGAAGGAGTAATTTTCATGTCGAGATTTAACTCTGTGCACACTGGGCCAAATACCAATTCGACTGGCATACATGAGCTTCTTGAATTAAATAAAATGTATGATGATATGAAAACAAAAACAAAAAAAACTTAAACGAACGATTCAAAGAATTTATTCTGACTGATTTTCTGAACTGAGATTGATTATGACATGAACTCGTGGCACCCTTACCATCATTGGAATTTTCAGTGGAACCACAATATGCGAGCAACCAACAAAGGTTTGATGTCCACAGTAAATGATGCACAGCATGACACTGACATCATGTGAAAGGAATAATATAGCAATATACGGTTTTCTTTTTCATAAAGTCTAAAAGATGAATGTATTATGTATGCAAAGTGTGCAAACAAAAAAGTTATTCGATAATATTTAATGGATAATATTTGAAATAAAAATCAACAATTATAATGAAATGAATGTGATGGAAATTAACAGAACTAAGTGCGTTTCATTTGTGATATCGGTCAGCGATTGAAGCGTATCATAATCTATCCATCGATCAATCTATTGAAATATCGAGCACAGCCCAAACATTAACCATTTTGATGTACATTTTACTTTTGATGAAATGAAGCAGCAACAAATTCAATTATTACTCGGATCGATTAATGGAAGCACTTTCAACACATTTTCCCTTTGTGTTTGCGCGCGTTCGATTTTTTCCATTCTTTTTCTTTTTATGTTTTTATTTTCTTTTAATATCGGTTTCTCTCGCATTGAATGATGATTAAAATTAACTTTCATAATAAAATCAGTCGAAACCGAGCTAAAGAACAAAGCGAATCTATAATGAAATTCAGTGGCCGATTGTTCCATGGTTGTTTTGCCGCAGTGACCAAAAGATACCAGCATCATGATCTAGCTATTCTTATGTTTTTATAAATGAAAATGCCATGCATAAAACACTTTGTTTACCTATTCAGTGTTGTTGCTTTGATCTGGTGTGATCAACCAATGCTGATCGCTTTGCTTATTGTTGATGGTGTTGTTGTTGTTGTTGTTGTTGTTGTTTTTATGTGTGCTGCTGTATTGGCTGTACTTTTTTCGGCTTCTGTTGCTCATTGCCTTTATTGTGTTTAATTTTCTTCTTGTAATTTTTATTGATAACCATCTACTAATCGAAAAAGAATACGTGTGCAACAACAGCAACAACGATGAAAAATCTGAATCAAACATTATAACTATATAGATGGCCTCTCGCGGCAACAATTTATTAACATACACTCTCACACACACACACACACACACACATGCGCATATTCAAGAGATGCTCGTTACAAACACAGAGATTGCTGATTTTACACTCAAAACGCAATTATACATGCAAACGAATTGCCGCGCAGATCAGCAGTTTATCGGCAAAATATGATCATTCGATAGCCATTAAGACCATTTATATTTACAGTACATATGCTGAAATAAATAGAATAATTTTTCTCTTTTAAACTTTTTTTTTCTCTCTCTCTCTCTCTCTTTCTCTCTTTCTCTCTATCTCTATCTCTATCTCCATCTCCCTCCCTCGGCCTCTCTCTCTTTGATTCTCTCTACCTCTCTCTCGATCTCTCCGTCTGTCTCTCACCATTTAGAATCAGGACACAAATTGAAACGAAGGAGGTGGCAATATTATTTGTATAAAAATCGATGATTGGAATTTTTGCTAGACATTCGTGTTTGCATTTGGCACTTAAAACGATATAGACAAAAAAAGAAGGATTTTTCATTTTCAAAAAAAGACCGCGCTTAAAATTTATAATATTTAAACGGTGAAATTTGTCGAATGAAAACCAATGAGCTACCGCTTGATAAAGAATACAACGAAAAAAAAAAACGTTCCGTTGTTCGCCACATTAAATATTCCAAAAAATGAAAAATTGGTCGTGTTTTTCATATTTTCGATACATTGTTTACGATAAATGAACATGGCACACAGACACACACACACACACTGACTGAGAGGGGAGGAATGTGATGTTGGTGTGTATTGGAATTGAGTATCGATCGGATCTCGCCTGGTGCATGCTTATCAAAAAATGCAAAATATAATACGCTAAAATTGATCTATTTATTATTCAGCATTATGCATACTGATTAGACGTTACAGACACCAAGCTTTTAATATGCAAGCAAAACAGAAGCACTAAGAATAAAACGCCGCTAAAAACGAAGGTAGACATGAATGCCAAACAGCGAAGGCACGAAAAAAAAAACTATACAAGCGACGAAGATGATGGTTATTGCTACTGGGACTGCGCCTCTTAGCTCGTGCAATTTTGCATGCATATTTTAGTCAACCATTTTTTATCTCCTTTGATTTGTTTTTTTTGTGTGCATATTTTTCCATTCTCACTCTCTCCCTCCCTCCCTCCGGTTCGCATGCTTGTGTATTACCTCTCTTTACCTCGCTTTGCCGGTTTTATTTTTTTATTTTTAAATCAATCTGTTGAACATATTGCGAAATTATGATGAACAGGACAATGTTGTCGTTCGTCACATATGCGCATCACAGCTACCGTTCTGATATCCCTATCGATTCATTTCATCATATGACAGCAATGCAACACGTAAATTGCCCGACACGATAAACACAAAACAGTAGCAACATTTAAATGATAATGTGACCACACTGCTATTATTTATTACTTGCTTATTATTGTTATTATCATAATACATTAGGTGTATATACACTTTTCGCGCAAATACTTGCATATGCTACTCTGGATCTCATTTATTGATACCTTTTGCATCGATTTCATCGTCAATAATAATAATCGAATTTTTACTTGATTATTTCTCCATGAAAATTATTATTCAATATTACAACAACATAGACATTTTTTTTTTCCATTTGTTTTTTGTTCATCGATCATGTAAAATCTTTCAAGTTATTTTACAAAATAATTGTGATTGTAACTTAATTTTATTTAATCGCTTTGTTTATCTACATTTGAATACGGTTAAAATGTGAAAACCTTTCAACGTACGCTTTTTGAATGAGACTCCATTGAATACACTTTTGGAAAATGATTTCACATTTAGATGGCGCTCTTCATTCCAACGGAGTTAAAAAAATATCTATTGAGATGGTATTAAATGAAATATTCTATTTAGAAATAAATCATTCATTGTGCATTCAATTAAATCGTGGTCTTTGTGTTTTATATTGAATTCAAATTTTGAATCATAATCAGTATGTGAATCACATTCAGTTGTTAATCAAATTCGATTTTAATAAAAGAAACATTTATTCATTTGGTTGTATGTTTTTTGTTTTTTTGTTTTTTTAATCATTACATATATATTTATTTGGTAAAAATGGTTTCAAAATCAATGTGTTGCTTCAACATTGTGCAAATATAATTGTAATAATAATAATTATAGTAAATCTAATGCTTTAAATGGACATTTGGATAATCATCAAATATATGAAATATGTTATTGCATCAAAATAAAAATGTGCTTAAAATAGGAAACATTTTGTCAAATAAATTGCTGTTCTTTTTAAATACAATATTTTCTCTTTTTTTTTTGTTTTTTTGTTAATAAATATTTCTCAATCATAACTTTGTATTAAACTCAAATTGAGCGACTGATTAAAACGATTTTCAGGTATCACCAATAATCATAAGTAACATTATTATTGAATATTTATTAAATATAATTATATAAACATACAAATCAACTTGCCCTGTATTCAGTGTTTAGTTTTTAATATGTAATATTATTCCGACACACATATAAATGTTCATTTAATAAAAGATAGAAAGCAAAAACAAAAAAAACAAAATCATCTTTTACATTTACTATTGAAATCGTTTTGTCGTTCAGATCAATGGTTTCTATTGAACCGAAAATGCAAATAGCTTTGAAAACGATTGAATTGAAAAAAGAAAAAAAAAAATGTGTCGTTTCCATGGCAAAATTTGTGCAATTGTGCGACTCTGGAATATTGCATTTGTGCGAATTCGGTGATAGTTTGACATATGCAATAAAATGTAACATCTAATCAACTGATAAAATGCATATTATGCTGTAATGACGTGAAGGGCATCAGGATTAAACACCATATGTGCGCAAAACGACGTCAACCCACAACGACTGATAAATTAAATTATATTTGTTAGGAATTATTTTGCTTTTTTTTTTTTTTTTAAACTGGTGTTCCGACTTCAATTTCAAATAAGCTTGCATGTGACTTGCGGCGTTCCCGTTCAATGCGATCCAAATCGAAAGCACATTCATCGTTTCCACCACTAGATGAATAATTTCCATTTTCATTAGTCGTTTGTGTACCATGTTCGCAATCAGTATTATCGTTAAAATGCGATTGAGCATTGGAGGCGCTACCGGCATTATTTCGTTCATGTGGGAAAAATGAAACTTTATTGGTTGATGGTTGGGTTTTAAGTTGACGTGGAAAATGTTGTGAATAAAATGTGGACATTTGAGCCGGTTTACGTTGAGCATTTGGCGAAAATGATTGACCATAATTGAAACGATTTGAAAAGCTGGCCGGTGAACCGGGTATTGCATTTGGCCAATTTACAGACAAAGCATCTTCACTACCAGTGTACGCATCACATTGACGACTATTTCGTGATGCAAGCGTATCATAAGATTTTTTATAAAAATCGGTGGTTGAATCAGTGAATTCCTTTGGTGCTGAAATTGTATGATTTGTTTCGATTGATGATGGTAATGTCATACTTAGATTATATGGTGTATAAAGACCATTGGCTGATATGCGACGATTCGAATATTCATCCAAATCATAATCAATGTTTCTTTTGAGAAAATCACGCGGCAGTGTACGGCTTGCATATAAATTTGAATCACGTGAATTATTTCGGCTGTGTAAAAAGTAATTATCACGTGAACCATTGAGATGAGCAGCAGCAGCAGCTGCCCTTTCGGTGCTACCACCAAAATTATTTGCATCGAATAAATTGTTCATTGGATACGATTTTCTACCATTAACTGCATTTGTGTTATTCAATTCTTTTAACGATTGATTTGAATTATAGACATTGGTCACCTTTTGAATTCCACTTACATTTGAATTTCGACGATTCTTTCGAATGGTTGCATAATTTTCAACCACAAAAACATCCCTTTCACTTGGACCATCATCATATGTATCAATATAATAAATATCCTTTGGTTTTGGACGTTGACCGGCTTTTCGGCAAAATTCCATAAATAGTTCATCTTTGGATTTTTCACGATTTGTTAAAATGCCTTTATTTGTAATGGCCGCTGTATCATTTAAACTATCATGCGAACCATCCCTTGAAATTGATTTATAGTTATGATTTTGCATTGAGCATTCTTGCTGTTGTCGATTCATGGACCGTTTATTAAGCTGTGGCGTATACATGCGAAGTGACTTATGTGAATTAGCGTTTGCCGAACCAAAACCGCCCGAACAATTGGAAAATATATCAGTTGTGGTAGAAACACTACGTGTTAATGGGAATTCATTTGGTAAATCGTATGGAAATAATGTGCTTGGCGCCGGTTCCGTATACAATTCATTCAAGCTCTTTGCCAGATTTTTCTGTGATGTATCACATTTTGGTGTTGGCTTTTCAAAAAAATACCTGTGCCAACGATGACGACAACACCAACAATAAAAAGAAGAAAAAAAGGAAGATCCATTATATCAGTGACAGATTTACGCATAAAATTTGAAATTAAAAAGAAAAAAAATAGAAAATCTTACCGTCGCTGCGAAAGTGGCGAGAAAAATGCATTCGGAATAGTTGGATGTTTTTGACATTTGAAAGGTGGCGGCGTTTTATATTCCTGTCCAATGGGATTATTTCGTTTTTCGTCCGTTTCATCTTTTTGCGGTCCAACATACATAAAGCACGGAATCGACTATATAATTTAAATGTGATTAATTCAGTGCAATTGAAAATGTTTTGTCATCATTTTACAGTTTGCTGTATGTAGCTTACCTGTTCGCGACCAATTTCACGTATTTGAATGAAAAGGAAAAAATTCAATGTTCCAACAATTTCGCTTGAAATGCATCCAATTACAAATAAAATGAAGCTATGTCCATACCGATAAGTGAACATAGGCGGTGAGAACATCGATCTCGGTCGCAATTTTGATCCGATTTCCGATTTAAACAATGAAATGTACATGATGATTCCAATTAGCATTATCAAACCTTAAATAATTTATTGCAAAGAAAGTATGTATTTGTTATTAATGGTTTTTTTTTTTCCAACGGAATCTATTCTTTTTTTCTTGATTACAATTTCCCTACGCTTGAAAGATAAGAGAAGCAAAAATAAGCATTTTTTTTTTTCAATTGGTTGGGAAAAATGAGCAAAGCAACTTACCGGCAATGATGAAGAAAATGCCGGAAAAGAAAAAAAGTACGCTATGCTTTTGCGAGCACATTGCAATCATTAGAATGATGTAGCTGGCAACTAGAATGAATCCGGATATGAGAAAAAATGGCGTTGATTTTATTACAGCATCTGTAAAATCAAAAAAAATACAGAAGTAAAAGAATGTTTATAGATTAGTCGTTTATGTTTTTGCAATTTTCTTCTTATTTATCTTCGAAAAGGAAAAAAAAAAATTCCTCCCATTAGCCTAATCACGGAAATTGAGAATGGAAGTATGTCCTAGTTTGATTTTTAAATAAAAATTGATTCCATTACAGTGCTATGCGACTTTGAAATGGAAAATGAAAAAAAAAAAGAAAAAAAAAAAAATATTAAATAAATGCCATCGATTTAATGCTGAATGTTGGGATTTGCCATCCTTTTTCACCAAAGAATGTTTTATTGTGTTTGTGTTGTTGCCAGCAAATTTCCAACGTAATTGTACAACAGTCAATTGTTGAAAGAGAGAAAATATGTGCTAGTAGTTTTCATTCAGTTGAAATTTGTCGACGTTTCAGCTTTTTGCTGCAAAGAAAAATGGTTTGTACGTTTTGCTGAATGCGATACTAGTGATAAATTTGCGGTAATTTGTGCACAATTTTATGAAACAATATTTTGTCTGAAATGCAAACACTATTTGAATTTCAATGAATGCAGGCCAACTAGCAAACGAGCCAGCCAGCCATTCAGTCACTGCAAATCTGCAAATGAAGACTGCATTGTCCCAATTGAGAGTTGAACATGTTATTGATTGAAAACTACGTGTTTTATCACCAATATTTTTACCTGAAATGCATCCGGGTTCAAATACTTGATTCTGATGCAATCGTCTAATAATAATAGATGCATGCCCATAATGCACAATTTCTAACAAAAGTAGCTTTTCTTTTTTGATCTGCTTTGAAATAATCAAATATTGCAATTTAACGTATTCTAATCAGTTGTATGCCAAACGCATTTGTATGCATACCATGTACAATAAAATGAAATGAGTTCATCATGGGAACAAAAATGATAAAACATCAACACCATTATGTGTTAGTAGTCCACTGACTTGTACCCATTTATGCAATGGTAATGCCCTACTAAACGATACGTTTCACTATTATATTGTTACAATCCGATACTGACTTTTCATCATTTTTCATCTCATTTTACCAACATGCACAACGATTTTCCGTTTTATGAGCCACTCAAGCCTCAATTCCCGTTGTCAAACTCTTCAATTCATTTTCAATTGAATTCCGTTGATGCGAATGATCCTCATATTGTTATCGATAAACATTTCGTAACAACAGCGAACACAATAAATGTCTAACAATCTCTATCATGCCTTATAAAATGCTAACAATTGTTCACTTAGGAGCAACATTCATCTCTCATCTGTTCGTTTCATCATCCATCCAATGTTGAATTGTTCATTACAATCAAAACAAAAGGGTCTTGTAAACAAATGTAGTGGTGCTTGAAGCACACTACATATTCGCGTACTAATTTCAACCATCGGACAATGTGGATAATTTAGTTTTTGCTATGCAAGTGAATTATCAACATTTATCTATTTTGTTCGTTTTGCATTCATTCTTATAATCATCAAGCGTAAACATGGTCGATTTACCTCATTCCATCATAGTCGCCATTCAATAATGCACTCGACAATGATGATGACGGCGATGGAGACGGCGACACCAACATCATCCATTCATGCAACATTTGCCAGAGACTGTAAAAACTAAATTGAAGCAATGGTGCCTTCGGCTTTTTGTTTTGTTATTTTCTTTCTTTTTTATCCTTAATCAACACTGTGATTATAAAATGCTCGCCGTCTGCTTTTGTTTTAACTTTCAATAGCATGTTTACCCATTTATCGGCGGACAGAATATATAAAAAAACGAATATATAGAAAACACAACATAAAACGAACTATACTTGTAACCATGCAGAAACAGCTTTATGGGTTTATATTTCGATTTTTTTTAACATATATACTTAATTTTCAACTACAGTGGTTCATTCTAAACGATAGTTAAATGTAGTTTGTTGACCAACAGATTTTAGCAGATGCGCACACAGAAAGGGAAAGAGAGAGAGAAAGAGAGAGAGAGAGTGAGAGCGAGATAAATACACACAAGTTGGCCACTAACATGAATCTGACCCCAATGAATGCAATGTGGTTTATGTATTTGGGTGAAAAACATGTAATTACAGTGGGTAAACGCAAGCTGCTATGATAGCATCATTAATGTTATATTTTGCCATTTACGACATTTATTTTATTGGAAATAAATGGAAGTTGATATCTTCATCACAATTTGGAAAGAAATCTGTTTTATCTATACAAACCGATTTTTCCATAAACCACGTGTATTTGTCACTTTTCAATCACAAATTGTTCTTACGATAAATCCTAAATGCAATGAAATATTGATTGTATCGATTTAATTCAACTTGAAGAAGAAAATATGGTTTTTATCATTGATGCACGTATGCTTTGCAGAAGCCAAAGTTCAAGCAAAAATAAAACTTTCTTTGGTTTCCTATTCTCTTCAATCCAAAAACACACACACACACACACACACACACACACACACACACACACACACACACACACACACACACACACGAAGAAACAAGCAAATTCAATTAGAGAAATGCATTCGATAACACACTGAACTGATTCAAGATATTTCTTTAGTATTTCAAACATGTAAAATTATTTCCCTGTCATTTTGAGTTGAAGATGCGTCGCTTTTCTATCTGTTTATCAAATTATAACGGAAGCGCATCATGGAATATGTGATTGATGTTTACTGAAATAAATAAAATTTGTTTTTCAACGTACACGATATGATAGGCATTAGGCCAAATGATTAAATTATTCGCATATCAATTTTGCCAAACAAAACGATGTGTATGCAAGCACATGTCATTATAACACCGTTGACACGAATTCTTAGATAACGAATAATCAATATAAAATGGGGTAAAGAGCATTAGCTGCCATAGACAAAGTTATACATTTTCCTTTCAATTAAAATCAATGGAAATGAATCAAACTTTTGCATTTCTATTTATTATCGAATTAAAGTATGTTTGAATGTAACCAACACAATTATTGAATGAATTTCACAGGCGAAATGAAAAACAAAAAAGAAAAAGAAAACATACAAAAACTCAGTTGCATTCATAAAGCTCATTGATTGGCTTTCGGCACTGCATGTCGGAAGCATACAAGTGTGACTTTATGGGGTGGGCTATGAATGCACATAAAATATGACTTATGCATTGTTCAAGCGAGGCTTTGACAAAGCCATAGGACTCATGTGCGTGCCGATGGTTTACTTGGCACAATGAATGAATATGTATACACAATCGCAATGCTCGTATATAAATTATAAATTACATTTATTATTATTGTTATTGCAACTGCTGATAGATGGTTGGTGCATCGTTTATATTTATCTTTTCGCTATCGTAATATTCATTACACGCATAAATTACAAGCAATTTCACTGATTTTCAATGCGGATAAAAGCCGTTTAATTAAACAACATTGTCGGAAATTCCGAACTCGAAATGCCTCCGGCGGGCGGGCGGTAAAAGTTTATCGTGGTAAAATTTATTTAAAATTATTTTTGATGATTTTAGAATTGCATAACTTCCAAATTATACCAAAGAAATTAAAATTACTTAGAGTTGGTAGTTTATTATAATTCTTGTTTATCAATGAAACAAACACAAAAAAAAAAAAAAAAAAAAATTAAAAAATAAAAATCCTTTGCATATATTAAGGCGTACATATATTATGCTATATCATTGGTCCTGAATTGGCTTGAATTGTCTTTGATTCGTTGTTCCGTTTAAATACTCAACTAATTTAATAGTAGTATTCGAACTATGATTTTCTATTCGAACGCGTTCATTCAATGAGCATTCGATGTGATGAGCTAATTTATGAAATTCATTCAGCTGTGTAATGCCGATTGGTATTAAATGGTTTGCTTCGATGAGTTGATGATGAATCGAGTGTCTAGCATTGCCATCATCAGATCGGATATAACCATAGAAACCACTGGTACTTTTGTAAACAATACGATCCAATGGGAATGGTTTTTTGATTGTTTTCATTGTATTTGGTCGACGAATATATTTGAGGCATTTTAACAAAGGCTCGAGCGAATAATTCTTTGATTTATTTTCAACGAAAAACCATGTGAAAGTTAGAAATCTATTGGATGTATATTTGTTTTCATTTTCGGCAAGCAATTGCATTTCAACGTCGAATGTTCGTCCATTAACTGTGTGCTGAATGTTGGATTTGTTTTGTGTTGCACCAATTTTGCGATAGCATAAAAATCGAATTGCACTGAACAAATATTTCGCGCCAACCGCATCACCCGAAACAAATGGAATGTTGCCAGATTCATAAATTGCCGTCATTCGGACTGTACATGTGTGTGTGTGAGAGAGAGAGAGAGAGAGAGAGAAAATTCATCGTTTTTTTTTTTTTCATTTATTTGAGTTTCTTCTTGGAGATGCAATGCAAGTGCGTGAATCACTCGGAAATGCATTCATTCATTTGTTGTTCTGCATTTTTGCAATGTCAATTTTTCGATGCTAATGACAAAGCAAAAACTAGAAACAGTTGAAGGAAATTTTATTCATTTGCATGCAATTACCGTCATAGTTTGTGTTCTGAAACAACATTCGTGTTGGCAAATTTGCAAAGCCATTCCATTTTAACGGCATATTTGTGATCGATTTTTCCGCAAAATTGGTTTCAATATTCCAAGCAAATCTGTTGCATTCGATCGATTCTATTCAAAATAGAAAATTTTATTTGCATTTCAATGCGCAACATAGTGAATCAAATTTCAATCTACCTTTAGTTTCATTCCATGGAATGTCTTGACGGAAATTCGAATTGTTTGACGTTGTTCGCGTTTGCATTTTTTCCCATTTCAAATGAATGTCTAATCGTATTTGATCTTCAGTCGAATCGAATAGCTCACTGTACAAGAGTAACACTGAAATCACCACTATTAAATAGCAAATAATCAGATAGATTGTTGGATATTCATCCAAAAATTGCAACAAAAATGCCCACATTTTGGAAATGAAATGGTTTTCAATGGTATTTTGTTTGCTTATGCTATGCATTGAATACCGAATATACTGAATTCTGAAATAAATAAAATTGTTTTCTTGAACGAAATTATGGCCAACTATGGTTCTAAATTTTACAAATCGTCAAATCTGAAATGAAATGAAATGATAGTAGTTGCCAATATACCGTTGAATTGGCAAATAAAAAATTCAATTTAGCGGTTGGCAATCAATGGTTACTAGTTTCAAAACACACACCACTTGTATGAATTGATTTGAAGAAAATTGTGTTAAAAATGTATTTTTATGAAATATTTATTTTACCAACTTGATGATGTGTTTTGTTTGCTTTTAGCGTTTGATTTATTGAGAGGAAATGTCAAAAAAAAAAAACAAAATACGAAATGAAAAATGTAATTCAAAGTGACGTAAGTTTTACAATCGAAAAATTGCACAATGGATTTATTGCGATCGTTCATCTATCATCTTCAAAGTTTTATTAACGTGTTTCAGTTCGTCTAAGCTTGTGCATTCCTTTTTTTTTTTTTTTTTTGATGGATATTTTCAACAAAAGACGCAATAAATACGTACTTGAGTCTATTTTCACAGATCAAAATAGTTTCTCAAGTTTTTCTACGGAATCTTTGACGAAGTATTCTTGTGAAAGTGTTTTCAATATTGTGTGCGCGCACACAATGGCAGCTTTCACAGCAGTCAATGTTGTTGGCGGTTTTTCCACCAATAAATGTACAATGCAACACATATCAACAACACTGAACTCTTTACAATTCCATGCATTGATGCAATAATTTAATTTGATACCTTTCAGTATTGTGTGCTGCGCATCTTTTAGTCGCTTGAAAACTTCCACAACATCAAAGCATTGAAGAATGATCTATTATTGCTTGCATTTAAACTGTAAGTGAACATCTAATAATTCCAATTGAAAGAAGTTTTAGTTGCCCGAAGAAGTGATTATGCTTGGCTTTTATCGCAAACAAAGTGCATTTAAATTGCATTTAAACGCTTTTCACGTCACAAACACACTCACACAAACACGTTCTTCTGAAAGCTTTATATCATCGATTTTCTATAGGTACAGTTCAACACACTGCAATCAAATCAACAAGCAATAGATGAGTAATGGAGCAGTAGCTTAAAGCTTGCTAATCCACTTTTCTATTCTCATTGAAAGAGCATCGTGTATAGAGAGAAAGTGTGAGAGTGTGTGAGTAAACACACTGTGTGCGACACAAATTCATTCACTTACAATCGGTAATTTAATTTGATTGTTTGCATTTTAGTGCGATTTTCCTCGTCTGCAGATCCTGGCAAATGATTAAGCGCATTATGGTTATATTTGGCACACGCAATCGCTAACCATCTTTTCCGGCATACAATAAAATGCAGAACATTTCTTTTTTCTTTCTTGAATGCTCTTTAAGCTAGTGTCCAAGCTGTAGATGTCCTTTCCACCCCATCATTCGTTTTTTTTTCTCCTCTATTTCTATCTCTGTCTCAGCATGTGCATACGGTCAAATGGTGTTATGCTCGGCATGACTCTTATACAATAGTGCCATCGATCTCAGCTATCTCGGAAACACCAAGTGACCACACAATAATTATCCGAAGCAAGCACGTTGCTATTGAATAAACAATTATATTTCGGCCTTTTGTATTTATACTGCGAAATTTCCGTTCCCTTCGGTGTTTAGTGTAAGTGTGAGAATGTAACCGAAAATGGCTATACAACATTCCTATTTCTATGGGAAATCTCTTTGCAGTTTAAGCTATTGAATAAGGCAGGATTTTTTAACAAAAAAAAATTAAAAAAAAAAACGAGGAAAATGACCAAAGGGAATGCGCACAACGAAGACAGAAAATAGAAATCACAAAATAAAGAAAAAAACAACAACTGACGAACAGCAACGAACAAAAAAACTGTGGATGGAAAGAAAGAAAGGAAAAAAAGTCGCAAAGTAATAACATAAAAAGATGAAAATCTCACAAGTTTCTTCACATTGAGTTTGGCTCGATGAGAAAGGCGATGAAATAAAATGTTGACATTGTTCAAGCCCGTTGCTCCCCGTCGTACAATCCATTCACGCCGTAACGGTTATTTTTCTTTCGCCTCTCTCGTTTCTCCCTCGCTATATTCGTTACATTTTCTTTTTCTTTTTTTTGTAGAGATACATACATACATATATGCGCTTCTTCATTTTAGTTTGGCTCCCAATTCACAGAATTCGTTTGCTTTTGGCCAAATGCATATTCTGCCAACAAAAGCGAAACATTTCCCATTATCCGTATCACTTTTGTCTCTTTTTTTTCTGCTTCAAGCGTTCGAATTTGTTTTGAAATTGTTTTAGATTGATACAAAATTCTATTTGTTTGAACAGCAATTTGTTTAAAAGAGAATGAAAGCGGAAAAAAAATACTGCCGACCATATCAAATCGCACATACACACACACGAGAAAAAAAAACGAACCAAAATCGACATTTGATTTTATCTCAAATTCAATCGTTTCGGGTTTTTTTAGTTTTTGTTTTTATTTTCTGTCAATCACAAATTACTGATACCGTATCAGCCAAAATTGAATCAATTGAACACTTCGGACAAATAGCGGACACTTGTGATGAATGCACAATTTGATGCAACAAATTGAACAAATTTTAAATTCAATTAAATTTACGATTTTCAACGTGATGACTTTGATTAGCTTGTAGTGAGTGGAAACGTCAAACATACAAAATGGAGTTGAAAGGTTATTTAATAACAATTATAATGGCATTACAATGAAATCGAATTCGGATAGCAATGACTTTGTAAAGTGTATACTATGTGTAATCAAAATAGAAATTAAATTAGTAAATACACTGAGCCAAATGAGACCATAAGATAAGGAAGTGTATTTCTCAAGTAATTCAGATAAGCGTAAAAGTGATTTCTTGTGAAAAATAAGTTGAAAAAATCACCAAAATTCTACTATAAATTCAATAAAATATTTATTTTTAACAATTTGAAGCAAAAAATATCAAATGGAGCTCAACGAACTCCGACATAGTGTTAACAGTTCATTTGATGAACAGGAGGTGATTCGTTCGTTTTTGATCGTATGTCGAGACTCATCAATATTTTGTTTTTATATGAAAAAGCATTGTCTATTCACAACACACACACACAAAAAAAGTGAACGAGTGAACAGGATTTCGTTTGATTTGCTTTGTCTCCTTTGTGCTATGAGAATGTAATGTGAGTTTGAGCAACGCGATGCTTCGATGCTGCTTTGATATCTAGCAAAACGATGAGCAGAGCAGAGCATAATGCAGTTGTGGCAAAAGAGCTAATAACCATGCGACAGAGGAAATGGATTTTTTTTTGTATTGTGTGTGTGTGTGTATGTGTGTTGTGCACGCTATTTTTTCTCAAATATTTCGATGTGACAAAAAGACCAACGGCTGGCTCGAACCTTTCTTTGAAGAGCACTGTACAATATGCTGGGGAAGAGGAAATAGGATAACAAAGCATTATTTTTTGAAACGAATTGCTGCTTTTTATCATGTACTGGGGACTCTTTTTTTTTTCACTTTATTTGGTTTTCTCTCGAATGATTATGCTAAATGGAGTTTACCATAAACAAAATGCTCTAAAGATATGGCGAATAATTTGGAATATCTCCGGCATGACGTTGTGAAATATTTTTTTTTTTCTGTCAACGAACAAAATTGGTTGCAAGACCATTTGCTACTGGTTGTGTGTCTATATGTACTTGTGTGAAAGTTACGGATTT
This sequence comes from Resseliella maxima, assembly GCA_029041755.1. NCBI lineage: Eukaryota > Metazoa > Arthropoda > Insecta > Diptera > Cecidomyiidae > Resseliella > Resseliella maxima. Next base: position 308,113 of record JAQOWM010000186.1, read on the forward strand.
ACTTTTAACACAATTTCGCTACTGACACAATATGCCATTCATTTACAACAATGTTTACATTAAACGATTGAAGACCGCTCCAATTCACGCGTACGAACAACGCGCTAAAAATACACATTCACGCTTGTTCACACATTCGAATGAACTGAGGCGGATATTAAAATCCACCACGTGAATTAAACCCATCCGCATCCCCGCATTAACGTTAAGTCATTGACTACTTCGGTGTACCCCATTCGAAGCTTACTCATTTGCTCTAAATTCACTTATTTTTTTTTTCGTGCTCTCTCCCAGTCAATGTGCATTTCTGAAAATAATAACAAAGTCAGAGTAGAAGCAAAACTTTCATTTAATCTGAACCTCTTTTTTTAAATTTTTTTTTATTACAAAGCATTTGCTGAGCTTACTGATAAGCGCCTCACCTTGAATTAATAAAATATTTACTTACTGGGGTTTTTAGTTTATAAAGTAGTTGACTCTGTGGAAACGAATCATGTGTAAGCTTTGGCAATGGCCATAAACCTCTACGGTTTCAACGTTTTAATTATTTCATTAAGTTGAGAATATGAAGCGGAAATTCTTTACTTGATATTTCCTGAATGTGTCGAATATTCGACATGTGTTACCACGACAAACAGGTCGAACAAATCCAAAAAGTGTTGATTAAATGCGTTCCTGCTTCAATTAAAATTTCAAGTAATACAGTTTGGGATAACAATTTTGTACATTTTCCACATACTATTCTCCGATGTATTTTGTTTTTGCATTTCCCTTTTTGCATGAATCTATGTTATGATTCACATGTGTGTTTCTTCTATGTTCATTTTGTGATTTTTGTTCGGTTTGAATTTTCAGTTGTCAGGCAATGCACTCTTTATTTTGTTTGCATTCGGTGTAAATCTTTTACAATCCACATCGTATTTTGCACATATTAACATCAAACATCTTGATGTGAGAATGCAAAGTTATTTTACAAAATGTGGCTAATCTGCTGACTGTCAGATGTTTGAATAAATCTATTCAAAAGTCAAATAATTTCTCATTCACCGATTTTCTGTGTTTTGTAATCGAAAACGCAGATTATGAGTATAGTCTCTATATAAACATGTGATTTTATGCCTTGTCATGGATTCTTGACTCTGCAATCTCATAAACTCTTACATCTGTTTAAATTTCAATCAAACTTATCGAATATGGCTGTTAATGTATTGCAATCAATTTTCAACAAATTTGATACGATCCTCACATATCAAATTCAATTCAAACTATATTTTCTAGTATTATTACACTGTGAATAACTTTCCAAATGAATTTATCTTTTATCTATATTTCGTTTATATTTTCTACGTTGGAATTGAAATAGTGTCTAAAATAAAACTGCTTTTTGATGAAAAATGTTCAAGTTAAAATTATACTTATTTTTCTATCGTGAATATTTCATTTTGTTATGTATAAATTTGGACACAGCTTGAACACAAATGTCATTTCACATGTATTTTTTTTTTTTTTGGCTCATGAATTTGTTGTGAATAAAAGTTCAATGTAATATTCTATTTTCTGATAGACGCACAAAAATACAAGCGAATTATTTTTCCTACATGCATTTTGCTGTGGTTGTCTGTTTCAAATACAATTTCATTTTATGTCACTCAATTTTCTGTAAAACCATTTCACTTCGTGCTGTTTCCAAAGCAAACAACTATCTTTTGGTCCCTTTGCAGCACTGCATCACACACACACACTGGTGCTAATGCAATGTGTTTGTCTGTCCGTTGGCTTGCTTGTTTCAACTTTTGAAATGCATTTTCCATCATCAGAAGGAACAGTTACAACATTATTTTAATGAAAACTGAATTGCAACAAGAGCCAGCATAAGAAAGAAAAAGTGGGATAGAGAGAGTGAAGAACAGGGAGAGAGACAGACAGAGAATAAAAGCAAGAGAGATGAAAATTAAACTGAAAAGTTCTTTTGCTAATACACAAGAAAATATAATCTACTGAAATGAATAAAAATTGCGCTTATTTCCCTTTTACTTTTCCATCGTCATTATCTTTTCGCAGAGTGGTTCGTGTTATTTGTTTTCAAGTGATGATGACTTGAATTATTATTTTTTGTTAGTTTATGGTACGTCTCTTAATCCAGTCCAATCCATGGACTTTAATTGTTTCAAAATAAATGTACAAAAAATAAACTATTAAACGATTTAACTATTATGAAGTTAGTAGCTTTTGTTGTAGTTGTAGTTAGCTTAGCATCATCAAAACTCTTTGGCCAAATTGTTCATATTTTTTTTTTCTTTTAAAAAAAAAAAAAAAAAAAAAAAAAACATGAGATGAGAATTTAATACACTTACACGGAATGGCCATCGTTGAATCATTCGGATCTGGGCTATATTCGTCCTTTGGGAAATAATCAATTTTTGAACATTGGTATTCCACGCCTGTAAATAAAACAACAAGAACGTTTTTAATTTTTTATTATCACACATTTTAACAGTAGAACGCTTTTTAGGGTTGAAAATTCATTTTCAAATTAAAATCAAATGAAACTATTCATAAATTATTCGTCATCAACAATTAGGTAGAAAAAAAAAAACATGTCTAAAATTGGCTCAAAATTTTAATCCCCCTCGTAAATGTGTAGGCTGGAATTTTGAAACGAAATTTAAAGACGCACGATTATTGAAATTGATAGGCCATGATTCCGGCGTTCATTATACATGTTATAACCGAATATTTTGGCACTAATGAAATATTAATCCTGTTAAACTGACAACCGCATTCATTGAAAATGTGTGCTTCCACTCATGTGTACAACGATTTATGTGAACGCATCAAGCTTCAACTAATTTTGGAAAAGGTCGCTACTTTTCACAAAAATGTCACAATCTTATCCATCAACGTCAATGTTTTGAAATGTATAAAGTAGTTAATTTGTTTTCACTGTTTTCATATCTGTTGCTCGATGCTATTTTGATAAAATACAAAAAAAAAAAAAAAAAACCTTTTCACTTGACTATAATAACATGAAAATCAGAAAGAAAAACAAATTAAATCTATCAGAAGTTTCGTATATCGCATAATCTAATTAAATGTGCAACGTGATGGTAGTTGTAATGGAATGCTGTTTGTACATTTCTGGCAGGGAAAAAAGCCCCTGAAACGATGCAAAAATTTAATGTTTCAAAGAAAATAAATTTAAAGTTTAATGCTTGTTATTGCACGATGTAATGAAGTTACTTTGCTTAAATGTAGTTAAAAAATTTTATTTTTTATTTTTTACAAAACTTTGCTGTCGATTCAGTTTAGTTCAATCATGATAAATCTCTGACAATTGAATTTAAAGGTGTGAACAAAACTATATTAATGTATACACGATTTATGTTTATTGTTATTGATGGCTTTTAATAGCTACAAAAGAACGGACCGCTATTACATTTCAAATCATGCTTAACGAACACCAATTCATTCGCCATCGTTCTGCAGAAAATACGCCACGCGTTATTCACGAAAACGTTTGTTGCCATCAAAAAGGGATGACGAGGTGAAAGAATGGGGAAGGAAAAAAAAGCGCGGTTATGACTGTTATGCATTCAACGAAACGTGTAGAAAGAGCGCTCGCGTAGAAATATGGGAAAATAAAATTTAATTTGATCATCGGAGCAGCGAAAAGAAAAAATAAAAATTAAATAAAATAGGAAAAATATATAACAAGATTCACTGGTAACCCAGTTTACCGCATAGCGCGTTCGCATTAACACAAGTCAAGCATTTTGCAACGTGCATCTTGGTCGATGGTTGTTGGCACGCACATCGTTTCAGCGCCATTTTCTTTTTCATTTTGTGATATGCTTATTAGACGCTCTAGATGCTATTTGCAATGAACAACGATGAGATGGTGTTGCATTCTATATATTCCATAATTGCACAACTCATGGGAAAAGAGAAGAGAGTGCGTCCGTGATGGTTGATCAATTAGATTTGCATGGTACAAAGTGGTGCACACTCACCGGCACAGCACCAGCAGCAGCCTTACAACAGGAAATGATTTTGCGTCTATGCGCAGCGAGAAAAAACGGCACAAGAAAAACGGATGCTCAAAAAATTCACATTGGATCAGCATGGCCGTTTCTTTTTTTTCTTTTTTTTTTCTTCTTCTTCTTTCATTCGATTTCAATGCAGTTTTTGTCTCTTTTAACAACATGAACAATAACGATGTCGATGAAAATGAACCGTTTTTTTTTTTCTCTCTAGTCTTCATAAACTTATGCAATGGAACGCGTTATGGAAGCTCATTTATTTCATTATTTGTCAACGTTAAAATAACGACGAAAATGTAGAAAGTCTTCGTCCCAAAAAAAAGGCGAATAATGATCATGATGAATCATGTTAATAATAAATTGTGTATGTTGTATATGTAGTATCTGTCCTTTGAAATGCCTGCGACAGCGAAGCGAGCATGAAATTTAAATCGGGTTAACATAAAATGGAAGATTGGCTGCAAACATTTACTAAAGTAGCATATGAAGAAAGAGAGAAAGAGAGAGAGAGAGAGAGAGAGAGAGAGAGAGAGAGAGAGCGAGAGCGAGAGAGAGAGAGAGAGAAAGAAAGAGAGAGAGGGAGAGGGAGCGAGAGAGAGAGAGAGTGAGCAAGAGAGAGAGAAAGAAAGAAAGACAGAGGGAAAATATCACCAAGAAGAAGAAAAATGCGATGTGAAATACTGTACGCAAACTTTTAGTCAATAGCCTTTGAGCTTTTCGGGGTTTTAATGTGATAAAGTGTTCATACACAATATTCGAATTTGCTGCATGCAACTGAATGCCTGTTACTTTTTTAACTGCTAATGCTGCTCTGTAAAGTACGTGCGTCTTTCACAAGTTCGAGCGTTTGCCATATCTGCTTGAATGCATCAATTATAAAGTAGTCGCATTATGTTTGTTGTCTTTGCAAAGACTCTGCAAACACATTTGTGCCATTCTACAGACTACAAAATCGTATCTCACAGAGAAAAAATAGATATGCCATGGATGTAAAGTCTGTCGTCTGCAGACCATTTATTCGAAAAGAAAAAAAAAAATAAAAAAAATAAAGCAATGATTTTACCATTTTCCATAGAATAGGTTTTGTTGAATTTTACTGATTTCCATGATAAATACTCTTATTCTGAAGTTCAATGACTTAAACTTCGATACGAAAACCAAAAGACGTCATTTTCATAAGCCTTTTACAGGTATGACCAAAACCAAAAAAATAAATAAATTTAATTTAATTTAATTCGTTTCGAAAAATCCATTGTTTTAATTTCACTAGGGCTTGAATCACTAAATGAAATAGAAATTGTATGAAAATTTATGCAAAAATAGGAAAATTACCTTGAGCAAAGCAGAGAATCCAAAGACTTGATTTTGTGGTCTTTAAAATGTACATTCCATCATCTATGGCATTGTTGTTATAGTTGATAGTTCCATTGAAGTTGGGATTCCGAATTTTTTCTTCTGTAAGCAACCACTGAGTACCCGAAATTGAAGCGATTACAATTGCCAAAGCAAAACTTTACAGTTGTGTTTCGTATCATGTTTTTTTTTTCATAAGCGGCGAAAAATCCCCAACGGAAAGGCATCAAAGAATGAACAAAAAAAAAACAAGAGGTATAAAAGAGAAAGAGAGTGAAAAAAAAACGATACAAAGAATGTGAAAGACAAGTTCAAATAAGAAAATATAAATGCACATAGAAAGGAAAAAAAAGTGGAGCAAATTTGCTGAAATAGCCTCTTGGCAATGACAAATATTCATGGAATTCAATTATTGCACATAGTTTACATTTGGTGCCACCATAAATATTCAAATGAAAGAAAATTGCAACACAAAAGCCACAGACCAACATCCGAACGAGAAAAAAAAAAGAGAAAAAAATGCCTCAAATGATAGGATGAAAGACAGACCGAAAAGAAGGAAAGAAACATTAACCAAATTCCTGCCGACAAAATGCGCCAAAGAAAACCAAAACATCAGCAAAACCTTTTTTTTTTGCTACGCATCTGCACAACGATAGAAAAAGTGAGACACAAAAAAAATGAAAAGCACAACAACCCGATGAACAAAACTACAATAATGACGCCGTGCTTTATTTATGAGTTTATTTGTAATAGAAAGAGCATCAGATGTTTGCGTATCACCTCATACCCCTGTTACATAGTAAACATTGGGAAATTTAACTTTTCTATATTATTGACCAATATATATTCGCAACAAAACAAAAACAAAATCCTAATTAACACTAAAATTTCAATGAACGGTTTCGTTTGTAGCCGCAAATCTTTTCTTAACATTTTCAATTATTTGTTTATTCCCTCAACATTGTGCAGAAAATCAAAATAACTAAAATTATCAGGCTGAAAATTCACTTTGGTTTTGATGTTAATTGACCAACAAATTCGTGCAAGTATATCGTTTGAAAGAATGCTATAAAAACGTGTATGCGTTGCAATGGTCATAAATTTGAAAACAAATTATAGTCCATTTTCAACTATGCTCTTTTTTACCTCATTCTATTTTCGCATGATTCGGTGCACGGGATGCTCCATTTTTATGAACACATCGAAGCGAAAAAGAAAAACTTTTATATTCACCGTTCGCTTATTTTCAAAAAAAAGCGCTCGAGTTGTTGTATCTTTCGTTCTGAGCATGTTGGTGGTACCTTGTTTCGGACGGCGTTTAAGGTGTTAGTTGCTCGAAGCTCTATCGCTTTACAAATTGTTTTTTAAATGATATGTGTTCGCTACTATTCAAGGTTCCATCCCGCTACACATAGTTTTTTTTTTTTTTTTGTTTCATTCACTTCAACACAAGTGATATGTTGAATAGCATAGAAGAGATTCCATTGAGAGTAAAAACCAAGTGCATACCGTGTGTGCTGCCAGTTAGTATTTAATGTCCATGTGCGTTCAACGGGTGAACAACATGATCTAGTTAAGTTTTAAATAAACATTTTATTGGAATTGTGCGGAAAATTGATGGGAGAAAAAAACTACGTAGAACTTTGTTAAACCAATTTTAACTTGAAACTCCTGTAAAATTCAATGATGAACTATAGTTTGATCATGTGTGTAACATAGATTTCGTGTACGGTATGAAAATCAAGTACTTTTAAAAGCCATTGAAAAATCCATTTCGACCAATTGACCAACAATCCTCGAATCAAAATGAATCAAATAAATGCAAAACTATATATGTTCTGAACAAAAGCTATGAGATTAAATTCCAAACACGAAAAAAAAATGTGAACGAAAATTCAAACACGACAACAGAAAAAAAAAAAAACAATTTTATTATTTATTCATTAAAGTGTTGATGTCGTTCACACAATTGCAATCGAAAATACATTTTACGGCAAAAGCATTGCCACTTGTTGGGAGAGATGGATAAAAAAGAAAACAATTACAACATCAAGGTGCATTTCGGATGAAATAAAATTAGGAGAGAGAACATGTAAGTGTTTCGCTTAATTTGAAAATTATGCGAAAAATGTATTCGAAGCACATTTTGCCAGCAATTTGATATGCGAATAACTGAATGAAAAACAAACAAGCAACCAACAGACTTTTAATTCCTGAATGTTGTTTGGTTTGTTTCTTACTTCAGCTGATGTAATATTGAGAAAGATGGAAAATTTCACCGTATATCATTGCATCTATTTACAAACCAAGTCGAATGTAATAAGTATAAATTTGAAAGCAAACGAAAAACATTTAACTTTTTCCCTATGATTTCCCATTTTTTTTTTTCTCTGTATTTGCTGAAACTCATAGAGCAGAATGACGATGCATGCAAATTGTTTACATACAACGTAGCAAATAAACATGAATCCACATAAATATGCAATTTATGTTTATCGCAAATGTGTGAAATGAAAACGAATTGAAAATACTGCACCCTTAATAATCATATCTTACGTGTGTTGAATATTTGCTCTAATTTACTTAAAATTTATTTCGCCGATTTATTCCTGTTGTTGGTGTGCATTTTATAAATTACATAAATGGATATTTCAGGTTCATGTAAACAATGGTAATTCAAATCGATATTTCTATCCAGCTAGTGGCAAAAGTCATTATTTTGAATTTATTGTAAGGTGGTGTTCGTAAATCGGATTTTAACAATGTGAATGAATACAAGATTGGTCAATGCAGTGGAAACTCAATTGAAAATTGGTGTTGGTCAATTGCCCACAGCACATTCAACATGTGAAGCACTTCAAAAGTCTTATTGTGGATGTTTACATTTTCGTTGGCTTGGTGAATTCATTATCGAACGGAATTTCCTCTTCATTGTAAATGCTGAGAATCTGTGTGAAGTGACTATGAATTGGTATATCTACCAAGACCCATGTGAAAATGTACTCGTATGTAATTGATACTTCTCCAAAATAAAAAGTAATTTTATTTGAAAATAAAAAGAAAACTTTGAATCCCGGTGTTTTTGTTGAATTCAAACGATGCTTTTCAAATGTTTGAATACAGAAAAAAAAAATCGGAGATGACAACAGCACAGTGTATCTGTAGACTACTTTTGTAAACAAAGTTTATCGCTGAAAATATGATGGCGAAAGTTTTATTGTTGTTGAATTGTCTCTGAACAACGGCTGTATTCTCGAATAATTACGATTCGATGGAAAATCGAAATATGAGCCAAAATGTCAAACTTTTGGTAGAACATAAATTTTGTTTTGCGATTTGTATAAATTGTTTTGCCAAGTAAACATTGCTATGGTGAATTGTCACAAATACAGTTGAAAATTCAACAAAACCTTTATCAACATTAATCGACAAGAAAATATTGTTGTCAACACCAAGAATGGGACTGATTGATAAAACCAATCGGTTTTTTATTCCTTCGTTTTTCGGTTCAGGTTTGATAAGAGTTTGAGTAAATATCAAATGCAAAATACTAGTTTATATTTATGAGCATGCAATGTGTAATGTTAAAAGGAGAAATGTTTTTCTCGTCGTTTTTTTTTTTTTCATTTTTTCTTTTTATACCTGGCTGCCACAGGTGTGCCAATCCATAACAAATAACTGTGCTTGTAATTCGATGACGGAAATTGATGTGTTCGAGAATTGTTCAAATGGTAGTTATACGGTTGCTGAAATTGTCCACATTCATTGTTCATGTGCGATGAAGCATTTTTCAAATTTGGAACGCATGTTGATGTGGGCACCGAATCAGGACTAAGATTGATTTGATCAAAGTCAGTGTCATGTTGGTCATTTTTTGGATAAACGGTATTCCCACATTGGCCCGTTGTAACAGCATTTGTGATTGCATCAAATATTGAATAGGACGCATTTCCATTGGTTACACGATTATCATCAATATTTTCAATTCGGTCTCGTTCATCGAATAAATCCACCACATTTTTATCATTGCCGCTCTTTATTGCGATTTTATGCGAACGATTGCAATTATTATTATGAATGTTATTTATGTTGGTAAAGTTTTGTAAACGACCACTTTGCAACGATGTTAGATCACCGTTTGATGTGCAAATATAATTGGTGGTATTTTTGTTGTTACACTGTTGTTGTGCGGTCGTTGTTGTTTGATGAAAACGGCCACAATTTATATCTGATTCGATTGTGGGCAATTTTCTTTGATATTGATCATCGTCGAATAAATTTGATGCGCTTGTATTTATGCGATATACATGCGATGGTACGGTTACTGGAAATTCTCGCATTATTATTGAATCGTTTAAACACACATACACATACACATATATAGACGCACTTTAACGATGGCCCGCCAATTTCGTCAATTTAGCACGAGCAAATTTTATGATTTTCTCTGATTGATAAAAGCAATAAATTTACGCTTTAAACGCACTTTGCCATTGAAAACCATCACGATTCAAAAGACATAAATAAATATTCACGATATTGCCTAAATCATCAAATTTTTCATTTTCGCGAACTTTGCACATACAAATAATAATAATAATGAGCGCTTTTATTCGAATAGAAATCAAATTCACCGATAATGTACTTCAACCCAAAAATGAACTTATCAATTACGATTCGATTCGATTCAACACCAAATACAAAACGGATTTCGAACAATTCAAACAAGTGAAATGAATGATGATGATGATGATGATGATGTTGAGAAAGCGAGAGCAATTTCTTGAATGCGTGTGTATCGTTTGAAAATCAGTCGGCAACTGACTTCTAAGCCGTTCATCGTTTGTGGTGACTATTTTGCGAAATACATGTGAGCGCTGTGTATATGTCCGACTGTGTGTGGGAACAACTAAACTAAATATTTTCAGCCGACAACGATACACTCATTGCATTCATTCCATACATTCTAATGGAGTGAAACCGAAAACAACGGCTATAATCTACCTTGTAGCACAAGAGAATTTTCTCCTCATTTTTTTTTTTTTTTTTTTTTTGTTCCTCTGAGCTATTTCCAATTCGCGCACATTCCATACTTGGATGGAAAATTTTTCACACACTCACCAACTGCGCGAATTTCTCCGCTTTCTTGTTAATAAACCATGACTTATGGACAATTTGAAGAGGAGAATTGTATGGTATGAGCTTACAGTTTATATGTTCATTTAAAGTCACATAAAGCCGTATGATTGAAATTGATAACGTGATATGATACTGTTTTGTTATCAATGTTTTCTTCAAATTTGTATACATTTGGTATTTGAATTGGTTTAAATGTTCCCTGCATAACATTTTAAATAACATTTTCATATTTGCAATAAAATTGAAGTGAAACAGTTATTACAATATATTCTATATGTTTATTTTATACATACATTATATCGGCAAACAATCATTCATCACTATAAATAAATTAATAAAATAAATTTGATAAATATTATTGATATGCTAATAATCGAATTTAATATTGGCTCTAGAATATGGTCAATGAAATTGCAATGGCAGTGTAATCAATATTTATCAATGAATAAAATGCTACAAATACAATTTAATATTATTTTTGATATTTTCGGTGTTGTAGTTCAACATTCAATTCATTAAATTGAATTAAAAATGACAGACCTAAATGTGTGAATAATTTTTATACATAAGTGAATTTTCCAAATATTCATGTTCTAAGTAAATGGACTTCATATTATAGACAGTCTATTCATAAGTAGGAGGACTGCATGCATAATTTAACTAGATTATGTTGATGGCTAAATTTGATAAAATTTTCACAATTTGAATTGTAAAGAAACTGCGAACGTAAATCAAAATAAATTAGCTTTGAACTTATGGATATTATTACAAAATTGCTGCAACATTATCGAAGATATCAAAACAACTGGAAAATAATATGAAATTTTGTTAATGAACAATGAAAAATGAATCGAATTTGAATTCGAATATAATGTTTTTTATTTCTATTAAAAGCCATTTTTTTTTAAATGATCCCAATGGTTCTTTTTTTCAAAGAAGTAAATACAAAGAGTTTGTAAAGAGTAAATTGTTTTTTTTTTTTGTTGTTTTTCCCAAAAACAATAAAATTGTATATAAAAAACCGAAATATATTTGTATAAGATAAAGTAAAAGTGATAACAATTGCAAGAAATATTTCCATTATTTCTTTCAGATAGGAATCCTTATGAACAAGCTTAAGGGTGATTTCCTTGGAAAATAAAGCTTTGCGCTAAAGAACTTCTCATCTCTGTATAGGGTTTTACGTTAACAAAAAATGCAAATGATAAAAATTGTGTCCGTATCGTTGCCGTGTTAAACTGTTGATATTCGATACAAATGGTCGTAATGTTACATATCTCTGCATTTACTTAGTTGTAATTGTATATAAATATTCACTTAATATACCTATTAAAACCAATGCACATATGTTGAATTTCATAAATGAACACAATTAAGTTGAGACCAAAGTTGATAATTTTCAATTATAAAATACTTTGATAGAAATACTCAACTATTTTAGGAAGAGATTTTTGCATTTACATTAATTGAAAATATTAACGGAAAAATTCTATGTTCAATTGTTTTGATTCAATGTAGAATTTATTTTCAGAATTATTAGATGAGACATGTGCATGCTGCATATTTCCATTCCAAAACTTAACTGACGATTAAACTAATTTACCAAAGTTCAAATCGGCAGCTTTTCCAGTGTAGCCATTGAGTCAATTGCTGTTAAAGGAAACCGCATGAATTCAAAATCTGTAAACCATAATTGGATTTCGTAATTAATGCGGATAAAGCTATCAGAAGTTTGATTGCAAAATTGAATGGTCGATTGAAATTTGCTACAATTTGTTGTTGATGCGCTTGAATTTGATAGCCATTGAAACCAAGTCTTACAAAATATGATGCCAAAAGTCCGTACATATACAATTTTGTCTGCATATATAAATAATATTTAAACTAGTGAAGGGTAACATATTATTCGTTTAGCACAAGGGAACCGTAAATTGAAAAAAACATTAATTTTATTTCGAGTTAATTCATATTTACATTCGAGTAAAAACTAATAAATTATTTAGATAATATAGGGAATACCTTTGAAACTTGTTGAGTGTATTAGTAAAATTACCGTTAAAATGGGAATATTTGAGTTTTGTGGTTTTGCAAGGATGAAAATTTTAAACAAACTACAACAAACACCTACTATCCAATTCAATGATGATGAAATAGACATTTTATTCAAGTTGTAAACCTTGGCGGGATGCACAATAAAATTTTACAGAAAATTCCTACCTAAAGTGGTTAAGTTTTGCAGCTTTCAATGAATTTTATGCGGTTTTATGTAGTTGGAAAATATCCAAACAGGGAATACAAAAGGTGTTCGATTCTTCATCGCTAATTCAAAGTTGATTAAAACAAAATGTTTCAAAAGTTTATGCATTTGAGTATTGCTTTATTGATTTTGTAAATTATTTTCTGCACAATAAGAGAGCAAAATGTATTTGGTTTATCATCGGTGAGTAAATCTAAATCCATACCGAATTTGTTCAATTTTTATAAGAGAGAAAGAGAATATGTGCATTAACTGTAAATATGGATGTAAAAATGTTCAAAAAATTCTTATGTACAATACATTGTCGTTTGGATTTGTTTAAATTTTCAATTATGAATTATTCCTAAACACAAAATTTTGGATCAGTCCATTCGAGAGCTGCCATTTGTTCTTGGTCATATTTTAAAATCTACTAAAATTGGACTATATTTATATATTTATATATATTTGCTGGTGAGTAAATCTCAAACAACAAATAATCTCAGCAAGTTTTGTGGCTGTCAATTAATGCTGCTTTAAATGTGTATTTAGATTTAGTTTTGACCGACACTCCATCCATAGGGCTGTGCTTGATTTGTTGATTGTGCTTGAATATCTCTATAGTTTCTGTTCTGATTTGTGTTTGATTGTTGTTGATATGGAGCTTGTGGGAAAGGAGCTTGTGTTGGATAACCTATAAATAGAACGTAATATTTTCATGAATATGTTAAATAAGTATATGATATCATTCAACGTACCGCCTGGACCTGCTCCGCTAACTGTCACCCGTGGTTTGTCTGAACTTTGACCATTATTCTCATTGAAAAGGCCAGTATTCCGTAGAGAGCTGAAGAAATCTGAAACACCGCCGCTACTTCCCCACCACCACCACCACCACCTCCACGATTTCCACCAGAGAGGGCAGTTCTAACTAAAGAATCAGCTACCTGTTGACCTGAAATGTTTTACAAAATCATTTTTTTTAAATTAGCGAAAATTTATTGTAAATTCTTTTATTGAAACTATCAAAAAATGTTTTCTTACCGAAAATTGATGTTAGTCCAGATATGAAATTATTTTGGGAGCCAGAGCCGCCAGATCCCCCAGATGGTTGAGGCTGTGGTTGTGGTTGTGGTTGCGGATAATCATTCCGACTGGAACTTCCACCACCTCCAAATAGATTTGTGAAACTTGAACCACCTGATCCACCTGACCCACGATTTCCAAATGAACTCAAAATATCGCTTAAACCACTTCCACCTTTATGAAAATTATAATATCATTCCATAAATATTCAGTTTTTCAAGTAAATTTATTTTACAAATACTGATAATGATAATATTCCACTTCATCATTTTATCATCGCTGAATCAAAAGTTTTTTTTTTTTTTTTTAAATTAAAGGTATTTATACCTGAACCACCACGATTGCTTCCACCTCCTGATAATGCATTGAAAATATCACCATAGTTCAAACCTGAACCACCAGAACCATATCGAGTACCGCTTCCTCCTGATCCTCCTCCTCCTCCTCCTCCTCCTCCTCCTCGTAAGAAGTTGAAAATGTTAGTTAATGTTGAGCCAGTCGATGAACCTTTGTCTCGATCATCATATGGATCACGATTGCCATATGGATTACTTGGTGCTGGTGCTGGCGCTGGAGGGTATCGATTACCATATGGATCATTTGGTTGTGAGGGATACCGATTACCGTATGGATCGTTTGGCTGTGCAGGGTATCGATTGCCATATGGATCGTTTGGTGCTGAGGGGTATCGATTGCCATATGGATCACTTGGAGCTGAGGGGAAACGATTTCCACCCTGTGGATCACTTGGTGCACTTGGTGCGTTTGGAATAGTTGGATAAAGATGTCCACCACCGTTGGAATTTGGTTGCACTGGTGGTGTATAGCCTCCATTATTTGATGGCGGAGGCATGTATGGTCTCCGAGTCACAGTATTCTGTGGCAATCCATCATCTTGTCCTAAAATAAATATTTTCAATCACACAAACATAAAAACTTAAAAGGGAACCGAAATGAAAAATCAAAAATGAATCAAAACAAAACAAAACAGAACAGAACAGAACAAAACAAAACAGAACAAAAGTAAATAATACAAGACAAAAAAAAAAAAAACTCCAAAACAAAAAGATAAAGAAAAACAATAGATAGTTAAACAGTCGAGAAAGTCTTTTTCCGTATATTTCCATACTGAATGAAGAAAATTCACAGAAACAACACAAAAAATCGCAACAATTGTCGTTATCTTAATTATAGTTAGTATTTAAAATAAAAGAAACAAAAGAACAATTCGTGTAGTTTGTTTTTTTCCTTCTAGAAATTTCTCTTACGCTCTACGGTATGCTAATATATGTGTATCAGTTGGATTTGATTCTAAAATGCAAGGGGAAAAATATAATGTCAATAATACAATCTAATACAAAACATAACAAGTAATTCGAAATAAGTTAATAAGATGCTAAATTGAAATCGTATGTTCAAAGAAGTATAAGTTTTAACTTAGCGTTGTTTAAAATATTGAATATCATGGCATAGTATGTTAGTTGACATTTTTTCACTCCTTAGTACCGAATTCAAAACCAAATAATGTGTCACATTTGTTTAGAATTTTTTCTTTTGTTTAACCAAATTGAAATATGTATCTCAACCAAATTGAAATAAGTACCCAATTTCAACGAGATTCGAACGAATTTCATATCAAATTCCGATAAAGAAATAAGCGGAAAATGTGGCTGGAAAAATATATCCGATTTAAAACTCAGATTTGACAATTTATAAACGTGTGATATGATTATTCAAATGTTGGTATGACTTTCCACAAAGACATTTTTACATTTTCGGATTAAAATAAATAGTTGATGCCTAAATGCCTTATTGAAAAAAATCACAGTCGCAATATTTAAATTTCATAGGATATTGCGTATCTTCACCAAATTTTGAATTTTATAAAATATTTCTCACCAAATCCGACACATTTTCGGATTTCGTATCCGGATATGAGGACTGAAAAAAAATCAACTAAGACATGTTCTTCACTATAATGAGTACGCTTGTTTCTTTTACATTTCATATATGCATTCCTACATTGAACCGAATTGAATGGAATTACATAGTAGATATTTGTAAATTCTTGAAATTTTTTGTAATAGATTATATTTTTGACAATTTCCCCCATGCCAAAATGTCTTCAATTGATTAATAGAATTTCACATAAAATTATCATTTTTCTTTACAATTTATCTAAGCCAAAAAAAAAAAGAAAAAATTTTTTTTTTTTCATAATAAATTGATAAAATTTGATTGCCCGAATGATTGTTCTGCATTAGAAGTGCCATTTGACTTTCATTTCATTTTCCACAACTTTTTTACAATTCATCACACACACTTTTCAACAAAAATTAAGAAAAAAAAAATACAGGCACTTTATTAAGTAGATTGAAGAAAAGTTGCCAAATTTCTGCTGAAAATAATAAAATGTTCATTGAAAAGCTTAACACATACTACATGTGAATTTTTTTTTTCCCCTCCACAGAATAAAGACTGGCAATAATTCGTGAGTAATTTGACAGCGTTTTGGTTCTTATATGTTCAACAAGTCGATAAATTAATATGACATTTGTATGCGCTAAAGCAATTAAAGCATAACAATCGATATCTTGAAGGGCATTTTCTAATATTTTTTTTAGTACAAAACTTGCGTATTTAATATTTAAGCAATGTTTTGCAGCAACATTTTTCATTCGGGCATTTTTATTTCGAATAAAACGAGTCCATACGTATATAAATAAATCATCACATTTATGAAAAAGAAAAAAAAAAAAAAAAAAAACGAAAAATTACTTTTCGACACAAAATCAATGATGGACGCAAACAAATAAATTATATTTCATTCTAAATTGTCGAATCGATATTTCTATTTTATATTTGATCAAAATAAAAATCGAACATTGAAACCATATGTTTACATGGTTCATATTCCTATTGTTTTATTTTGTGTATTTCTCTATGAATTACTACATACATTAATATGCTACTGTTCTTGTTTGCAAAAATGACGGATTAGTTAAAAATATTTTAATAAATTTTAGGTAAGTAACTTGTCATCTTTTCACATTCAGATCAGGTAATTCTTTATCAACTGAGATTCATTCTTACAAAAACAATATCAAACAAAGCAACTTAAAGGAAGACTCACCCAATATCGTAGAAATATTTTTTTTTTTTTTTTTTTTGGTTTTTGGTTTTTGGGTTATGAAAATAAAAAAAAAGAAATCTTCAACCATTCGCGGTTTTTTTAATATATATTTATAGAAAAAATGTGACTTGTTACGGTAATTCCCTAGATAATTGACTTTAGAGGCTTTTATTCAAATTTTGAAGTCTCGTGTTTTTTTTTATTTTTTGTTTTTTTTATTTTATTTTTAAGCCAGTTGTTGTTCCAATAAAAAAAAATCCTTGAATATATCCGATTGTGTATAAAATTTTCTGGATAGGAACAACAAAAGGGTTTAAAATGTTTCTTTTTTTCATTGTTTCTCATTTGTATGTGTGTTTTTTGTTTTTTTTTTTGTTTTGTACAAAGTGCGATAAAAATCGTTGTTAAATTGTAGATTAGACGGTTGCCTATTTAGTGATAGAATTCTTATTTAAACATTATGCATGGCAACATTGTAATAACTGACCAAAATACACAGAATACCGTAAATTCATATCATTATTTATGCATTCAATTTAATCCTATACAAATATCCATGATTGGATGTTTAATAATGGACTTGTGCAATGCAAACTATGTATCGAATGAATGTGGTTGTTAGCCTTTTAAATGAAAACTAAATAAGAAATCCTCGTGTGTGTTTTTTTGTTTTTTTTTTTTTTGTTTAAGTGTGTGTCTGTGTTTGTGGTTGTATACATATATATATATATAATGTAAAATATATCTATATGTATGTATCGATTGTGATGCAATTTTCAAAAATAGGCTTAGTGTCGAACATTAGTTAGTATGAAGCCAACGAAAACATTACAAATACTAAGAATGACAATGAACGATGAATGTTTCCAGGAATTGTTGTCAATAAATGTTGTTGCGGAATTTCGTCGTCCGCCTTGTTTGTTATAAAGAAATTGATCGAGTAGACTGGGTTGCGTTGGTTGTCGCGCTGGATATATATTGTGCGATTGCGAACCGGGTGGTGGAACACCAAATGCGAATGGTACTTGATATGGATTGACACCATTTGGAATATTTTGCGCATTTTGTGGATTGTATGGATAAGTTTGCGGTGCCTGTGGATAAATTGCTTGCCCTGACGAAACGTGACCAGTTGGATTTGGCGGGAATATTGGTAAATTGTTCCATGGTTGATTGGCTATTGGTTGTCGATTTGGATTACCAAATATTTGATTTCGATCAATTGATTGACCACTATACGAACTCGATGGATTATATGAGCCAGGATTGTAGTTATTGTAACCGTTACCATTCGGTTGCTGATTCGAATTTACCCTTGTGTTGTCGGGTGCTGGATTCAAACTGGCACCTGCATCATAAATAAACAAAGGAGAGAAAGAGAGAGAGAAAGATGCGGTCGATGTGATTCAATGATTTTCATTTAATTCGTTTTTGTAAGTGTGTGAGTGTGTGTGTGTGTGTGTGTGTGTGTGTGGGTTGTTTTGTGCGTGTATTTTTTATATGTTTTTGTATGCAGGATGCCACCGTTTGGTTGTTTTAACATGAATCCATTACATGCAATTTTCCGATTCGTATATGAATCGAATATGTGCAATTTAATCCAAATTCGTTGATGATTGTTTGAGATGCAATTATGTAATTTCGTGCAAAAGAAATTTGTATCATTTTCATCCCCCGGCCCAATGGTAATACATAATTACAAAATCACATTTCGCATGCTTATATATGTAATCCTTATATGAATATTACTTACCCGGTGGATTGCTCATCGTGCTTGTCTTTTTACATTTTGGGTATGTTCCACAATCTTTTCCCTCTTCTTTGCTCCAGCTACATGTTTCCGTGGCAATAATACAAGTCTCACTCGGCAAACAACCGATGTCCTTGCACGTGCGACCATATTCTGCGTTCATTTAAATTAAAATGAAATGAAAAAGAAAAAGTGAAAGCACATTTCTCTGGTTAGATGTTTTATGATTTCCATTGACATATTTGCGGCTATACTCACTTGAAAATGCGTTTGCTGAGCAAACAACTGTTGCCAGCAGAAGCAGAGTTTGAGTTAAATTCATCGTTATCTTCGTGACAACGGAAAATCGTCGTATTTCTGTAACAAATGTAAAAAGATATATTTATAAATTACAGAAATTCTGATAAGATAAACTAAAAGATATTTCAATGACATTGGTAACATGCTGAAATTTCATATGTGGAATTCAAGGTATTTGCATGTTTCAAATAGATAAATCAAGTCTCATCATTTCTACATTAATGACAGTTAAAGACAAATATTCATGGAAAATAAGATATAATTCTATGGAAATTCTTAGCAAAAATAATTTAGAATAGCCATGACGAATTCATACTTATGAAACGATACGATTCGATGCTAATATAATAAATAATATGTTTAAAAGTTGTAACCGGGTTGTGACACTTGCATCGAGCCATTGGCAAGCCCATCAAGCGAAGGGGTATCTCTTGCGACAACGATGAAATAGCACAGTGATTGCGCTCTTATATGGCCATTGAACATGATGCTTTGCCGAAAGGAAGAAACATACTACATAGTCACGAAATGCATAATATACAACATATTTTATGTTGATAAAATGCTGCAGGCCAACAAATAAAATTCGCTTCGGTTTTCTCTATTTTTCTTCGAAACATCTTAAGATTTTTGCAAGAATCAAAACTTCTTACGATTTGTCTGGTTGATTCATTCGTTCACGCGACAATAACTATGGCTACATATACTGAAACTTTCTCGATCACACATGTTCTGTTCGTTCTGTGATTTCTAATAAAACACGTTTTGATTTTCGGATTTTCTACGCTTCCGTTTCTTGTCGTGTTTTTTCCCTCATTTGATCGTGTGATTTATCTATAAATAATTCATATTCGTATGTCGTGTATGCGATAAATCAATTCCGGCCGAAGGAAAGAAATATTGCTGAATCTTTTTCGAATTGAGAATTTCTGATAGAAACACTTCTGTTGTTCGAAGCATAAACAATAATAATAGAAAGAAGAGTGAAAGAGAGAGGGAGAGAGAGAAAGAAAGAAAGAAAGAAAGAGAAAAAACAAATCTGCCAACGTATGCACTAAGCAAAGGTTGTGCTACTGCTATGAGCCATTTGCAATGTTGTTTATAAACTATTTTCGATAGTGATGATTGAGTGGGGCAATCATTGACTAAGAAAGTTTGTTCCCTTCGATTTTATGTGCGAACATATGTATAACTATATGTGTATCTGTGAGCGCGCTTTTCATTTCCGATAATACTGGATGAGAATTTTTCTATATAAAATATTTATATGAATGTGAATATGGATTTTTCTTAAGCTCATTCTCTCTCATATCATCTCTTTATTACGTTCAAATCCAATTCCAAACATAAAACCAAATTGTAATGGCAAATATTAATAGCAATTGTTCCGGTTCTTTTTTATTTTCTCCCTCTCCCTCTCCCTCTCTCTCTCTCTCTCTCTCTCTCTTATCAATTTCCTTCTTCACGATGCCATATTATGTATATTGTATATTCTCTATAATGTTCCATTATCTGGGGAATCCATTTTTCGAATCCATTTTCCGTATCTAAAATGCTATTTTAAAACCATTGGATTCAATTTTCGTTTTGGGTTTCTTAAATTAATATTGATTTTCATGTTGTTCGATAGATACTAGTAAAACCACAACATTTGATACGGTTCAATGAGTCTGCATAATAGTTTTACCATTAGAAATGATGATGAACAGGCACAATCATCAGAAAATTCAAATCTCAAATTAAACTCTCGTTTGTTATGCGGATGCTGTTGTTACAAACGCAAAACAATGTCTGAAACGCCATTTTGATTAAAAATGGACTATTTTCTTGTGAAATAAGATTAAAATGACTGCGTTTAAATTGAAATACCCTTTTATCTAATAAAATGAGATAGAGAGAGAGAGAGAGAGAGAGAGAAAGAGAAAGAAAGAAAGAGATAGAAAGCATCTTTACATTTTGAGTAGGCTAATGCAAACTCATGACAAAAAAACAATAAGTACAAAAGCGGATATAAATTCGATTAACACCTTCATTTATGCAATGCAAATTCAATACAAAACTGCTTTTGAAAGGTGAATGAATGGTTAAAGTTTATATGTCATTGTGCACATGTCGAATTCAGAATGGAACTATGAAAAATCAGCAAAATTAAATAAATCAGAACTTTGAACAAAGGCAAACTTTTTTTTTCATTTCTCTAAATGTCATGAATAGCAATAAAAAATTCCTCATTCAGAACAGGCATGTGGAATAATTGCATACGATGAGATTAATCTCGGTTGTTGTTTACATTTAATTTAAAATCCATTACACTACATTCGGAATGATTTTAATCGTTTTGGTCATTACGTTTAATTAGCAACTATTGAATCAATTAATTCACACGGAAATTCACATCGACTGATATATTCACATCATCGAATAATTTTCATTGCTCACGTTGATTCCGCTTTGCAATAAAATTTTTGACCATCAAAATTTCGAATTGCGCCGTTCACACACACACATATTTATATAACAACACAAATACAAAAATACGAAAACAAAGACAAATAAAAACAATAGCAAACATCAGCAAACTATCATTGTACTGATTTACCAACACAAAAGCACTTATCGCTACTTGTTTTTTTTTTTCTTCTTTTTTCTCATTCGTTCATTTGTTGAACTATGCACCACAGTTGCTGATAAATACGAGATTTCATCTGTCCAAATGAGTATCAATTTGGTTTTCCAATGGGAAAAAAGAACCCGATATAACTCTATAAACGAAGTTTGAGAAAAAGTGTTTTTTTTTTTTTTTTTTTTCAAATAAAAACGGGAATTACCAAGTGTTATGTTGGAGTTACGATTTTAAAATGTTTCACTTCACACTAATGATGCGGCAAAGACTTTAACAGCATCTGTTTCGCATCACCAATTAAACAAAACTAAATGAGTCGTAGCGACAAGCTTAAGCTACGAATGAAGCTTTTTATGCGACTTTTTCAAACTGTTTATTGTTGTATGCGTGAATACAAACGAAACATGTGTCGCGTATCATCAGTTGCCATCTCATTCAATCGCAAATTCACTTTGCGATGCTGTGTGAATACATTTTTTTTTTCTTATCTCTTTCTCTCGTTTGAGTATTGCTTGGTGTGATTTCAAGTATTATAGTCATTTCAACAACATTTGCATGTCTTTCAATAAAATAAGGCAAAACGCAGAAGAAAAAAAAAACGCAAATTTAAATGTTAAATGAATATCATTGTATTAAAAACACAATAATGGTATGTTTTCAATGAAAAAAAATTGTTTTATATCAGTGAGCTCATTGCTCAATTTTTATTTTGCGAAATTTCCAACTTGTTATCAATCGCAAAAAAAAATGATTAATTTTCATTGGAAAAAATTAAACAAATGAAATGTGAATTGATTCAAAATGCGCCACAAACAAAATTTCTAGACAGTTTTTTCGTCTATCGTGACTTTTTTTTTCTTCTTCTTCTTTAAGTTAAATTCAAGTTTCTGAATCGCTGACGACACTTGTTTGTAACAACATAAACGATAGCAACAACAAAATAAATTGCCAACAACAGATAAGCAAGACTTATGAGTTTAACATTCATGACCTTCTGAGTCGTTATAGCCACTTGATCGTTCATCATACATCATTCATTTATAGTTGATGATTTCAAATATGGTGTTTCTTGTTTTTATTTTCGGTGTGATCAACTCATACAAATATATAATTGACCAATGTACGTGTTCCATTGGTTCCATGTGTGTGAATGAGTTTTTTTTTTTCGCTTTTGTATTTGTAACATTTTACAGTAAACCATAGAACAAACGAAATCATTATTTCCAATTTATTTCTAATTTCAAGTCAATTCAAAATTCACTTGTAATAAATACATCTTATTAACACGATTTAAACTTTGTTGCTAATTATCATTCTATTGTTTTTAAAGATTCATTTCGATTCGATTAAGATAAAAACAAAAACATTACGTGATACGGTTCGTGATCAATACGTTATTAAAATTTGGACCATTGAAATGCTTACTGCTGTCCGAATCCGGCAGTCATAAATAATAATGATGATCGATTTTTTCACGCTTTTTCTAACTACGTAAATTGTTTAGACGCGAAGAAAAAAAAAACAAAAAAAAAAAGATGTAAAGCATATCAATTAAATCAATTAAATGGAAAAATTATAGACTGTAGACAGAAAAGATTCAATTTAACTCACACAAATTTGCTGAATTCGTTTTTTTTTTTTTTTTTTTGTTCATTTAATACATTTCCATCCAATATTTGTATAAGCATAATCATTTGCATACGCTTGTCTGCACATTCGTTTTATCGTTTGGAAAAATAAAACTCTATCTGAAGTCTCCCGAAAGGCGTAAAAGTTTTCAAATCAAGATTGTGAGTTATTTGACGTAATTCACCAGACCTAACAATCAATCTATTTAGTACGATTAGATTCATTCTAAATCAGGGCCAAAGACTAGCATGTTTTGCAATTGTTTGTTATTCAATTCAGCGAATATGCTCTTTTGGTGGTGATAGTAGCGGTGGATGATTGAAAGGGATGAAACGCCGTCGTACGACTTGTACATATACGACTATGGAAAGGAAGTGAAAATTCGCTGGGAATATTGTTGAAAAGTTTTGCCATTCATTTCTGAACATTAGACGTATTTGACCGGAAAGGAGTTGCAAACTTTTGTGTCATTACACTGGAAATGATACCGAAAAAAGAGACGAACGAGAGAAAAAGAGAAAAAAAAAAATAACAAGCGTCACATGTTTAGAAGGTGCTTATGATTGGCCGAGCCAAAAACGAAATAAAGTAATTTAATAAATTGTCAACAAAAGGAAATACTTCAAGCGAAAAAATATTCGACAAAGTCGAAAAAGAAAAAGCAAAAACGGAAAAAGAGGCAAAACGAAAGCATTCGTAAAAAGATTGTGTATCATCGTTATTTCTTTAGAAATGCGAAAGGCACGTCATTCGAATGGCTAATATGGAAATAGTTGAGTTGGAAAAAAAGCCGCTCCAAAGAAGGCAAACAACATTTGAAAAATCTTTATTTCAAAATGTATATCGTAGTTTTTGGCAGTTGTATCAACTTTAAGTGGCTGAATGAATGCGTCTCTATCGTTTTGTTGCTTTCGGATGTTTTTTTTTTTCTTTTTTTTTTATTTGTAAAACATATAGAACTAAAATAGATACATCATTTTGCTGATATAAAGACAGATATGCCATCATTTGAGGATTTTGTCTTGAAAAATTTTGTGTGAAAAGGAAAAAGTGGAAAATGCTTTTTGGAGTATTACCAAATCGACGTGTAAGTGTAAAAAAAAGCAATAAAAAATGATTTCTTCGCAATGGACTTTTGAAATGAAAACTAAAAGGATCTTTTGGATATATAACACCAAATGAAGAGCGGAGAAAAAAAAAAACATTCATCTAAATTGGCCTATTGATCACAAAACCGAGTTAATTCTCATTCATTCGTAAATAAATGGCGAGACCGTAACGAAACGAAAAACCAATTCAAATTTCGGAAATACTTTATCCGACGCTAAATCGTTTGTCCAATAAAAGTCCGTACAAAAGCGATGGAATTTTGGGCAAAACGAAAGAGCGGCACAACAAGATTCATATCATTTTGCTTGGTATTACGAATTACACAGAACATTACGTGAAATGTGCATTCGTTATTACCAGACTTTGCCACACAATGGATAAAGGTTGAGCTCTGTGTGGCATTTCGCTTTTTTCTTTCTCTCTCTATTTTTCGTGCAATGATAAACATTTCGTTTCATAATGCATACTTTAGTACTTTTATGCACGTGCAATAGAATGCAATGCAATACAATGAGCATTGAGCGTACCGGGAAGCGCGGAGTGAAACGGACCACTTTAAATATATCCACAAGCCGCTTTTGATCCGTTGCCAAAAATAATGTTTTTCCATCATTAATATTTTTGGCGAAATGTTGGTTTTTCCACTTGTTTCAATCCTTTTGCAAACACAATACTCAATGACGACAATACTTTCGGCATTTTTTCCCACTCGCAGTCGCTATACAACTGTACAATGCATCTCTGATGCATATTTTTTTCTTTTTTCTGCTTTCGCAATATTCTATCTCTCTTTCATTTGACATGACCTCGTTCGAGCTCTTGTTTTTCATTCTTCTTTTTTTTCTGCTGCTGCCTTTGTCAGCGATTTTTATTTTTATACATTGCATAAATATTTTGTTGTTCATTATTTTCATTCTCAGTAAATCTGATTCATATACACAACACAACACATAGTATTATTTAGATAAGAAATGTTTTTGGATTTACTTGGAAAGAATGCGCATTCACCAGTCATAACTCTAAATGAAATCACGATGTACTTAAAAAACAAAAAATGAGAAAAAAAAAAATGAAAAAAAAAAAGATTATCAGAAAAAAATGTACAGAAAATCCGTGTATATGAATTCGCTGACAGAGTAACGTTTCATTTGAATGTGGGGATGAATTTCGGTCTCAGTTTTTCATGAGAAAAATTTAAATAATTTCCGCATCAATGTTTGCTGAGATTTGCAAAAATCTGGTCCGGTTTATCGAAGAAATGACTGCATGAACTTTTGCCAGGTTTTTGATATTCCTTATGCACTCGTTTTTATCGAGCGACAGAAACATTTGCGCTTTCATGACATTTGTGTTCAACAGTCGAATAATAAAAAATGCAACAAAATCTCAAGTTGTTCTCGATTGCCAGCTCTGTTACTTGTTGGCTTTCTCGAAATATCTACAATACACATTGCCAGCCAGCCAAAAATTATAGTATCATTTTTTGAAGTGGCATATCCATAAATAGACTCTACCATATAATCATAGACCCAACCAACATTGATAAATGCTTGCTCCATGAATATCTATCATCGATTTAAGTGGTTAGACGCTCTCTTATAGCGATTCCAAATGCATGCACTTTTGTACATTATTTGTACTCAACTTTTGAGAAAATTTTATGCAAATTTCAACTATCTCTATATTCCGTTGTCATGCATTTTACAACAACATTCAACACAAAATTCTTCGTATTAATTATTCTTATATAGTTTAACTTTGCCACTTGGCAAATTCAAATAAATATTAGTGTTTGATGTAATAAATACACTTACTCGAAATATGCTGGCAATCACTTCAGCATATCCAGTTTGTGTTTAAGTGACTTTATTATTAAAACCTTTCGACTGTGTGCCACACACTATTTTAATGGAAAAATGTGAGGAAATGGAAAAAAAAAAAATTGTCCGAAAACTATGCAAATTTCTGTAGTCAACCATCGGTTGCCGAATGGCGAGTGAAAAACATTTTCTGTCATTGATTCAATTTAAATCGGTCTCACTTTAGTCGAATAAATGCATGGCAAAATGAGCCAATGAGATTTTAAAGTAGGACAATTTTTTTTTTTTTTGTCTTTTTTTGTCCATATTCGTAATGGAAAAGGAAAATCCATGGTATTATGAAAGTAATTAGTTTTCAAATTGCTAAAATAAACAATGCACTTTTTGGTGGATAAATTATTCCGGATATATGACGCTAAGTTTTTGCCTCCGGCATTTACTAAACTTTCAAATTAATTGGTTTACAAATTTGTCATTAAAATTAAAGTCATTAGAATTTTTGGAAAATTCGTCGTTGAAAATCTTTTGAATCACACCAAGTAGTTATTGTGAGTTTTGCGAAATACCGTATTTTGTCGCTGAACGAACTACTATGTATAAGTCAATTTGAGTCAGTCAATGTTTATTCGATTCATTTCCGTTTCACAGGTATGAGTGGGCGACGGTACGTCAGAATATTACGATAATATTTCATCAATAAAATAAAAAAACATGAAATTATTACATCAAAAATGAAATCAAAGGAAAATCCAATTCATATTTATTTCCATAAGACCACGCAAAATGAAAGAAAAAGAAAAGAAAGTGAAAAACATAGCGCACGCGAAAAAATATTTTCTCATTCGAAATATTATACAATGAAACTAAATGAATAAATTCTAAAGCATTGTTGGAAAATTATAATTTTATAATTGAATAATTATTCGACATTTTCGCACTCGCAAACAGAATAAATGATAATTTTTGAGCTTTGCAAAAATCGAATGGCCTTATTTTTGATGAAATTATTGTTCCTTTAGACAAAACAAAAATAAAAATGACGAATAAAAGAGGTGATAAAATGCTCAAAAAAAAAAAAAAAAAACGTGATAATCCAATGTGTTTTCATGAAAATTCCCAAAATAACGTAATCAGTCCTTAATCTATATAAAATGAAGGGAAATAAACACAAAATAAAGAATGTAAAAACATGTTTAGCTGTCATGCAAACAAACGATATGTTCTTTTAAAATTCCTGAACATCTGTCAAAATAACAAACTGGCTCACATTTCATGAGCGAACGATATTTTATTTAAATCACGCCACCGCGCATAAAAATGGAACGAAACACGAACATACACACACACACACACATATATATATATTATATATATAATGAAATTAAAAACTAATAATTACATAATTTATTTGTGCATGTGTTTTCACTTCATATTGTTTATTGTTCTAATTTGAATGGAAGTAAAGTATTCATATTAAATGGAACAGGTTGACAACGGTGAAAAGCAATGCTTGAAAATGAATCGGTCTATTCAATATGTTCAGTGT
Organism: Resseliella maxima; assembly: GCA_029041755.1. NCBI lineage: Eukaryota > Metazoa > Arthropoda > Insecta > Diptera > Cecidomyiidae > Resseliella > Resseliella maxima. The sequence goes on from JAQOWM010000186.1 coordinate 335,881, forward strand.
TTTGTCAAATCAATTATCATACTTAAACGAAAATAGAGCAGAAACATCAAAATAACATGTTTTCATGATAATTCTTTTTCCCGACGTCTCGTTCTTTTACGATATATATTTTTTTTAAAAAAACATATTCCCATATGAGTGAGAGAACAGAGGCGGCGATTTCATCGTTTTTATCCGAAGAGACTAATAAAATTGTTAAACATGACGATAACATTCACGTAATTTGTCATTTTCATTTTCATTCAGAGAATTTTTTCTTTTCTTTCAGTCTTTTTTTCAGCCATTTCTTGTTCTCGATCGTCTCGTTGCGGTACAGTTTTACAAAAGATGAATGCACTGGGGACCAAATGCTGAGCCAGATAATCGAAAGTGTGCTTCAAATGCAAACGCGACGGCGAAAAAGAATTAAAATGTCAAAAAGAATTATCGAGTACATTAGCCAAAAATAGTTTCGAGAGCATTTTGGAATGCCGATGGGTATCATTATCATTGTCGAAATTTTCATGTCTGACAATTCAAGCGCGCGTTTCAAATTTCGATATCAAACAAAGGCCGTTTAATTTTTATACACCTTACCATACGATAGACGAATTTTAATGAACGAATGAGCCAAACAACCAACAATTAAATGTTGCAAGTGAATAATAAACATTTCAAAGAGCATAAATTCTAACACACAAAGGATGCCTCGGGTGAATTGCAAGGATATGGTGTATTAAATTTATCTTTGTTTCGTACTCTCTCTCTCTCTCTTTCTTTCTCTTTCTCTCTAATTTTCATTTGGAATTTTCATTTTTCACAAGTGCCCGCTTTGCTTCATTCCCAACATTAGCAATGGCAACACTGTTCAGCTTTAAGCATACGCAGGAAAAAAAAAATCGACTTCCATTTAAAATACAATAACAAACCAACACTTCCAAAAATGTTCCAAGTTAATTGCAATAGCAATGGCAACGGTAGCAGAGGCCACGATGACGATAGCAAAAATATCAACGTTGCATGGAAAATGTTTTCAGTGAATTTTTCATAGGCATTTGCGATAATTGTGACACAGCACAAATTCAGCCGGGGCAAATTTTCACAGACACATTTATTCAGAGAAAGTTGTAAATGAGAAAATAATTTGGATGCTGTGTGAACAAAATGGAAACCTTTTAAATTTTTAATGTTAATTACTTGTCGTGTTTTACTTCAATGCTTGACTTTATCGTTATGATGCGAAAGTTGTGCTTCTGGGCATTGATTAAGAGCTTCATATATGTGTGTATTTGTGTGTGTGTGTGTGTGTGTGTGTGTGTGTGTGTGTGTGTGTGTGTGTGTTTTTCAATGTTCACACCTAATCCATAAGCAATTAACACTGGTAGTGAAGCAGAGTGGAAACAAATCACATGATGTGCATACTTGATGTCAATTTACGTTCAAAATCAATACAATTTACCACAAATGTGTTTTTGAATCAATTACATAGACTGCAATTTAGTGCACACATTAAAAACATAAAACAACTACGCAAATCAAATTGACAGTAACGGTGCGTGCACAAAAGTTGTTAATGCATCAAAAGCAAAATAAATTCATGTGCGAACTGACGTTGCTTTTGACGATTGTGTCAATGGGAATATTCAATTCAATGCACACATTCGTAATTGAATGCGAACGGGAAATTTGATTCGGAAGTAGTATGAATAAATGATGCGTTTCAAAATGCAGTTTGTGCAAGGCGTGTGTGTGTGTGGCGATAATATTATTTGATTCACATTCATTCATTCAAATGCAGTCTTAAATGATTTTCCTTTATGCCTGCAACGACAACGATGACGACAACAATCCCATAATAAGGACTGCTTGTGCATCCGGATTCAATTTTCATTTCACTCGATAAAGCAAGCGAAAACACACACATTGTCACACGCAATGTGCAGACCACTTGGGCGACATAGAACGATCGTCGTCGTCGTCTTGTTTTCAGTGCATAAATTTTGGCCAAGTGGCAAACCAAAAATGGTGCATACAAAATATATAGCACCGATGCTTCATTTCCATGTCCATATTTTGAACTTTAAAACCACTTATACTGTTCATAACGCCGCAATAATGTACTGCATCCTCCGCAATTAACTGACATGCAATTAAAAACTCTCCAACTAAATTCATAACGTTTTTATTAATGCACTGATTGCAATCGTACGAAAAACAAAAATTTCACGAATTTTCGTCGTGTGTTTGATGTATTTTTTTTTTCTCATTGGTCTTTGATGATGAGTTATAGAAGAAAGCGCGTATGGCGTTGTGAATTTATTAAATTACATGAATTATAATGGTTCGCCAACCAACAACTCAATAACATGTCAAGTACATATATAACTGAAGCGTTAAGAAGCGATCAAAATTCATTCTGAAATAAAGTTGTGACAGTGAAATTTGCTTCGCATTCGATTACACGAACGTAACGGTTGGTCTGTATACCCATATGTGTGTGGTCTCAAAAGGAGCTAGAGCAATCCAAAAGTTTTATAATGAATTTTTTATGCATCGTAGCAGCAACCATAACCAATACACGGCATCAAGATTGATTTGCTGCCACCAAAATGCTGAAAATCAAATCCCACAAACTTACAAATATAAGCAATATGTTGTGGTGGTGGCTGCGTGATGCGATTTAGTTTTCATGTAGACACAAAATTAAATTGACTGTGTACAATCTTATCATGGAAAAGTCATTAGATCATAAGGTGAGGTACAACAGAAGCATAGCAACTGCATAATAATTCCTCATGAGAAGAGACACATATATCAATGTCAACGGTGAATACTAACGTTAGCAAAGTAAAACACATGTATAATGTACATATGTGTGTTTTATCCATTTTATGATATCATTTTCCCTCCTCCTTCTTCTTTTTCTTCTTCTTCGTCTTCTTCATTTTCTTTTTTGGCTTCTTTCATATGCTATTTGAACAGTCATTGTGAAATTCTCGGTGTCTGGTTTGTGTGACGAGATTGAAAATCGTTTGCAATATCACACAAACCCATATATACATTTGACATAATGTCACTTGCATTTCTGGATGATTTTCAACGTTGTGCAAACAATTTTGACACACAACCAAGTTTAACTAGAAACAGAGTGTGGTGACGCATGCAATGGAATAACTTTTCTCGAACAATGTCGAAGGAGAAAAAAAAAAATAGAATAAAAAGTCAATATTTGTGTAATTACATTCGATGTAGCAAAGGAAAGTTTGTTCTAGTTAAACGAAAAATGTCATTTACATTTCACAGATATAAAATTGAAGTCACAATCATGGATCTAACAAAAATATTCCATTAATTTGATTACTTTGGTTCGTTTACTTAGGTTTCGGTAGAAAGAAGGACAAAAAAAAAAAACAGAAAAAAAATGACGAAATATTAATCAATTGAGGTCTAGGCGATTACTTATAGTCATTTGGTTGAATGGATGGACGGTTGATCGATCGAAATATGAAGTACATTTTGTATGTGCGATTGAAAATTTCCTTTTAATTAACTATTAAACAAGAAACTTGAAATGCTGCATTGTTATGCCATACTAAACCTAAAATTAGGTTATCGCAAGAGTTTATACAAAACCCGTGGCATGGATATATTTTAGATTGGCGATGCAGCTCGATATTTATTGGATAAGTGGTGGCGCAACTACACAAAACGTAGACATCATATAGTTAAAAGTATGAAAACGAAGCATTTACAGCATTGCATGCTAATGCACAATCATGATTTCTATTTTCCAAAAACTGCTTTTTGTGCTCTATTTTTTGGGAAGGTCACAATCAATTTTACACCCCCGTCTGTATTCAATTTTGAACTGTGAATGGCATTGTGTGCCCAATAGTCATTATTCATGTATTCAAGTGTTTGCTTGAAACGAGCATAATTAGCCATGTTGAATATCAGGACGAGCACAATGCACATGCCATTAATGCGCGCCAATTTCTTTCTGGAGGCCAATGCACTGGATTTTGATGTAATTTCAACCGAAAATCAGCTTAATAATAATGCACAAACAGACACACACACACACACTGACACCCAAATGCAGCATTTCAAAACATGGACGAGCGTCAAAAATGTATGTCATAAATCAAAGTGAATTTATGTATATCGATACGGGTTTCAATGTCGATCAAATTAAATGAAAATTGTATTTTCAATTGCGAATTTCAGAGCATTTCCACCCAAAACTTTTTCGCCGACGATAAAATATTGATTCAACATTTCGATGTAATAAATTTTCAACACCAATATTTACAGACAAACAAAGCGAAAAACGCTAGTAAATGGAATCATTTAATGGTGAAAATAGATGAACAACAACAAAAAAAAAATCTCTTTCAGTGGTAATAACGATTCGCAACGTTTATTTCATCGAATTCGTTTTATTTCGTTGTGCCGATGAATGATTTTTAATCTATTTTTAATCCAGAATGGGCGAAAATAGAGAAAAAACGAGGAGAGAGAGAGAGAGAGAGAGAGAGAACACGAGAGATGAGCCCAACACCATTTGCATTGTTAATCGTGGTGACAGCATTTCGTGCGGTGCCATGAAGCGCACACGATTTGTTTTCGTAATCATGTTTCAACATATACAATGTTTTTTTCTTTTTTAGTCTTCCATTTCATTTGGAAGGTGAAAACAATGCGCTTGGAAAACGATCTAAACGCTTTCAATGAAATGAATCATACGTGCGGTAAGTGTTCGGCATTTTTATGGTTGTACCATGTGCATCATACATCTCTCTTGCTTACTGCGAGATAATTTATTCACCTAGGAAGCAACGACAATCGCCCGCTATAAATATACTAAAACGATAGAACATGATTGTACCGGTTACAATCTATCTCTCTCTCTCTCTCTCTCTCTCTCTCTCTCTCTCTCTCTCTCTCTCCCCCCCCCCCCCCCCCCCCCCCCACAGTGTGACGGCAAAACAAAACGGCATCTTCACCATACAATTGCAACATTTCTTGTTCTCTATCTATGTAACTAACTGTGCTCATTTATTCACTTGATGCACGGTTGCATGTTTGTTTCCGGATACGATGGAAAAGAATCTCTTTTAATGCAAACACACGCGTTGAATCCTAGTTGATTTTTTGCGCTTAAAATGAATAGATTACCTACTGTGCAATATGCTACTACCGTAAGCATAAGCACACACAAACACATACAATATATCTGATCTATCATCACACCAACCTGTACGTGTTTATGTTTATTGTTTTTTTTTTTTTTTTTTTGTTAAATTTTCATTTTTCACTGCTTTTCAAACATGGATATATTTCAAGTTTGAATAATAAATTTTAATGGTCAGTAAATGAAAATAATGGGCCACAAACGATGAAAAACTGAATAGCCGAAAGTCAAAAAACCACATTTTAATTTAAAATTTCGCACCTTCTTTTTTTTTTTTTTTTTTTTTTGTTGGTGGTTTCGCACCACACAACATGAATCAATTTTCAAATGAAAGCAACTCGGAGTGCCAACGCCAAACTGTGCTTGATAGTTTTTTTTTTCTTTTTGTCTTTTTTCATTCGCGGAAATGCAAATAATTTTTGGTGGCATTTCAGTCAGCTGTGACATCCGATTAACATTTCAATGGGAAACTGAAAAGCGTAACAATTGGCGGAAAATCGACGACCAAATTATTATTTCATCATTTTACATTTATTTGCAACGATGGACTGCAGATGAAATTATTTTATGAAATGATTCAACTCTAACTTTTATTATTTAATGAGGAGGAAAATATAATGAATGATTTTATTTGCGTCCGTTCAATGCATTCGATTCAATCGACCAGCAGGGTAAAATCAATTGAGTGGTAAAATAATTGAAAATGCCATTTCCATTGTGCAGTAAAATTTGAACAACTCAATAAATGCTGCCAATATAATTGTTATTGGAATTGCAATTTTTTTTTTCTCATTTCTTTCGATTTTTTTCCCTATCATCGTGTCATTTAGTTCGGTTATTTTTAACTGAAATATATTTCCGTCATTTTCAAGTGGCAAATCTTCTGAATTCGACATTTTCATATCAATTAATTCGACAATTATCACATTCATATTGCTTGTTCATTTTGATCGAAATTTGAACATCAGCACATGCACTGCATATTCGAATGCCATTCAAATTGATGGTGTTCTTTTTTATTTGCATAGATATGCGGCATATTTTCGTTGCCAACCGGCAGAGCTATTTGTGTGATTTCAATAAAAGAAAAACATGAACATTTTATATATCGAATCGATCAAATTCAAAATTGATTGCTCCGATTAGATTGGTTTTTTTTTTCTTTCTCGTCTGTCTTTCACAATTCCTATACCAATTTTGTATTGAATATTTTCCATTGCCAGCAAAATGGAACAGTTTTAACTATTGTATGCATCTATTTTTTGGTAAATAAACATTTTGAATTGGCAACAACATATCGTCATTTTTGGATTTTTGCGTTTTTCATGCACGAAATATTTCCCAAGCGATTAGAATTTGGCGAAAGTTGTGTTTATATCCGTTGTTTTTTCTGTTGTTGTTGTTGTTGTTTTCTCTGCTCACATATTCAATACATTGAATCAGGTTATTTTTGGAATCATATGGTTGAATGTGCTGGATCGATGTCAAATTTGATCGAATTACTAAGTTCGAAATTGATGCAGGTCTCAATTTCCACCTCTCTTGCTTCGCATTTACCCGTTACCTAATGTTCTTCAAAAGATATCTAATGCATTAAGCTGAAAATTCGGCTTTTAATGCATTCACGTCAAAACTATAAACAGAAGCAATTTGAAAATGGAATGGAATGAAGCATCAAATGAAAAATTTATGGCTTTTGGTTGTAAAATGGCATCAGTCGAACAGTAGACTCGGGAATACGAATGAATGCAATAGAATGTAGATGATTGTAGAAAGAATTTGTAACTTGAGATTCAGAGAGAGAGAGAGAGAGATAGCCTGTAATGAGAATGTAATGAATGTCGAGTAATGCAAACAAACATAATGAATGAAATGAAGGAAATGGAAAACAATAACAAAAGTATTTCTCTTTCAGAGACACACGAAGCAGGAGAGAGAGAGGGAGAGAAAGAGGGAAAACTGAAAGATAAAGTGGAACAGAGACACGGTAATGGGGCTCTTGAGTGATAAATCTTGCAGTTTAATTGGTTTCTTTAAATTTCTTTAATTTTTCGCATTGACAGCATCTCTCCGAAGATGTCTCGGGAAACTGAAAAGTTTCTTCATTTTGTACGGAAAATTGCATGACACAAACCATTCATATTGAATTTTTTTGCTTAAAATAATATTTTTACTTCACATATTTTTGTGTCTCTTAAAATGAATTCATTTTTATTTACTTTTTATATTCACAATTCTAGGTAGAAATTTACAATAAATTTTCAAAGACGGTGTGTTGCGAAGTGTTGAAAACAAGCATTCTATTGTTAGATATGATGTTAATGAGAAATGCTTTCAGTCGAATCTAGCTAAATCCTGACAAATCATTTGAGCTAAATAATGGGACAGTTGGAATGATAAATCATTGGATGTCGTATTATGAAACAAAACCATAGAATTTACGATATATTACACGCTAATTAGTACTTTTCCGACTATAATACTAATCCTTTAAGATGATTCTTTGATCTTCAGAAAAAAAAAGGAAAAAAAAATACAAAAAATGTTTCACATTCTTGAATTATGACAAAATCAGCCGATAGCTATGCGGAAAACAATAGTCGTAAATACACACTCATGCCCTTATAATATTCTCTAAACTGATTTTAAACCTTGAGATTTGTGTTGTCAGTGTTAAAAAGTTATCATCATTTTCAGATAATATTCTTGAAAATAACGATTTTTTATTTCGTTATCGTTTCATTTCATGAACGAGTTAAGAGCATTTATTTCCGGCTAAGAATATTAAATCACTTAACTACTCAAGTGAGAGCAACCAAGATGGATGAAACTTTCTTCTTTTGAAAATTCAAGATGAAATACGACCCGCACATTTGTTATCATTTGTGAAACTGAATGTTATATGAAAAAAAATTTTATTTCATTTATTAAAGCATCTTATAACCACTGAATTAGAAAAACTATCTTCTTGAGAGAAAAAAAAAAATAAAAGAAATAACAAATATTATGTATTTATATACGAAGGAAAAAGAATACGCTGTGTGATATTATGACTCAAGGGGTTCTTGAGTGAAAAGAAAATAGATGGATTTTTAACGAAAATAAAACTTGGACCGAAACAAAATACATTTCAACGATAATTTATGGCGATGAAGGAGTACAAACATACCCAACTTTGTTCGACTTTTACATCGAAAACAGCGCTGTGTACTCACTGAATACAACACTATATATACATTACATATATGTATATGTATATGTATATGTATACACAACGTTATTTTCATTCGAAACACTTTAATTCTTTTTGTTGTGCCCGTTGTTTTAACACAATTTTCAGATGATTTTTTTTTTCGGTTTCGCTTTTCACACCATCCGCTGATAAAAAAGAGTTGCATATGACCATGGCCAGTGTAAAAAGTTTTGGACACTTAGTCCACATTGTCAGTTTACGCGTACGCTTTTGTTGTTCGTTTGCAAAAACATAATGCGTCAAAAATATTCTGTAGGCGAAACGGCCATCCTCGATAGACAGCTCAATAAATATTAATGTTTTAAATTTTCGCTTTTTTTTTCTCTCCCTCTCTCTCTCTTTCTCTCTCTCTCTCCCTCTGTACCCTCACACAAGAAAAACAAACCGCAAATACAAAAATCACCAGCGGAAATATTTATTCGTTCGCATTTCCATTGTATAAATCTTGTATTTTGTTTTCGATTGTCTCTCTCTCTCTCTCTCTCTATCTCTCTCTTTTTTATTTTTCGCAATTTCATTGTGTGTGTTTTTGTCTCTTCTTTTCATGTTCCGTAATTTGTCCAACTACAACTATATTTTATTTCAGGCGTTTGTTTGCATAACGACAGCATTGCATAAAATCATCCAGAAAATAGCATTTCCTTTTAGTTCTTTGGTTTATTCTTTTTTTTTTGTGTATAATTTTGTCGGGCCTGGCTCTCGTTTTCGTTGCATCGGTTTGAGGGCTGATATTTTATATCAGCACAGTTTTGGTTTCACAGATTTTATCAATATAATTATTATTCTACTGGTTATTGTGGAGTGCTCAATTGCATCTCAATTCCAACATATTCATGCTTTTCATGTTCAGTGCCAAGTTTTAAGTTGATTGGGAAATCGCCTTCCATCTCTCTCTCTCTCTCTCTCTCTCTCTCTCTCTCTCTCTCTCTCTCTCTCTCTCTCTCTCTCTCTTCATTCATCCGCATTGAATTAAATGTTAGTGTTTCAATTCGTAATAAATAGTCTTGGTGGTTGTTCAATTTCTCACATAAATCTTTCCAACGATTCGTAATGTAGAGAGTATTTTATGTTTCAATATTTTAATACTTGACTAATGAAACTCCTTTTCGTCGTAATTACGATTTTTAGTTTAAGTGAAACCATTTCGGTTTGAAATACTAATTATGTGTACATTCTGAAGCAACTCTTGGGAAATATATTAAGACGGATGGTGATAGGAAGTGTACGATATTGAGCAGTGACTGGCTAAAATAATACGACAATAAATTAAACGAGTAAGACAAGTCGCAGCGATGTTCGTTGTTACCTTTAGCTATCTTTAAATTAATGTGTAGTATAAAAAAAATGCGCCATAACGAATGTTATAAAAATACAGCAGGATCCTGAAAACAAAATGCATTTCAATTCTTTTTTTACTCTTATTATTATTGAAAATCATTTTCGCTTGCATTTTCATCTTTTCTTTGTTTTTTTTTTTTTTTTTTTTTTTTTTCAAATAAAAATGTTATGTTGATGATGTTTAACTTTATAAAAATAATGGAAAAAAGCATATTTGTTTTGCGCATGTGATGCTTTTAACGATTTTAATGAATATGTTTCTCACAAAACCAAAACAACAACCGTATAGTTCATCGCACATCGGTTTCCGATTAAGCTATCAACTGCATAATTAATATTTATTATTATTGCTGCACATATTTGCCGCAGGAGTAAAAACTATTTTGAATAATGCACACGAAAATTTTTGATACGGAAACACATATGAAAGAAGAAAGAAAAAATAGTTGACGAATATTCAAAGTAGTTGCCAAAAACTTTGAGCCAAAATTGTCCGTCAGTCATGCCCCATTATGAATAGTATATTTATAATAGAATCTTTGAATATCGATCATAATCATATCAGGTCAAATTTCCAACAAAAGGTAACAACGATGATATTTTAAAAGCCACCTCAGCACAACTTCACTGAATCATAAACGAAAATAAACCATTTCAAGTGGTTAATGGCCATTTTGCTTTGAACTCATTTTGCTTAGTTGGGGGACGGACGACGACGATGTGTTGGTTGATAAACGCCGTCATAAACATACGTAATATATCCGGTTGAAGTAAATTGGCGCGTTGAAATTGTAATAATAATGGGTAATATTTATTAAATTGTGTGATTCACGATTATGATGAATTTATGAGTTTTCGGTGAATATTAATCAATTTTAATACGCGCGCGAATATTCATGTACGCAAGAAACTCGTTACACTGAAAACATTCAAAATGAAAGCCCGTTAATGTGGCATAATTAATCGCTTGTATTTCATTTCATTTTAATTCCTAAAAAAAAGTTATTTAATATTCTACAGGAAACACGTAGAAAACTCAAAACAGCGGAAGGCTTAAGTGAAGTAACAAACAATTAAGGCATTTCACTATTTAATAGCAAGAAAAAATAGACGTATTTTTGCTAGAAATGCGGGTTAAGCTAAAGCGGTGAACATATAAAACTGAATGAAAATGAAAAGCAATCAGATAAAATGACGACTTGGTCAACATCAAATCACTTGCGAGCAATTCAAAACTGAAGCTAACCCATCTGGTGGTGACTTAACATAAAATCGTATTTCGTTTGAATGTAGTCTGCATGAGCCTCAGTCAAGTATTTGAATTGTCGCATTGGTTTAATTAATACAAACCATAATGGGGTATATCATAACGAGAGAAAAATCCGTTTACGAAGCAGATCTTAACGTGTAATAAAGAAATATCAGTATTGTCTTTAATTAAATTAGATGAACAACACCAAGCTTAAATCTGATTTCGAAAAACTATTTCAGCATAGCTGCATCACTGAACAAGGTCGAAATGAAGAACGAATTGTCGACATAAACATTGAGACTACCCATAAAAAGCAGAACATTGTCGTAACATTCAAAGCAAAATTGAAGTCACAAACTTGGAAATGAACAAAAAAGACAGTGCATGAACTCTCCGAAAATGAATAACATTAACTGTGTATAGAGAGAGCGAGAGAGACATCAGACACAGTCGCATCAATAACGGCTGGCAATAACAGTAAAGCGAAAATATGTAGATAAAGTTTGGGCTTCTTCATCAGTTTTTATCTTTATGTGCTATTTGTTGTCTCTTCAATTCTATGTGGCAAATGCTTAAACGGTGGTAGATACGTCGCACTCACTTTAGCCGCCGCGCTCAATCAGATAAATGGATTCTGAATGGTGTACTATTCGTTATGTCGTCATTTCAATGCTTGTCCCGCTTCTCATTCACTCATACAGTCAATTGCATGGGCTCACGCGTTATTTAATATGCCTCATTATAAATATAAAAATATATATATGTGAAAAGAAGACATTAAAATGGCTGCGCGAAAAACCATGCGAGAATATATAGACAAAAGAAAGAGTGATCGAAGCGAAAAGAATGGAAATGAAAAAGCTCTGAAAAAAACCCGATAAATTATTTTGGCGAAAAATAATACTATGAGAAAGAATGAGAAATTACGAAAGACGAAAGAAAATGTACGAGAATGATGACACCGAATACGCGAGAAAATTTCAAAGAGAAAATAGTTGAGCTTGTCGAGAGGATTTGTGAAAAGATGAGAATGAAAATGGATTTTCGGTAGGAAACGTAAGGAACAAAAAAAAAAAAAAAAAAAAAAAATAGAAGAAAAAAAAAACTTGTGTCGCCACAGACATTTTTCCACTGTTTTCAACATAAGAAGCGACCACATAGCTGAGAAAAATGAAACTTCTCGCACCATTTTTGGTATTCAATATGGTGATGGTATTATTTTCGTGATCGACAGACTTTTCGAGCTGGTGGAAAAAGTTCAGCAAAATGAAATATATCACTTCAACACAGAACGATGTTGCATAATAATATGGCAAGGTGCCGTGTCATCCCAAAAGCATAATTTCACATTTCTGCATCTCGCCAAACGATTTCGGATAAGATAAAAATGTGCAAATCTAAAATTCTACTGACAGAATGCTTTCACCATTCAATTACCGTACCGGCAATAATCTATCAGAAGATGAATGTTGTTGCATCGGCATCATGCATTTTAACCAAAATATGGAAAGAGCAGATAAGAAATGAAATGGAGAAAAAAACAACGAAAATAACCGAAGAAGAAAGATATTTTCTTGTATTGCGAAAAAAAAGAAAAGAAAATAAACAAACAAACAAACATGAAACATTTCTACGAACGGAAAACGAAAACATAAACAGCAACACAAAATGAGAGAAAGAATGATAGTGAATTGTTGTTCATTTTCATTGAGAAAAGAAGAAAGAAAAACTTTTCGCTTTACTTTTATTCGTTGAATAAGAACGGGACATGAAACATAAAAAGAAAGAAAAAAAAAATAAAAAACGCGCTAGTAAAATTCTATTTATGCTTCGAAGCATTGTATTTTATATATTGCGCTATTCCACTTTATATTCGAAGTTCGTCGAAGGAGTGTTGCATGAAAAATGACAATATGTTATACAGAGTTTAAATGCTGCTACTGTTGGAACAATGGAACGAAGTAAATCCGATAAACATCAAAACTACACAGTGGAAATCTTCACATTGTATATGGCCGCGTCAGTGAGACCGCGCGCGATGCAGGTGAGTCGACCATTTGTGTCGGGCGCGCGTACATCTATTATTAAAGATTATTAAATAAAAATGGTTTTTTATGTGAAATATGACATGATGCGCGGGAGCGGCTTCGGCAACGCCGCTCATTTCTTTCATACTGTTTTCTCACTCTCTGTCTCGCTCTAACTCTCTATCATTTTCTTAATAATTCAAAGGACATAATCGAGCTGAATCCTGAAATGAAGGTTGAGATATATTTGGCTCAAATCATCAGTTTTATGCACCAAAAGAAAATGAAAATGAAAACAAACTCAAGCTCTGTTTACAAAATTACAATGGAAATATTTAGTGAATTATTTCTTTTCTTTTCAGTTGAATCAACAACGAAAACTGAAAGAACACAATCTTTTGTGCACAATCGCTTTTCATTTGGTTAATAAGAATAAAAAGAAGAACAAAAATGAAGAAAAAACAAGTAAAACATTCATGGAATGCAAACGAAAGCGATGGTAAAGTTTTTCTGTGGGGCAATATGCCTTCCAACGCTGTTCTGCGGTCTCTTTAAACATTCTGTGAAGTGCTGTATCAATGTCATAAACTTTTGAAATCTTAAAAACTGCAAGAGACCAGTCTCTTTCACCCTCTCTCTCTCTCTCTCTCTCTCTCTTTCTCTTTTTCTTTCTTTCTGTTCGAATTGCTTCCCGTGCATGAAGCCCGGTGATGGCGCTTGCTTCTTTCGCATCACATTTATGTAGCGACATACAAGTTACCGCAATCAAGTAAAACAACAATGAATTGTTGAAACTTAACTTTTGAAGTGCTTTGAAAATGTCGAGTATGTCGCAAAGCACGAACGCGCTGGCAAAACACAACTAATAAAACGCCCCGTCGAAATGAAAAGCCACTCATAGTACTTTTGAGTTCATGACGGTGGAAAAAAATGCAATATTAACGCAGTTCCATCATCAAAAAACGAAAGAAAAAACAAAAAACAAAAAAAAAAAAAAATTACGAATCATAGTAAAAATGTAATCTTTTGCATAAAAAAGAAGAGATATAGAGCAAAAAAATCGTGCGCTGCAATCTCTACGTTTTATTGTAACTATCCTCAAACCGTTGAATATCCCATTTTCTAATCTAGATACTGTTTTGTGTCGTCTTTTATGAGCAAGCGTAACGAAAGAATAAAACAACTGGTAAAACACCCGAAGAACAAATGATGAATGCTCTTATTACATGCAGACATATGGCTGCGGATGCATTATTATCAGTACAACAGCGGAAAAAAAAATCTCTATTTATGTAAATTTTTGTTTTCACATTTTACTATTCTTGGCTGACATGTAAATGGCGTACAAGAATCCACTAAATGTGTCTGTGTCGTTTGGATTGAACGAAGCGAAATTGATTAAGATACAGATATAGATAGCGATAGTGGCAAAGATGAAACCATGAAAATCCAATCTTATTGAATCGAAAGATGAAATAAAAGCCGTGATTATTTCGGCATAGTTGCGGTTTCCACTTATTAAACACGCCATCAATTCGAATCGAACATTGAAAATCCATGGTAATGAATTCAAGATGCTAGGGACCAAAATGAAAACGAGTTATTCATTTTGATTAAGTCGATGTGCACGCGAATAAATTTCCTTTAAGAAACGAACATATTTTCTGTATTCAAGTGGAATTAAATGTTGGCGTCGAGACCAAAAGCGATATGGTGTACCAAAGTTTTATGTTGTTGTTGGATTTTTTTTTTTCATTCTATTTCGTTATTAAGCAAAACATATACTCACATATTACGCATAACTGCGAGCGATATACAAACACAACAAGTATGAATATGAGCACAGAGAAAGAGAGAGAGAGAGAGGGAGAGAGCATGGAGAATGCAAACCGATATAGTCTGACAATGGAAAAATTTCACGCACATTCAACATTCATGTAATGTTGTCTCGAATGGTCTATAGAACTTTGGTTCACCGTACCGATTTTCGAACCCGAAAATCGGTTGCATACTAGGAGGGAAACGCAACATACAAAAATCAATAGAATATTACATATTATCCGAACTCTGTGATGAAAGGTGAATAGAAATTTCGAAGGAATATAAAAAGTAGAAGAAAAAGACGATGACGACGACGATGATGATGAAGAAAAAAAAAAAAAATACAAATTGAAGCGAAAACACGAAAATCTATAACTTTTTCGACATCCATGTTGAGCTCGACGATTTTATATTGAGATATCAACAAAACGAACAGTATTCTGAAATTGAAATCATTTCCGAGTGCGAGAATGAATTTCAAATTTTCTCGATACCCGTTGTGCCATTGCTACTGTTTGAAATGGCATTAAAATAAATGTGTAAATAACGAACATGATTCATTTTCAATATTCAATTCGAATATTCCGTATTTCTAAAAAAGTTTTTACGTAGCACTTGGTGATCTTGACGTTGATTTCATTATTTTCACTTGACAGCGCAATTTATTTACGTTTTTGTGGCACTTTTTCTTTCTCTACTTCACACATTCAATTCATTCTTTCTTTCTTTCTTTCTTTCAATATGTTACGAGTTAAAGCATTGAATTGCGATGAAATCATTCATGATTGGTCTTTCTATACAAATGTATTGTGATACAATTAAAAGAATATTTCCTTGAATCGTGCGGCGAACAAAAAATGTGCATATAATATAAAATAAAAGTAATTCGTAAACTACATGGTCGACCAGACGATGACGTTTTACTGTATTTCACATTAAATGGTGAATATCATGAATGCCAAAATCGCAAAAACATAAAAGTCCGACTGAAAACATTTTACAATACTACAACAATAATAATAACAATCATCATCATCACAATTAAGTATTTCAATAGTAGTCAATATTCGTTTGTCGATATAATTCAAATTTGTATCAATACACTGTCGAAGAAGTTTATTTATGTACACAACACCAATTTCGAACAAGTAAAATGTGAAATGAAACGGAATGAAATCGAATACATCAAATCCACAAAAAAAAAAAAACGAAAAACGAAAACTAACTAATTGATTTCACAAACACTAAATAAACTACTTGTTTTAAGCACTTACTTTAGTCGTGCGCCGTGTATTAACCTCTCGTCTAGGTTGAAATGGAAAAGGTAATCCAAAGTGAACTCAGTAATAATTTACACAAGGTTTGATAATTCAATAAAATGAATTTATTTGTTTATTTTTCGCCTCGTTTTGACGTGAAAGTTTTTTTTGTTTCTTCTATTTTTCTGTTTGATTGTTGAAACTCTGACTCAATACGTTCGTTTGTAAACGAACAACACAATCAGCCGTAAATGTTATATTTTTATTTTCACTTGTTCGTCGGCAACGACAGATCTAAATAAACTGAAGCATCGCGAATGCTTGCCATTCACTCGAACCGATGATGTTGTGTACACAAACATCATACGCTCATTATATGCAGAACCACTTTTGTGTGAGTGCTCATAATGGATTTTTTGAATGTATAGGTGTCTACAATCTTATATGTTGTAGAGAATCAACAGCAATAAAATAGCATTTTTCGTCTTTTACAGAAGCAACATCGTGCATATCATCCATCCACTATAGTCGTCTCTGTTCCCCTTTCAAGCAACATATTCTATTCCATTTGTACAAATTTTTATCGTGGTATTTGTGCATCAAGCGGAGAATGAAATCCATGTACTTACTTAGTATAGTCATGCACGCGTTTGTATGGATATTATACATTATATGGTATATATCAATTGTATCACATTCTGTAGTCAATTGCTCGCTTTATATTGTATTGAAATACAAATTGCCAACGAATCTATGAGCTCACCAAGATACTGAATTTTATGTTTTTTATATTCGGATACTTACTGCCATTTAGGCTATTCTTGACTTGCAGTGGAGACGGTTTGCTTTTGATTTTCGTTGAAATAAACTTTATTTCGAATCAACTTTAAGCGATGTGATTTATTTCGATAAAATTTATGAGTGTTTTCTTTTTAGATGTTTTGCTTCAAAATCTTTTCAAAATAAATATACAAATAATGAATTTCAATTGAATACTTTAGCAAAGAAATTTTGCAATGATGACATGAATATCATTATTTCCAATATTGGAAGTGTGCACAATTAATAAAAAGTAGCAAGTGAATCTCTCTAAATCGTATTTACCCGGTACCGGTAGATAAAAAAAAAACAGCGATACAGAACCTTGTTATCGAAATTATTTGTGCCTCTTTGTGTCACAGAGTTCATAATAACAAAAAGCCAAACAAATTTTGGTGCATATACACAAATGTAAATCACATCTTTGCGCAAATTCGGCTTGCTAAACGGTATACACAAAAAGCATGAAGGAATTATTTTTAAAATGTTTGGATACTAGATGTATGTGCGTGTGTCTATCAGATTCCGCCAATACAATTATATTGTGCTTCAGGAATTGGATTGTAAAACTAAAATTTACTATACACTAAAAATATTTCATGCATGCATTGTTTAGTGCATTTTTTTTTTCAATCTTCTTTTTTCCAAATTTTAAGCCAAACCGACCAATATTATTTTCAAATGTTCCAAAGTATCCATATGATGACTATACAGGGTACAATATTCTGTATCAATCTAAGTTATATTGGGTTCTGAGATTAAGAGGTGGTGCAAATTTTTCGAAACCAATTTCCATTGGTACGGAACCAAGAGTTCGTGAAAATTTCCCAGAGACTTGGATTTGGAACTCAATCATTGGTAAAAAAGTAAATACCAAATTTACTAATTTTAACAAATTTAAAACCATTTTTGGCAAATGTTGATATATTTCATTATTGATTATCTTGGATTTGCGACATCGTTTCAATATTAATCAAAATTAATAAATGCTTCTTGTTTAATTTTTCCAGTTTCGATGGCTCATTATGTTTCAAAAAACTGTTCCCGATACTCTGACAACTTGGATTTTGACTGGATTTTCAATTGATCACTTAAATGGTTTTGCTTCATTGAAAGTACCTTTGGAATTGTGTATGCAACTACGAATTTACATTTCTATCAATTTGCCATATTCTCTTGAGCGTGTTGAGGTGATCACAATTTCATGTTCAATTTTTAATCATTTGCCAAACAATATCAAAGCCGAAGTGACTTTTGAAAATGAGCACAATGCATTCGAATTTGTTGATTTAGCAGACATTGTCTGCCAGACAATGTAAACCCACTGCCGAATGACACAAAACGAAAATTGATGTAATCACTTCAAACAAAATGGAAATCAATTTCGATGTTAACAAAAACAATGCTCTGGTGCTGCAATCGCAAAAGGTTCGTTTTATTTATAATTTTAATTTGAATAATGAATGAATGAATGAATGAATGAGTAATTATTGTAAATTATCCAAAATGTCTGTTCACATAGTTGACATCAAAAATGCAAAATCGGTGTACATAAATGCAACTGGTAATGGATGTGCTTTGCTTGAGCTTGCTTGTCGTTACAATATCAATACACCAGTGGAACAATCGGCATTTTCATTGAAACCAAAGATTAAAGTAGATGAGAATGTGGCCGTTGAAGTGACACCAAAGTATCAACCACCGACAGGAATGTATAATGGTTGTTTTGGAAATTGCCGAATTTAGATGCCAATTTATTGAAAAGAGAATAGTAATCTCAGCAAAGATGTAATATGTTTTGAAGAAAGAATTTGAAACCATATTATTTAAACAAATGCTTTGTTAATTTTTTAGGCAATTGTTTACATTTCACAGTTAATTAACTGTTAGTAAGAACTAATTATGAAAAATGCTAGGAAAAATGGAAAACATTTTTGAATAAATCAATAGAAAAAAGAATTCGAATTTATTCAGCGCATTGCAGATCCATATTCGATGAGTTTTTCAAAGATTTCAGTTTTAACTTCATATTTTTGCTTTAATCCCGACAAAAAGGAATCAAAAAATTTTTTTCACAAAATTCACTGTAGACAAATGAAACAATTCTATTTCAAAGATTACTTATTTTTCAAAACAATTTAATTTTCCGTTAATTTTATTATTTCAAAATGCATCATTCTTCCGTACAGAAAATCAAAACAATAAGAATGTTCAATGTCAAAAGGTGAAGATTTTGTTGAAACATCGATTTATTATTTTTTTTTTTTTTTTATTATTATTATTTTCTTCATATTTCTATCGAACTATTCTATGATATTTTTATTATTTACTTTTTAGTCAAATAAATAAGATTTCAAGTACAAACTAACTGTATTTTCGATTTGTATTAAATAATCTATTGAGAATGTTTCGATATTATCCAAAAGCAAACATTCATTCAATAATGAAAGGAAAAAAAATAATGGTAAACAATATTGAATAATTCTGTTAATGACGAAAAACAGTGTATTAACTTAAGCTTACTATTAAGCTTGTGTCCTTAACAAAATGAGTGATTTAGTCTTACAGATTTAATTGGAACTTAAATTTCTATTTGCTTTTTTTTTAAAGCATTCATTCGAATGATTCTTGTATTATATTTTAATGAATATAAAATATATCAAAATTCATTACATCAATAATTTCTTCTAAATTACACTTTGTGTAAATGGAAGAATCAAGAAATGTTAGATCAGTGATTTTAATATTTTGAATTTTTGCGCGACAGTCCCATACGTTGTTGTCGAACGTTTGTTAAACGTTTATCGATGAATTTTTTGAAAATGAAATCATTGATTTGATCGGATTGTGTTGGTGACAACTTGTTTATAATATGCGTCAACACAAACTGATGAAAATTTAAATTGTAATTGTTAATACAATGCGACATTAAGCGGTTGATCATTGTAACATCACAACAATAATTCGATTCCAAAATCTGTTTTAGTTCCACAATAAAAATGGTCATATCATCATTTTGGCGACTTGAAATTTTTTGCGCAAAAAAATGTAGCATTTTTTTAGGTATTTGTTGCAAGCAATTCAGCATTTGTTTTAGTGCAGTCGAATAGATACATTCATGGCGTAAAAATGCATCAAACACAATGCCGTAAATCTGTTCAGTGATTGATGAATCAACAGCATATGCCAATAAACATTGAATTTTATCGATTTGATCATGTGATATTAAATCATAACATTTTTCCGGCAATTGCTGAAGAGTTATGTTTGCATCAAATAAATTTAAATTATCATTCGAATCGGCACAAAATCGTTTTGGATTTGTTGCATATTCATCAATTGATGACATGGAACTGCGACTAAAAAAATAAAATTGTGAAATTCAATTGCAAAACAATCGTGTTCAATTTAATTGTATTTTTGCGTACCTTCTTTTGTTTTCACTGTCCGAACTGGTTATTAAGTCACCATCATAATATATACTTAAGATATCTGAGTCATTTGAAATCTGATTTCAAAAATAAATTTATTAATAAATTTTACATATCAATAATATTTTAATAACGAGAATATACTTACTTTGCGATCGCAATCGTCATTGTTTTCCATGTTTGCGAACAAGAAAAATTGTATTATTGCCAAAACAACAGGACCGTTCAAGCCCACCTTCGTGTTTGTTCTAATTTGAATGACTTTTGCTAAACGATAAACTGTAATATCATTTAGCATCGTTCAACATGTTCGATGCATGTTTATGTAAATCATCATAACCTCAATAAAAATGCATTATAAAAAAAATGACTATACAAAGTTATCGTTTTCAAAACGACGTTTTGTATTTAAATACAGGAATTAATTTAAATCTTTCATTGGTAATTCAAATAAAATTCTATTTTTGAAAATGGATCATTTCAAAAATTAATCGAATTGATGTCTTAAAAAAATAATTTCCAGGAAAGGCTATTCATTCATATAGATGAAAACCAATTGGCCCGAATGGCATGTGAGAGTAGCATATCCAGGCAAATTTTGGGGGGAAGGAGATGTTGTTCTTAAAACATAGTCATGGAGATTTAATTTGTTTTTTTTTTTTTATTCGTAAGTACTAAATTCGTACATATTGGTATATTTATTAATGTGAAATTGTATATCATTCTTGCTATTTTATTTCAATTAATCTTCGTTATTTGAATGATAACTTTCTTTTAGATTCAGTAAATTTAATTAGAATTTTCTCCAATATCAATTTCAATTTTCTGATTTGAAAATTAACATTCCAAACCATATTAAAAATGCATTCAGATGAGATTTTCATAGTGAAAGAGATCACAAAAATTTAAAATATTTCAGCAAATTGAACAATTCTGTGTAACAAATACACAGTGCCAAGAAATATATCATTCTCCCATGTGTATTTTTTTTATATTGAATAGGATTTGGTAGGATTTTTTTGGAATTTTTTTTTGTATTAGATTGGATTGCTCTTTTTAATACTTTCTCCCTTGGGCTGTACAGAGCTAGGCCATTAAGACGATTTTCGGCCATGATATTTCGCAAATAAGTGGTATGGATTTGGATTTGAAATGGATTTTTATTTGAATGGCTTTGCAGAGATTCATCATATTTTGGATATTTGATGAATTCTTTTAGTTCGAAAATTCCAGTGCGATTGTTGTTTGAGCTCGGTTTCCGCCAAAAGAGTTGTTGTTGGTCGGGACGTTGCCAATTCAGTAATTTCACTATAATCAATATATTTTGAAAATTTGATTAAATATTTTACGTAATAGAATCTCTCAACATTTTGTGAAGTAATTATCAGACTTCGGCAAGGAAGATGTTAGACTTTGTTTGACATTTTGCCTATAGTATGAAAATTGAATATTGTAAATCGTAGGCATTCTTTTGAAAGCTTCTTTGAAAATCTATAATTATCAGTAATTAATTAATATCAGTATTTCATTTCATTGGTTGTCAAATTAACAATGTTAATCACATTTATTTCTTTATCCCAGTTCTTCTCAATTTATTCCTATTTTTCCAGTCTTTCTCACTGCAATTTTCTATTGTAGAATCTTCTCTCTCTTTCCATTTTTTCTTCCTTTTCCTTGCAATATCTTTCTTTTTCACTCACAGTCTCTATCATCCCTCACTATCTCTCTTTGCTTTACCATATCTCTTCATTTCTGTCACCTTCTTTCTGTTTATCTGTTTTCCCCTTTTTTCTCTATCTTTTTCTCTATCTTTTCTTCTATCTTTTCTTCTATCTTTTCTTCTATCTTTTCTTCTTATGGAGAAGAATTGTTTAATTGGCTGCCATTACAAAACAGACCAGACACTGAAGGGCAATAATGGTCTTTAAATGATTGTTTTTGTTGTTTCTTCGCCACTCTATCTCTTTCTCTCAATAAGCTTATCCATCTGTCTCTTTCTTCATCTCTTTCTTTTGTCCATTCCTTCCTTTGTTCTTAATCTCTTTTTTACTCATTCTCATTGCTTTTATCTTTTTCTTCATATTTTCACCTGACGGGACAATTCAAATACGACTTGATTATTTCTGCCCATTTATTCTACTTTTTCCTCTCTATTCCTTTCTTTCTCTCTCTTCTTTATCACGATATTTATTCCTTTCCCTTTCTTTTATTGTCTTTACCTTCATCTCTATCGTTTTCACTCCTCATTATATTCCATTTTTTTTCTTCGAAATTAATTCGAAATAACATTTATAATTTTTTCAAAAATTGATAAATGATTTCATCATGGTTTGACCAGAGCACATAGAATCTACTACGTGTCCATTTGTACCTCCAAAGTTACATTTTTATGGCTATCGAAAGCACATTCGTACGCGTAGCAAGTACTACTTGCTCTGCGTTTCACCACTTTAGGTTTTACAAGGTTTATCGCAATTATCGTGTTCAATTTTCATAGTTTAAAATGGTTTAGCACGATCATTGATGTCAATTATCATGGATTACCATGGTTTTGAACCCAAAAATGTCCCAAAAGTGGAGGGGTCGAAATTCGGAATATTTGGGACAATTTTGGGACAGTCGTACCATGGGCGGAATTTATGTCGCATTGGGTCTATGACAAGCATGTTTACTAGCTTGCTAGTGAACACGTACTGACATAAATTTAGTTATCGTAACAAAAAAATAATTAAATAGTTAAATTTAAATCATCATTTGATTTGGTTCGTTAAGTTAAATGTGATTACAATGTATGATTCTTTTTTTTTCTTTCCTCTCTCTTTCTCTCTATCTACCTGATTCTCTGTCTCTTGATTCTGTGAAACTATAGCACCTAAAAAATCGGTTCATCATCACTTAAAGTCACCAATGTCAACAGTGAATTGGATATCAAATATTGTATCCAATTTTTCGAACATTAAACAATTGCGAGCTGAAACAAATAAAGTTCACCAAGAACCCGAAACTGCACAGCGAACACATGAAACACCATTTTTCATCATTTCGCACATTCTTAATTTCTGTTTTAGATATTAAGTTAGAGTTAATTGCAAACTCAGTGATTTCATAGGTAAATTGCACATTTTTATTGATGTAAACATTCGCGTAAGTATATTTTCTACTGATGTAAAAGATCATAACACAAAAGATTGTTTCTTTTTCCATTTCTTAAGGTTTCTTTTTCAATTTCAGTTGCATTTAGGAGGTTCAAATTTTCGACTGCGAATTCATCTTCAATTTTATATAGATTTTGAAGCAGATTAGACAATTTTCTTGCTTTTCTCTACTTTTTTTTGCTTTTTTTCATTTGAACAAAAAAGATTGAACGAAATACTTTGCACTGATTCTTTATTATTCCATATGCAGTGTATAGTTATTGATTTATGGCAATTTTTTTTTCTTCATTTGTTCTGTCAAAACAGTTTATACTTCAATGTGGCATTCGTTGTATGTTTATACATGTGAAGAGCTTTGATTTCAATACATTGACGCCACCTATACGATTTATCAATGTGCACTGACTATACCAACGGAAACGGCAAAACGATACCATTTGTCGTTCGCATTCCGTAACAGTGTATGTGCAATTCAGTGTATATATGATAGAGATCGCTTGCAACGTAACGCCGCACGTCTTTTGCCGTAGTACATTGATCGATCGTTAATGTACTTGCCCACGACATGAAAGTCCTCTGCATTTCTCACAATTTTGTTTGATATTCATTCAAATGACAAATTCACATTGTACTCGTAAAGATGGTGTAAGAGGCAATGAATTTCTTTGCTAATGCGACTTTGGTTCCGCTTTCCGAAAATTTGCATGGGCTCATTCTTTGATTAACCACATTTCGGCGTACATATGTCGAAGTATTTACAAATTTCCAGAGTAAAAACGTGCCGTTTTCTCAATTGTCGCAAATCATTGAATATGACCTTTGTTCTCCCGCTTCATCAGCTCCAGTTGAGCACTTGTTCGCCAAGTCAAGATAGATATGATTCTAGGGGGAAGACACGGTTTTCTAATATCGTCTACAATTTTTCTACTATTTCTAATATTTTCATATAACGTGTGTACTCAGAGTGCCCAATAAGTTCTACTTTTTTCTATTATTCCCTAATATGCTAATGAGTGTCTTCCCCCAAGATATGATTACAAGTAAATCTGTTGATAACGTCAGCCCTGGCGCAACGTGAGTTACAAAAAATAACAATTTTTCTCATTTATTATTTACTTTATATAATTCAAATTCCTTGTAATGCTCATTTTTAAAATATGCTGATTTTCGAAAACTAGATTTATATTTATTTTTCCGAAGGAGAAATACTGATTTACTGATAAAACTAGTTGATAATATTATGTGCACTTAAGGTATCTGAATCATTTATATATTTCTTTTGTGTTCAATGTTGTGTTGTTTTCAAAAATTCCGCCATTTCTGCGTTAAATTAAGTGTTCTACAGCATGTAAAAATGACGTTTATAAGATGACGTTTCTTTTATTGTTTTGTATAGCAGTTTCAAAGTTCGGTATTTGACATTTTTGTTCATGAGTAATATTTATATATGTAAGACGCAAGCTGCATGTTGTAATTGATCTGAAAATTTCTCGAAATAGTACAAAAGTGAAATCGTCCTTAAAAGTTTAAAAAAATATTTATTTTTTTTTTTCAAATCAAATTACAAATGATTAAATAAATAAATTGGTACTAAATAAGAAATCCAGTCTACCAAAAAAAAAAAAAAAAAAAAAAAACCAAAATCATAATGTCGAAAGTGTTTTTATTTCCAATTGGGGTATTTTTATTGTTTCAAGTAACATTTATTGGAACGTATATTACTGCAATTTTAGAGGGTCACGTTGTACCCAATATTCCATATATCTCAGATGCTGCCACTTATTCACCCGAAGTGAGTTTTTCTTTATTTAATCATATAGTTAGTTTATTTGAATGCATTCAATGGTATTCTTTTGTTTTCAAATTCATAGAGTTGCATCTTTGGTCAATTCATCAATATAGGATGCGTTCTTCTCGGAATTGTTGTTTATATTCGATATCGACAAATCGAGCAGCTTATTTATCATCATCCAAATCTCATGGAAACATCGGCTAAAATTAATAAAATTGCTATGTGGCTGGGACTTGGCTCGTGTTTAGGTTGTAGTATTGTCGCAAATTTCCAAGAAACAAACGTATGTATTCAATTATAATTCATTCTCTGGTATTCTGTGACATTTTCAAAGAATTATTTGTTATCTTCAACCAATAAATTATTTTTTAAATTTCTTCGACACATAAATAAATGAAATTGAATTCATATCTTTGACTATCTAGTACATTTTTTTTTCTATTTTTTTATATTGTGTCTAGGTACGTATTATGCATTATATTGGTGCGCTGAATTGTTTTGGCCTGGGAACAGCATATTTTTGGATACAAGGAATTCTTACATATAATATTCATCCATATGTGGGATCATTGCGATTGGCCCATATTAGAATTGGTCTTGCCATTTTATGTACAATCTTTTTCACACTAGTCGCCGTTACTGGTGTCATTTCTCATATATTGTTCAAAGGAACGGGTATGTGTCTCATTTATTTGAATTGATACTCTCAATTTGCGAAGTACTTATGAAATTATCATTGACAGATCCACGAAAATGGTATCCAAGTGATGGAGGCTGGGAATATCATGTTGCCAGCTCAATTTCAGAATGGATTGTGGCGACGATTTTCTGCTTTTACATTCTCTCATTCACCGATGAATTTAAAATTATCACATTTGATCATCCACCAATTGCTATCCTAGGTTACGAAAATATGATAGCATCAAGTGAAAATGAAAATGTGAATGCATAAAAAATACAAAAAAAAAAAAAAAAAAAATAATAATAATAATAATAATTTTCAGAATATGTTTCTGAATGTGATTTTTTTTGTGACATAAGTATATATCTCATTTGTATTTAGGATCGTTGAATTTTGTTGACAAACACCAAACATATGAAAACCAATCGTCTATTGTGTAAAACATTTCTTCCACTCCTTTTTTCATTGTCGCAATTCTCAATAAATTTTTGGATTTTACTTAATGAAATAAATGTAATTCAGTTTATTTATTTGTTCGTGCACATTCCACATACAAATTCATAGTAGTCCTTTTATTTAAAATTTAAAAACATTTAATTTAGAATTATTATTAGGATTATTCGATCCCCAAATTATTTTACTATGTCTCTTTAATATACCATTCGGGAAGGAAACTGAATTCATTTTTCCCTTTATATGTCCTCAGAAAAACATATCCGGATTTTGTTGGATCAAAATCGAAACGATATACATCAAAAGGATTATTGACATCATTTAATTCGTTTGCAATGTATTTTAAAAATTGGCTTAAGAATTCCATGCACACAGATGGACACCAGTAATTCTGAAAAGAGTGAGAAAACAACAATAAATTGAAATTTTCAAAATAAATTAAAATCAAAAATTAAATTTGAAATTACGACAAAATGGAACATACTTGACATTGTTTTTTAATGTCCCTCAAATTAATTGATGACAATTCATTAACAATACCATCAGCATTTCTAGTTCCAACAATGATCTTTTTTATATTAACAAGAAAACACTGACACCACCAATTTCGCAATTTAAATCGAAAATAATTTTGCTTCTGTCTGTGATTTTGTTCCCGTAATTTAACTTTTAATTCAATAAATTTGAGTTGATTTAAATCTTTTCCATTCAAATCATAAATCTTGTCTGATTCAATTCCGTCCATTTCAGCACCGTATAATATTTTTTGCCCATTTAACGTAGTAGAGAATATGCAACAAAATTCTTCACATTCATTTACTGGTGTATTTGTGGATGGTTTCTCAGATGGATTGTCTGGAATTCAATGAAATTAAATTTAAATAAAAAATTTAATAAAATATGGAAAAAAATTATTTACCGGTTAAAAGAAATTGTTCAAATTTAAATCCATATGAAAGAATTCGCTTAGTAGCATCGGTTTGATTTTGTCGTTCATTAATTTGTTTTTGTGTTTCGCGAGCGCATAAATAAATCGTGCCTTTATATTTTGTGGCTAATATTATCCATCCATCTCTTTGTTCATACGGTGTGCACATTATTACCCGCAACAATCCTCGGAAGCATACAAAATCTGTTTGCAAAAATTTGCTCTGATCAATCGATGATGATGGAACATTTTTCAACGTTTGTTTGTTACTCAGAATAAATTCCAAAAGATGATTTAACTTTTCCTCAGCACACGAATCAGGCTTTCGAATTACATTTTCGATTCCTTCATTTAAATCAAAATTAACTTTATGAGATTGATAGTTTTTGTAAATATATTTGCAATTTCGTGCATCGGGTAAATATTGACGATTTTCATTCACACTAAAACAACCGACTATTTTTGGTTCAGTTATTGATGGAAAATGTGGCGGAATTTTCGTGTTTTTTGGTGATAAATATGTATTTTTATTTGATGAATGCATCATGAATTATAACAAGAAAACGTAAATGAATAATCTTAATGACAACACATGTTCTCCCATATAAACGTCAGAATTTTTATTAAAATGTACAATTATAGAACACACCCCTATTAGACAATCACTTTTATTATAACTTAATGTTTACAGATATTTTTTTTTTTGTTTACATTGACCAATTTACAATTATATTAATATTATAATAAATAATCTTCATATCAACAACCGAATCCAAAAATAAGATTACGTGCATATTGGTTAATTGCAATAGTATTGAAAATGAAACGTTATAATGATGGAGATATTATTGTTATTGTTCTTAAAAAAATAAAAATTAATGAATGAGGAAAATGCGTCACACTTTTTTCTATCAAAATATTTTCATGTCGGCACCTTTTCGTTTTTGAATAACAAACAATGATAAACATTGACATATATTCAATTCTGAATGACGAATTTTTCACATTAAATCACAAAAAAAAAGAAGAAAAAAATGCGCGTAAATTGTGAATCACTGGTATTTTCATCTTAAAATTGCCAACATACTAAATCTTTCTATCTTAATATCTCTCTTCTTCCATCTCTCCATTTCTCTTTTTCTATCACTTCTCTCTCTCCCCCCCCCCCTCTCTCTATTACTCTCTGTTCGCATCTAAATTTCCACGTATCTTTAAATCCATTACCAAACCTCTTGATCCATGTCAGATCTCATTATTATTGAAGAAAAATGCAAAATATTCAGAAAAAACAGATCTTTGAATGATTTATTTTTATTGCAATTTTCAAATAAAAATCAAAAATTAAAAATTAAAAAAAAAAAAACAGTTGTACATTTGTTTGACATAATAAACATCATAATAAATATATATATATATCGATGATTTTATGAGATTTATAAATTTTGCATGAATTGTCAATTGTCATGCTGTGCGAAATGAATTTGTCTTCATTCTCAAGAAGATTACCAATGAATGTTGTGTCATTGAAAATTAAAAATTATCGCCAATATCGACGATACTAGTGATAGATCAATTGCATATTCAATACAAAAGCAATCACTCATTCTGTTATAAGTAAGAATAAGTATTCAAATTAAATATTGAATCACTTAATTTAGAAGATCAATCAATTGCAACCGCCCATGGATGGTCGATTTTGCCGTATTGAATAGCTGTTAATGTATCTCTGATTCGTTCAAACAATGGTTTCTCTTGTTCCATGGTTGGTATGTGAAGATCTGTTCCCAAATATTGAATTCGTTCAATGGGGCTCACAACGCAAGCTGTACCGGTTCCAAACATTTCAAGAAGCTGTGACAATGAAAAAAAAAAAAACACAA
This sequence comes from Resseliella maxima, assembly GCA_029041755.1. Classification (NCBI taxonomy): domain Eukaryota; kingdom Metazoa; phylum Arthropoda; class Insecta; order Diptera; family Cecidomyiidae; genus Resseliella; species Resseliella maxima. The sequence continues at coordinate 365,144 of JAQOWM010000186.1, forward strand.
AACGATTATTAGATTTAACGTTTGCCAAAAAAAAAAAAAAATGTCATACGAACTTACTCTTTCTTCTTTGATGAGCTTGCAAATATCATTCATTGTAATTGTACTTTCTGTTACTTTGAAATCATTCCACTGTTTTGCCAATGTTAAAATTGAATCACGAGTGATGCCAGGCAAAATTAGCCCATTCAATGGTGGAGTTATTAATTCTCGTTCTGTTTGAGAAAAAGTCGTTTTAATTATGAATGAGATGTAGTTCTTTTTTTTATTATTTGAAGATAGACAAACCTCCTTTTTCATTGATGAACAAAACAAAAATGTTCATTGTTCCAACTTCGGTTAATTGATGATCTTCACCATAGAGCCATAACACTTGTTGTAATCCTTTTTGAGATGCTTCTTTTTGTACGTGTATTGTTGGTGCATAATTTGAACCCATTTTTCGGTCACCGACTCCGCCTGGCCACGCCCGTGTATATTGTGGGTCTGCCAAAAGTGATACTGCTTGAGATTTATTCGATTTATCAAAATAACCACCAACTGGACTTAAAATTGTGTAAAGTAATGCTGAATCGGAGGATGCAACACCAAGTGTAGGCTAAATTATTAAAAGACAAATGAAAAAAAAAAAAAAAACAAAAAATCAAAACATTGCCTGCGAAGAAATTTAATAAAAGAAAAAATATATTTTTACATACATCGATGCCTATAAGCGTAGGCCGAAGATATAAACTGGCTTTTTCTGTATGTGGAACCCATTCTTGGTCAATTGACACAAGTCTTTGCATACATTTTATAAATTCATCACCATCGAATGTAGGTAGACCGGACCGTTTTGCAGATAAATTCATGCGATTCATATTCATATTTGGTCTAAATATACGAATTCGTCCATCAACACCACGGTATGCTTTCATTCCTTCGAAAAGCTACAGAAATTAATGAAAAAAAAAAAAAAAATTGGAAATTTAAAACTCTTGAATTGAATTATAACATTCCAATCAAATTTACAAATAAATGAATACTTAATAGTTTTATTGACATTTCAAAATATATCAATTAAACAACATTCGATCCCATTCTATGGGCTGTTTAATACGGTTGCAAAGATAGCCTACTTTAATCTTGTTTGTTTGCGTCATATTCATTGAAAGTAAAAATAATATTGAATGAACAAAAAAAAAAAAAAAAAAAGAAAAAAAAATTCTTATTATTTTTGCTTGCCACGCCTCTTGTATTTTTCCCTGTAATACTAATATATTCAAAGTATCTCAACTGATAGAACGATTTTGCATTGTCATAATAACAAAAGTGAATTCCGAATAAAAAGAAAAGAAAAAAATGAATATGGGATGGGGCGATTCCAATAATGTTTATCAATAAATCATAATATTTCATCGCTTTCCTGATACGTGTAGCAAATAACGTCACTAAATTCCGTCACAATTCAAAGGGATGTTATGGCATAACAACTACATTTGGGCTTGTAACACAAAATGCTTTTATTTTATGTTTATACAAATAAGAAATTAAATAAATAAATAAATATGATAACCTTGTGACTGTAATTGAAAAAACAGGCATAAATAGAATTTGCCATGGTAAATGCAAATCAAAACACCAAAATCTATATGTAACGCTAAATCAAGTATTAAATATGCGCGATACTAACTCATAAATAACTGAATCGAACCATTAAAATCACATATTCGAGGCCATTTCACTCATACTATCGTCATACATTATCGTGTCATTTATTCAAGACTTATTGTTTTAAAGGCAATTTTTTCTTTTTCGAAAAAATATATGATAAAAACAAAAAATAAAAAAAACAAACACTTACTTCAACAGCATAATGCAACACCTTTGCAGCAGGATGTATAACAAGATTTTCCACTAGAAAATAACGAAAAAAAATGGAAAACTCATGAATAATTGACATTCAAACAAAAAAAAAAAAAAAAAAAAAAATTAATCAAATAATTAATTAGTGGTCGATTGAAATATCGAACACGATATTTTCTAGATAGATGGTAATTTTCGATGCGCCTTGGAAATAATTCCCTACTGTATATTCAAAATGACAAATTCTAGCTCAATCACGAAAATGACTAATTAAGAAGAAGAAGAAATCGAAATGAATTAAAAGCTAATAGAAAGTATTGTTTTCGAAAAATTCGTGTTTGACTTATTGGAACAATGACAGGAAATAATATTGAAAGATCCGTATTAATTAGGAAAAAATCACATTCGATGGAAATGCATTATGAAATGGAATCAAAATTAAAGGACACCATTGACAAAGAATATAAACGAAATGTTAAAAAAAAAATATCCCACATTGGAATGTGGATTTCAACATAAGGAATAAACTGTAAAATAGGAAATGTGTATTATACGAACATTTTGTAATTGTTTTGGTAGTAATTTTTGAAATTGAATTAATTTATTTTAAACTAGATTCATGCCATTTCTATGAATACACACAATCAAAATGAAAAGATAATAAACTTACTTGGAACTATTTCTGGATTCTGCCATCCGCCAAGACTCTTATGCCAAAATACTTTTAACATGTGATCAGTGAAATGTTTTCCAAATATAAGAGAATCTGCTTCTGGTTTTGTTTGAAGTTGATCCGGTGCTGCCAATCGAACATATAAATCGGAAGCGGAAAATAAATGTCCATTTTCCGGTTCGTGTTGTATTGGTTGTGATTGTGTTTGTAAATCAACTTTTGGAATATCAATCACTTTGATATTTTCATCAAAATCTACGGTATTTTCGATTGGCTGTGCAATTCGTGAACTACATAAGCGAATTTGTCGTTGTAAAAAGTGCATGAATTTATGTTGATTTCGAAGCACATGACGACACAATGGCTGTTAAAGAAAATTTGAAAAAAAAAAAAAAAAAAAATATGAACGATACAATTATTTGATGGAATGTTATTTGAATTTGTGACCCAAATTCAAATAAAAAATGCAGAATTTCCGTAATTATGTTGGCATAATCAAATGCCCTAATTTTTGTGCAAAATCAAGGTCATTTTTAATGAAACGAGACAGGAAAAAACAAATTGCCCTTTTTTATGAAACTCCTGCTAATGGAATTATGTTTCAGAAAATTGATGAACTTCATAGATAACCTTATGTCAGGCAACTTATTGATGTGAATTACGGTAAAAGTTCTTAATTGAATTTAAAACAACAATTTTTCTGCACATGTTTAGATTATAAATCAATTGAGAAAAAAAAAAATTTGTTTATCTCCTTCCTTAAACCATTCCGTTGCTACGTGCTGTCTATTGAATTTTGCTCAGGTCAAGCATATGCAAAGGGTTCGTTGAACAGAAACGATAAGAATATTATGTTATTATCGCAGAACAAATAAAATGACATCTACGTCACATCAGGAACATCATGTATCATTTTCCATGTAATAATAGTTTATGATTTTCAGTAAAAAGGGAACATTTTTGTTTTTTTGGACAAATCTGTGCATTAACTATATCTTCTCATATGACGACATAAGCAATGATAAGGAAATTATCATAAAAATGAATTGCAAATTAGAAAAATAAGTGTTTGCGATAATCGAGGCGCCATATCAGAAGGAATTCCATTAATGTTACCGAAATTGTTAAAATTTAAATTCTTTGAACATGATTTGACAATATTGATTTTTTCTTTTGAACGTTATGAAATCCCCTCTCATTATCTTGCTATGACAACAAATTATTGTTTTTCACTGATAATTCCAATACACAAACACCATTCGGTTAGGTTTGTTTTGGATTTGTCTAGAAAAATATGAAAACAAATTTTCATAAAAAATAACAAGAAATTGAGATTACAATTTTAGCTCAAGTATCAAGTATTCGGTGACTTCTAAACTGTTTGGTTGATAAGACATTTGCATATATTCACTTTTGTATTTTTTTCCAAAAGAGAGCTGTCATTTTTTTCGCAAATAAAAGTGCTAATTCATTTGAAAGAGATTCATTTTTTTTTTTAAATATTTTATCGAACTGCAAATTCGATGATACGTCGAATCCGCGAAATTTGCACATTGAATTTGTAGCTCATTCGATGCGTACGACGATAGAGTTCATTTATTTTTAAATTATGGTGACAGAATGATAAAGACTCGGTATGCGAATTTAATTAATAGTGTCTTAACGGCTTGTTTGTCATTAGTATTGCCAACATTTTTATGTAGGATGTAGGTGCGATTTGCATAGAAAGAAAAAAAGCCAATTTGTTCATATTTGTGACCCAGTTTTAATAGTTTAATTTTTTGTTTTTTTTTTTTTTTTTTTTGAAATGTCACTGGATTCTTACCTTACTTCTGATAACCATTTTTTCTTCGATTTGAATTTAATCTGAGATTTAGAATATAGCCACTAGCTTTTATATTTTTGTGAAAAAAATTCAATTAATGAGAGTACAAATGGGTTGATTACCCAATTAAAAGTCTAATTTTTTTTTTTCTTTCTATTTTCAATTTTTTCTTATTTTAATTCTCTGGAAAATATTATTTTCGTGAAAAAGCTTGTAAAATGTCCGTAATTAAAAACAAATTTTCAATAACGATTTGTTATATTATACACCAACGTTGTGATAACTATTCAATATTTTAACGGTCACTTTAAATCTTTATCCCGATAATTTATAGTTGCGCTCTGGTCAAGCGATCATAAGAAACTAATTCAAAATCATCAGTTTGTGATGTATTTAATGCGTATTTTACCCTTAATAGAAAGCGACAAACAACCCAGAAAAAAAAATGTGCTGAATTGGAAAGAAAATAAAATAGAGAGTGTTGTGCGCTGATTAGCCTGACTGTGCGCACACATAATAAGGATCTATGGATGTATATGTCACTTTAAGAACAACAATCAGGCGATTTGAAATGTGTCGTTTTTGTTTCTTTTTTTTTTTTTCCTTGCCATCAGTACACATACAAATATTTGCGCTCATCTGCCGACATTGAGCATGCGTTTGTGTTGATTTTTTGTGAGATTTCCTTCTCTTATTCTCTCCCTTTCTCTGTATTGTGTTATTTTACAAGCATGACTTAAATATGATAATAAATAACATCAGACGAAAAATGCAAAGGTTTTGAATTCTATAGCCGACGAGTATGAATGAAATCGATGTGAATTGTTTGACCAACAAAATTTGATGATGCAATAATGGCAAACTAGTTGTGCATCATTTATCCAAATATTGAATTAATAGTAATTTGGAAAATCATTTTCATGAACATTATTTGTATATTCAATAAAAACATTGCATCTATATTTTCATCACATTATTCTATTATCAGAGCCATTCATGTAAATCATATTTGTTTACATTGATCTGATATGCAGATGTAAATATCAATCATGGTTGCTATTTTAAAACATTATTTTTATTTCGCATCAAAAAAAAAATTGTCATTTCATCGTACGTGACTGTGAAATGATTAGAGAAAAAATTGTTTTTCATGCTATTTTGATTAGTCATTGAAAAAATTTGATAAAAACAATAGTTTCTTGACTCAAATAAGACTAGATTATTGTTTTTTTTTTTTGATAGAGATTTTCTCTTCATAAATTGATTCGAAAGAAATGCTTTGTTTTATTTATAAAATAAAAAAACTATTAAGCGAGTTTGACAAATATTTTGCTAAATTTACAGGATAGACAATATCAGCAGCACGTGAGCTTCAAAGCTTGAGTTCGGAAATGTTATCCTGTTAATTTTGATGATTTCATATCAATTAAAGAAGATGTTCCTTTTTGTATGTTGCTAAGCAAATTAAATTTATATGGAAATGAATACATAAGAATAGTCTTTTTGTGATAAAGATATGCCTCGACATAACCGAGTGGAAAATTTCTATTTCGAAAAATAGATACTGAAAAAAAAGAAGAAAAAAAAAAACACGGCAACTATTGAATAATGTGAGCGAGCGTCAACGCATCATAGAATATTATCTATTTTTGCTTTCCAAAAACAAGTGAAATCTCATGATTTATTTTACAAACAAATCATATGACGATAATAACTAATCTATTGTCGCCACAATAAATATTTTCTTCCTATCAATTCATGGCCAATGTTTTAGATTATGCAATCAAATGCATATTTCACAGCGATTGCGGAAAAGTTTCGATGCAACTGATGAAGAATTGGAAATTTTGTCGAAAAAAAAAAAAAAAAACAAAATTGAGAAAGGTTATGTATCATTATTATCAAATATTCGGTTTTCTTCCGTTCAAATCAAACAAAAACTAAAAAAAGTTCCATTTAGACGTGATGTTAAAAGAAAAAAATACGATCGAAGCATAATCGAAAATTGTGTTAATTCATCTAAAATCGTGCATTGGTCTCAACTTTGCTCCCACTCTTTGGAAAGAAAAGTAACAAATCCTTTTTGAATTGTTTTTGTATATCGTTCGATAAAAAATTTCGAAATAAAAATAAACTAGAGTCACACACCTCCTGCTTTATCCATTCGTAAACAAGATACACACGCGACGTAAACACGTACGGCATAGTCAATGATCTATTTTTTTTTTTTGTTTTTTTTTTTTTTGTTTTGGTCAATAATACTTTTCTTATAAAAATAAAATGTCGCAAAAGTTATTTACTAAGAAACTCAAATCACACCAGTCTCCCCAATGACGTTTTAGCCGGATTAAAAAAATATTTACGATTAATCTAGATCACTATCAAAATGGAATGATCAAACATCGAATCAATTTAAAAAAAAAACAAATGTTGATTGTAATCGTTCGCACAATATTTTTTTGCTAATCATATTCAAGTCAAAAATGTTTTCAAAATATGTAGTTAATGTATGACAAATGAAAAAAAAAAAAAAAAAAAAATACAGATAATTTTTGCAGGAGATAAGTTCAGCGAACAAAAATATAGAAAAAATCTGAAAAAATATTGTTTTTTTCACAATGCCGGCTTTCGTGAACTGTAAAAAAAAGATATTTCGGAAGATTGCTTTAGGTTCTATACACATTTTTCAGTGAATGTTGACTTGGTAACATAATTTTCGCGAAGTTTCTTTTTAATAATGATAACATTTTGAACACGTGTGTCGAATTGTCATCATTGTACCAATATGATATTTGAAATAATTCAAATAAATTTTATCAAATTCAGATGGAAAATCTAAAAGAAAAACGATACGAAGAAACATAAATCTATTGCGATTTAGATAGAAACTGACTCAGAGCAATAAAACAACAAGTTTTGAATGAATCGTAAAATGATAAATAAAGCCGCCGGTCGAGCCCCAAAGAATGAACCAATGGCGATGGTACGATATTGTTGTTTTCATTCTGAATACTCAAGCAGTTCACACTGAATGTTACATTTTATGCGAAAATATCTGATCGAAAATAGCTCGAATTGGCATGTGTTTCGAATACATCTGTTGTGTGAATGTAGTTCGAGAATGTGTTTTTTTATTTATGATAGAAAATTATTTACGCATTGCATTCATTTGTAAGACGCGCCAAAAACGTAGATTCTCTGAATGCTCGTGATATTATTTGTTTACTAAGTATGAAAATATGATGAAAATGCTTAAATTCCAATTTTTTTAAATTCATTTTAATTTTTTTCTCATTTTTTTTTTTTTTTTTCATTGATAATAGTTGAGTTTTACCGTTTTCAATTGCTTTACAAATAAATTTGCTGACATTATTGATAGTGTCATGAACTAAAAATATTGCATCATTCACCTTTTGATATATGTTTGTCTGAAGATGGGAAGTTCATTGTATCAATTTTTTGAATAACACACATGTTTGAATCCATTTTCAATAAATGAATCGCTTTTATCTTCATTTCATCATCCATAATTCACTGCAAAGTAATTTAATTAAATATAAACTCAGTGAATTTATGAAATAAATAAAAAAAAAACAACCATCGTTAAATCTGTTTGTCACACATTTAATTTTTTCAAACATTAAAATGTTAGGAATGTAATATTCAAATAAATACAGTATAACACAAAAGCCTTTAAACTTTCAATTCGAAAGCAAAATAAAGCTCATTGTTTTCAATTCACGCCATCTATGTACGTACTTGACCAATTATTTGACTTTTTTTCATTGCGCTCAACTCACATTCACAACATAAATATTGTATTTTTTTTTCACACGATGACATCTCGAAAATTGAACATTTGACAAATAGATGACATAATGTGTTCTCTTTTTATTTTACTTTTCTTTGAATAAAATGAATGTTTCTAGAATTTTGTTTTTCTTTATCATATATTTACACTCTGATAATGATTGTTTAAAATAATTAAACTGATCTGAATTGAAATTACAATTTTGGAAACTTCATTATACATAAACTGAAAAATCAATTTGTTGGACATGTCATTTCACTTCTAATGATACGGTTTTGATTTTATTTGTTGTTCGATTAGTTGCTTCGGAACATAAACGTGTGAACATATGAATCAGTCACACTATATGCTCAATATTTAATACATGAAAAAATATAAAGACACATTATCCGATGACTACCTATAAACATACTTAAATTAAAGTAAAGTATACTTGAATAATTTAAAAAAATACTTTACGATTGTTTGAAATATGTATAGATGGCACCCTCAAATTAAAAAAAAAAAAAAAAAAAAAAAAACAAAAAATTACATAAAATAAAAATTATTCAAAATTATTGAAAAATTTCACTCCATTGAAGCAAATTTAATTTCATTAAAATTTTATATTATGTATGGAGCGCTTCGAACGCTCAGATATTCCATTTGCGATATGTTAATAAAGTCCTATTGAGTTAATATCGTTATTCACAATACATTTTTATTAACTTTTTTTCACACCATCGATAATAACTTTATTGTAATAATCATGATGAAATGTTATTAAGATTTATCTTAATAAATATTACGATAAAATCCAACTAATTATTAATTTTTGAATTTAATTAGTCTAGGGGCATATTACTCTTGCGAATTTTTTCCGAATTCGCGAATTTATGAACAACTTTTCGAATTAATAAGTGAATTCACGAATTCGCAAATTAAATCGAATTTTTTCTATACAAATTCGCGAATTTTTCTGAAATAGTATGAATTTGTATGTATGTCATTCATAAAGCAAGCTGTCGTCCATACAAGTTTTTTGTTTATTTTCAATATTGTGTTTTGTTTTATGATAAATTCAAATAAAAATAAAATGATACGGTGAATAAATATTTGTTGTTTGAAATTGAAAATAAATAAAACTGTATTCATATTAATTTCAGGAGAAGTTTTTTGATGAGTTACGGCACATTTTAAATGAAGAGGTTCCATCCGATATCAAAACAATTTTAATAAATAGTTTATTTGACACCGAAATCTCCTTACTTGGCATAAACAATGATATTATTAATGAAATTGAACAATTTGCAAATGAAATGTTTGCAACATTTGCAAACGCCATGATACTGTATGACGTTTTTATGCATTCACAAATTCGTACCAATTCGTGCGAATTTTCATTATGTATTACAATACGCGTCAAAGCGAATTCATGCGAATTACGGATTTTTCATGCGAATTATACGAATTTATGCGTATTTTCAATGTATTTGCGAATAGTAATATTCCCCTAGTAATTAGTTAGGTACGACATTAGTTGTCATCGTCTGGGTGGTACGTATTGAATTCGTGGTCTGTGTATGTGTCAAATACATAATGAAGAAGAAGAAGAAGAAGACGAAGCAATATTGTTTCGATTAGGCACTGTGTATTTCATATACATTTGGTTGGATATGTTTTACAATAAATGGAAATCAAAACTTATTTCCTCATCAAGTATCTTATTTCAGATCGAAACAAGTTAGGGTTGTCCACTTCATTCAATCTTATTTTATAAGATTTTGAGAATAGTTTGATGTATTTTTGAAGAAAATTTGTGTAATTTTTCTACGAATTTATAATGTTTTTGTGAGTTTAGTATGATTTTTCAACTCTCTATATTTCATTTTTTACTCATCAAGAGTTCTAAGGCCCTAAGAGAAATGTTCTAAGGCCCTTAGTACGTTATGCTATGTAATATCCGACCTCTAATGCACACTGTATTTTGAAAGGCAACAAGCCGCAGTAAGAAATGAGAAAGATAATACAGTAAACGTGAAAGAATGTTCATCTAATGAACTCCTAAGAATTTTTTCATTAACATTTCTAAAAATTCGACGGAAAATTGTCTAGGGGGATCTATCTACATGTTTTGTACGAATATATAATTTATATGCAATTCATACGCAGCTATATGTATATAAAGAGTGTGCTTGCCAAAAATATTTAAAAATATTTTAAAATATATACAATTTACATGCATAAAATACCATTATTTCCACCATCGGGAAATGTCATTAGTTCTAGTAAGATGGTCGAGAAGGCGCTGTCAGTTCTACATAGAAATGTCCATAAGAAAGCTCCCTCTATACCAAAAATCTTGCTATTGATCAACAAAAATTGGGTACCATTTCCAGTAGTTGACTATTTTGTTATTTACGCAGAAGCTAGGGGTTTTTAACTCTTCTTCTTCATATAAGAAAAATAATCAAAATATGCGACATACATGATGAATATTCATAAAATATTTGCCAATTACCAGGAATTAGTTTAAAATACTCAGTGGTATTAACACATTACGCTTAAAGGGCAAGTGTAACATTTTGATACAAAAAAATTTGGCACTTTGGTGAAGGTTGCGTCCTCTACACTGCCAAAATATCATGATTATTATTGACAAATGCTAAAAATAATTCATAGCCATAAATAATCAGTTGTCAATTTCAATAACATCAAAATCCATACATAAATCTCACAAAAAACATGCATGGCCTTATACATGGAACGAAAAAGTTGCCTAGCATAGAAACTAGCGCCATTATTTTCAGTTGTTGTGTTAAGTATGTATTCTTGTATGGTATCATCTTCGAGAAAATTCCAGAGAAAAAAAACTTCTCTTTCTTATGTAAGTACTTTATTCTTTATTGTTTATTGTACTTGTGTATGTACTTAATAAAATTAAAAAAACATTGATTGTAATTTACAATTGATTTGTCAATAGTTCACTATATTCCAAAATGCTTATGATTTTTTTTTTTTTTTTTTTTATATTTGAATGTACACAAATTATGTGCATGTTGAATAGTTTAGTTACTTATCACCAACGCCACTTGCTTGCTCAGCTATTTGACAGCTGGGCAGCCATTTTGTTTTCGTTTGTTCAATGTGACCAAGAGATGTCGTTATATTTGTACAAAGCTTAGAGTTGGCATTAATTATTGTCAAAGTAATTTTTCATCAAAAATACAAACAAGTTCACATATTAAGAGAAGAAAAAAAAATATTTCATTATAGTGAAAATCTACGTATTGAAATATTGTCTAACTTTTCGATAATCTTGTAAAAAAGTAAATTGAAAAATTTGTGAAAAACAATGGGTGAAAATCGTACAGATATTCCGGTTGCTGCTAATACTAATAATGTGAAAACAATTGATGTTACACAAGCAAAAAGAAAGCGAATGATGTTAGCAGAGGTATATGTACATAAAAGTCGGAAACTTGACACCGATCCAAACAAAGATGACCAATTCGATGTGTTTCACATTTACGAATTTGATGATAATGATTCAAATACGAAAATAACACCGAAACTGTCAACAAATTGTACGGAACCGCGAAAAATTATCGATGTATTACAAAACTCAACGGGATCAAATACACCACAGCTACAACGTTTGATTGAAAAGTTGTGTGCACAAAGTGAGTTTTTTTTTATTTTATTTTATTTTCTTATCTTTTTTATTTTAAGTAAAATTTTTATTTTATATTCAAGTATTTTTAATTGATATTTGACAATTTATATTATATTCGTTTCTAAATATTTAAATATTTAAATAGATAAAAAGTGGTCTGAAACAAACTCAAATCAAAACAATAAAAATGGTAATGAGACTGAAGCAACGAATGACACCGACGCTAATAAAACTTCTGCATCAACTCAGATTGCTGCAAGTGTGTTAACACCCGTTCCAAATAACGTTTGCACATCTGCTAATGTTTCAAATGCTATTGCTCCGGTTCCCGAAGCTCCTGTGTCTAGCCAACCAACAAATGTTCAATCGAATGTGCCCATGATTCGTGTTAAAGCCATTGCAAGTTTAAAAGAAAAGCAAACAAATAATGAAACAACTGTTAATCAACCACAAGTGAGCGTACCAGCAAAAAAAGTTGTATCTATTTCAAAAGTACACACAACAAAGCCAATTGCCGAAAAATCCCGAAATGGCGTTGAAATAGATCCACGAAAGATTATCACTTACAAAGCACAAGCTCGGCCCATTCGTTCGGACAATCAACCAACATCGGCACAGCCAGTTAAACTGTGGAACAATGTAATGCATAAAAATATGCCCGAAAAAAACATGGATTATCTTGTTGTATCGAACAAAGAGGCGGAAAACAATGATAAATCTGTATTTTGTTTGAAACCAACCGATGAAGTAATTGAAAATGCGACTGAAAATAGTTCAACATTGAAAATTGGACAAGTGTTTGAATGCGTTAGTGATGAATTTGTTGAAGATTTATTAGTGGAAAAACCAGATCAAACACCGACAACCACTTCAATTTCTCCAAATCAAGAAACAGTAGAAAGTCCACTTTTGGATACATTAGTTAAGGAAGTTGTGACCAATAAAAATAAAACAACTGAAATTCAAAAAGGATTACAAAAGGCCAAACCGCTTACATTTGTTACATCATCCAATAGCACATGCTCGGATTTTCGATGCAACATTTGTTTGAATTTCAATGATACATTCGATGAATATAAAACACACATGTCTCGTGTTCATCAATTTAATTATGTGTGCGAAAAATGCCATGATGTTTTCAGAAACCAAAAATCATATGATCTTCATAAAAATGTAAACGGTATATGCTCACGACCAGAAAATATGCAACGAGCATTCATATGCATTGTTGAACCACCAGTCATCCTAATGAAACAAAACAAAGTATTTGCATTCAGATGCAAACATTGTAGTTTAGCATTTTACAACCAAAGAAACTATGTTCAACATGCTCAGCGTCATGCTAAAATGTTTCGATGCAAAAAATGTCCAACAGCTAAAACAATGTCAGCCACATTGATGCAACAGCATTTGAATCAACATTAAGGTGTTAGGAAAATGAAATACATTACATTTCGCAGTGTAATAAGCGATAATATTTTTATTGATTTACTTCATTTAACGAAAATACCAATTATTAGTGATATAATTTTATAAACATGTAATTTCGAATTGAATCCACTTTGAAATAAATTTTCACGCTTGTTCACCGATTGGTTTTATAATTATTTCGTGAACCTGCAAATAAAAACAAAATGCATATAATAAATTTGTGTTTTTTTCCATTTCTTTCTTTTTTTTTTAGTAGAAATTACTTGAACATGTGGCTTTGTTCCGAGTGCATACATAACAGCCTGCGATACATCTTCGGGATCCAAAAATGGAATGTTTTGTATGAGCTCCATTATTTCTGGTTTAAAAATTTCCGTTTTAACTGCACCTGGGCTGATGCTCTATAAAGATAGAATAAATTTCATTTGGTCACATTTCATTCAATACTAAACACCTATAAATTCATTTTCAAAACAAATATAGCGTTCTGTGTGGGTAGTGACAAAAATGAAAGAATCATAAAAAAATCAGTCACTGCAGTGACATCACATTTTATGTGGAATGTAAAAAAGTGTAGAAAAAAGTTTTAATATTACTCACAGTCACTTTGATTTTAGTTCCAAAACTTTGCAGCTCTTGACGCATAACTTCGGTCATTGCGGTTACTGCAAATTTTGTCGATGGATAAATATTGAACGATGGATATAAACCTGCAAATGATTAATGATAGGTATAGTAATGTGTATTTAAGAATTAATAAGTTCCGAAATATATAAGAAATAAATAGGTGTGTATTTATCACATTTTAAAATCATTCGGTTTTGACGGTCAGAAAATTGAATTGAATTATTAGTCATTGTGTGACTTCAAAATGTTGAAAAACTAATTCAAACTTGATCAAATTTAAGATGTGAACTATTGTTGAAATTCTATTCAAAAAATCCATGTAAATTTCGATAAATTTGTATACAAACCAACAAAATAAGGAATCGAATGACCAGCACAGCTATTGATATGTATGATATGCCCATTAACATTGCGTGTTTTCATTGAATTAAATGCTTCACGAGAGCAAATTGCAACGCCAAGAATATTCGTATCAATTGTTTCACGCAAATTGTCCGTATTATCCGGATCAAGTAAATTCATTGTCTTTATAATACCGGCATTATTCACCAAAATGTCAATTCCACCTAAATTGGCTTCGATCCAATTGAATGCATTCTTTATTTCAGATTCTTGAGTTAAATCACATTTGATCGAATAAAGTTTTCCACTTGCCGATGATGGTATTTTATCTTTTAATGCATCAATACGTTCCTTTCTTCGTGCTAAACCAACCACATTTACACCGGCCTTTAATAAATCTAAAACAATTGCAGCACCAATTCCTGAACTTGCACCAGTCACAACTGCTATTTTATCAATCCAACGTTCCATTTCTCACAAAATTTTCCAATTGATTTCAATTTAGAAATTGTTTCGAGTCAGAATCACGTTCATACGACTATCAACATCATACTGAATTACGTTGAATAAAGTGAACTCACAGAAAAGGCATCTTCATTTCACATTTTCACACATACACAACGCATAAGAGCATGTTATACTACACATTTACGTTTCTATTTTGTATGCTTTCATTCTCATCGGTTTCTTTTTTTCATTCTTCTTTCTTCTGCTTTAATATCGTTATTCGTATTGCATATATTCACAGTTCATTGAATTTAAATTCAAACATATTTTCATTACCAATGCGATCGCCACTGTATTTAAACATTTCTTTTTCAAGGAATATATCATTTCTGATTTTCGAACTATTCATGGTGTTTATAGATGTACTTTTATTTCAACACACTTTCACATTCAATTTGCTATGGACGTATACAATGTTTTCATGTTTATTTAATTATTTTTTTTTTTCTGTTTTTTTGAAATTCCAAACTTCTCTTCACGTACATTGAAGTAAAGAAAATACGCTTTTTACTATACTTCAATTACTTTCTATGAATTTTAGTCGAATAGTACTAATTTCAAAAATGCATTGCCATTGAGCACACTTTTTTTTAGTCTGAAGATATTTGTATTTTTTTTTTTACTTTGTAATTCGTTTTTCTTGGCTGTATCATTAAAATATGTGCATAATTTCTCAGTTTCTTTGGATAAATTTTCCCGTGAGAGTATATATGAGATTAAAGCTGTTTCATTCGTTCGAAAGGTTCTACAAGAGTCAAATAGCTGTATTGTTATTTTTTTTTGGAATAGATAGTCTATCTAACTTCTTTATTTATTTCAAGGATATTTTTTTTTTTTTTTCTCAAAAAATTTATAACAAACAATCAACAATACTATTGCTCAATATATTCTTGAGTTTGTTGTTCGCCTGGTGGTTGTGAGAGTCTCTGTAATTTGGAGATGCATTTTGGTATTATATTGCCTTGTAATAAATGGCCTCCTTTTTCCGAATCACGTTTTTTATAAAAAAGTTCTCCGTTAATCAAAATACGATCTGTAATCTTTAGATTGTTTCTCACAAATGATCGTAAGTTTTCATCAAATATGATTATTTGATGCCAGTCACCATAGAAAGTTTTTGCTCCCATATTTTTCCTAATGTAAATAAAGGCAATTCAAAATTATTGTAATATTCTCATATAATCATCTTATTGTACTTACGGCGCTACATTCTGTGAAACAACACTGAAAGAAGTTAAATGTTCATCAAATATATTGGTACCAATGGTTCCTAATATCTTGACTTCATTCACCGATTCTGAAAATGTCAATCACTTGTTGAATAATTTCAATGCTCTATCAATTGTTCAATACAAAAAAAAAAAAACAAAAAAAAAAAAAAAAAAAATAAAAATCTTGCAATTAAAAAACACATCATAATGATGAGATAGCAAAAATACTTTTAAAACCTAATAATATGATATACCTTTATACAATTGTTCCAAGTCATCAGATTTGTTCTCATTTTTCATGCGAAGAATTTTCGTTGCTAAAACGTGCGCAACTGACACAAATTTATCTCCATTTTGCTTCTTCTCATAAATAATCTCACCTTTTACATAAACTAAATCATTTTGGCTTAGATTTTTTGTTTCAATCGCATCGTGTGCGACTTTGATCTTATGTGGTATGCTGAAATTTTTAAAATATATATTAACAACAAATATTGAAAATATTCAAAATATTGTTTTGTTACCCAATGAATTCTTTCTGAAAACCTTTGCAAATAGTTTTGATCTCGAATGAATCAAATCCATATGATAAACATAACACATCATTCTGTACTCTTCCAATTAATTTAACTTCATTTTTAGCTATTTTTGCGAATAAAGTATAAATTATAAGTTAAATTGATTGATGATTTGAATTTAGGCAAAAAAAAAAAAAAAAAAAAATTACATACATAGCCCTTTTTTTCCGGAGGTTTGTGAACAAAATGATCTAAATAATGTGATTGAACTAACAGCCCGTGAGAATTGGAATATTTTTTGATTTGACCGAAACATATTTAGAGTAAATATTATTTATGAATTACAATTTTTTGCACTGAATTTACTCATAATAAAATGAAAAGGAAGATTTTACACAAACGGAGAATTGTCAATACAATATAAAAAACATGTGAGAGCGCAGATGTCAAAATGCCGACTGTCAAAACGTACCCCAAAAACGGTTCTTATTTGTCTAAAAAGTCGTTAAGTTTGTAAAGAAAAAGACGAAAGAAATATAAGATTCAAATTCAATTTATTGCCAGAGTACAATATCCAAATTACAATAATTTTAATTTCTATTCTATTTTGTCACAAATCTAAATATCAATATTGATTAGATTTTCTGTGAGAAAATTTTGTTTTTGTGTGTTGGTTGGTGTGTGTATGTGTGTGTGTGTGTACCTACTTGCATTCGTTAATGTAATGATGTATTGCTGTTGAATGAAACAACATAAACATAAACATGTGGAACGGTAACGAAAACAAAAAAAAAACTTACAGTTAGACAAATAGCTTAAAATGTGGTTAATTTTCAATAATAAAAAAAAAAAATAAAATAAAAAGAATATGTTTGTTTGTTTTTTTCTCTTAAAGTGAATTGCTTCCCCAAAATTCAAAATAAAATTCATAAATACAATAAATATGATTACATTATCATTAGAGTTAGTTTCATAGAATTTTGTTTTTATGGTTCCTTTTTTTTTCCTACACATACAAAAATTTGCAAACAAATCACGTTCTTGTATTCCTAGGGATTTAAGTTACTTATTATAATTCGAAGTATGTTACTCAATTATTTTTCTTTTCTTCTGGTTCAATATAGAAAACTCTACAAACAAAACAATGCCTCACTGTGAATGTGATATTTGTTAAAATAAAAATGTGCTCAGATTTCCTAAATATATGTATTAAAATTGTTTGGTTTCTATGCATAAAGTGCTTTGCTATAGAAAGGTTTGTGTGTTTGATTGTGTGTTATGTGAATTTGCACTGATAAAAATGTGACGTCTGTTTAGTGTTTTTCAAAAAAAAAAAAATGTTTTTTTTTTTTTTTTTTTTCAAATGATGTGTTGAGAGAAAGTAATGAAAATTTTCACTCTTTCATTATCATAAATTACATTATGGGATAGTTTACATCGTGTTTATCTAAAATCGAAAAACAAAAAAAAAAAACATGAAAATATCTCAAATCATGTCACTTATTTAAAATAGACGCGTAGTTCGAAAATGGCCCTTTTTGAAATGCCTATCTAATAGATGTTCGTTTGAAGAAAAAAATGTGTTTGTATGTTTTAAATACATATGAATCTTATGAATTTTTTTTCTTTTGTATATTTAAAAAAAAAAAGGAAAATTCATCAATTTGCCAATAAAATTGTATCGATTGGCAATTTTCTTCTATATCACACTTGCTTAATACTTTTGATGTGACTAATTTTAAATAAAACGAGCAACCGCACAAAAATATGTTTTTTTTTTTTTTTTCAAATTTGTAATACTGTACGATGGAAAATTTTTTTTTCTACTGATTCTTAAGTAAACTTTTAAAAATGCAGTCATTTTGGTATGTTGATTCATTTATCCAATTTATATGAACATACGCGTTAAGAAGAAAAAAAAAATCAGACTTTTATTTATTAAAGTCCATTTTTTTCCTATCCATCTTCCATTCTAATTGAATATTTATGCAAAAACAAAAACGGAATTAAATGATGAAACAATATTATGTGTTCTCGTCGATTTGTGTGTGCTCTTAGGCCAGTTAAACAAACTGTTTGGTCAATCGATATTTATTGTTCGATGGAATAATGCTTAGTTTTTTTCCAAAAACTTTTGAAAAAGCCCTTCTTCTTTTGTGTATTTGGTGTGGTATTGTATTCCATTGCACCTAAAACAAAACAAACAAACAAAAACACATTATTATGAAAAATGTCCTCTTACTATAATCTAATACAACATTTACCTGCATCGAATGATCGATGAGCGGATGAAATTTGAGCGCTCTTGTCCTTTTTATCCGAATCTTTTGCTTTTTCACCTTTACGTATAAGTAAACTGGTAACACGGCGTAATGCATCAGTTGGTGATTTCTTGAAGAAATTTGGGGATAAATTCGGTGGCAATGTTAATGGTTTTCGACTAGATGTGCCCGAATCCCAAGCCCGACCACCGCAATGAATTCGATCCAAATTTTCATTTGACACAGGACGATTTTGACGTTGTTTTGGATACCATCCACGTGCTGGCCCACCAGCTATTCGCAACATTTCAGTACACACTAATGCATGATTTATGCTTCGTTGTGGTTGTCGACCATTTAGCGTGCTTCCGGCTATTTAAATAAAATAAGAAAAAACAAATTCATGTATATTAACAATAGCGATTGAGGATTAACAAATGATGATAATTTCATACCTATTCCGACAATTGATGAATTCAAACTATTCATAGGCCTTGGTGCTGTTCGACTGCCATTGGTACACGCTGGCAATTCTTGTGTTCGTCGGTGTGGTGTTCGTGGTACGTCACATCTAAAAATACAATTTTTTTTATTTTTTATTTTTGTTAGTTTTCATATGAGAACCTTTTTTCTTTTGATTCAGATTTCTTACCCTCTAGCAAATATTGGGGTTTCTGGAAGACTACAAGATGTTTGAAGACGTCGTTCCTCATGTGGACTAGGCGTCGTATGTTTGATGTATGCACCAGGCATACGTTTTCTTGAATTTGATAATGCCATTCGATCATGTGAATGTGTTGAATGTGTGGTGTGCGGTGACATAAATACATTTGAGCTCTTATAGTGCTTTGAATCCATTGACCTAAAATATCCACCAAAAAAGTTTAGTGAATGGTTTCAATTTGTAACAAATAAAAAACTTATTCAATTTACATTGTTTTAAGCGTATTCTCTGCAGAAGGACAACGATGAGGCGGAACTGGGGGTGCACTATCCAATGAATCTCGATATCGGCTCTCATACTTTTTGCCTAGTGATGTCGATCGATAGTTGTGCGAATCAGGCCAAATTTTATTTTCGTATACATCGGCATTACTTTCAGTTGGCAAAGGTGGTAACGGGGGAAAACCATCAATTTCCTTGAATTATTGAAAAAAAAAAAAACAAAAACCGTTAGAATGAGAGAAAAAAATGGATTGCGAATTTATTATGCAAAACATACGTCTGCACTAGAAGAGGGTGGTGATGGAGGCAGAGCACCAAACACATGTTGAGATAGTAGCATTTCTTTGGCGCTTTCTGATTTATGAACACCAGCTCGAAAGCCAAGTGGACGTCTTGGCGGTTGAATATCTGTCGAATATCAAGAAAAAGATATTTTGTGTTTAAAACTGAAAATGAATTTTATTATTATTCAAGTATACCTGGAACTCTTGCAATTGGAATGTCACCTCTCAGCAATGCACTAATATTGTTCTCAATTTGACGAAGTGGGGCACCTTGTCCTTGGGATTCACTCTCTGGCTCTTCATCTTCCTCAATTGGTGGGGCCAAGTCTCTTCGTGGTGTCGATACTAAATCGACTCCTTTAAAATGAATAAAAACCAAATCAATAATTTTCATTCAATAAAACGCTTCAATGAATTGGTTAGGTTATTTACCTTGATTGGCCGGTACTGGAGCATTTATAATTGGCAACGATGCAACACGCATAAGTGGTGCATTCAAATCATCATTACTATCGATTTTATTTGATGAACCACTTGAATTCTCCTTTAGATAGTTTTGCTTTGATTTTGATGGCGTTAAACTGCTGGCATGCATCAATTGAGTATCATTTGGTTTTGACCAAAAGGAATTGTAATCCGAATGCCTAAGCAATATGAATAATAATAATGATAATAATAATAATAATATAATAATAATGTGTTAAGTGATCGCAAGTAATATAAAAAGGAACGCACTTTGCAGAATGGATTGAGCTCTGCATTGATGGTAATGCCAAATCGATGCTGTGTCGGTACTTTGGTATGTTTATTGGTGGCTGTGGTATATCATTAGCTTCTTCAATGCTCAGTAATTCTTGGCTTGATTCCAATATTGATTCAATTTCAGATTCTTTTTCTGTTTCACTTGATGGCACAAATTCTGGTATATCAAACACTTGCTTACGGTCACGTCCTTTGCGAATCACATATGTACCATTCGGAATTGTTGTTATTTGCACTGGAATTACATCTTCTATAATAATAAAAGTTTTTATGTTAAACAATAATAATCTATCATGTCTGAAACTGATTGAAAATTAACACAACAAAGAAAAAAACGATTTTTTTAAAAAATTACCCGAATCAGTAATAATCGAACCGGCTTCATCTTCTGTGCTACAAATAGGATTTTCAGGTGGATCAGGCCAATCGGATGAAAAGGAATGATCTGTGCTTAAAATACTATTGCACGGTGTTGATGCAACACTATTCTCACAATCGCCAAAATTGAATGGAATCGCAGGTGGTGCCGGTAACTAAAAATAATAACAATTTCATATAATTATCTCTCTAAATCAATCATAATGTCTCTTCTGAATTCAAACCTTTATATGTTTATCCGTTGTGGTATTGTCATCCATTTTAATTTCCCATGCGATTCCTGGACTACATTTTAATGGTGGCTCAGGTGATGTTGGCGATTTTTCTTCTTTTTCTTCTTTTTCTGATTTTTCTTCTTTACATTCTAATTTGATTTCGATGATTTGAGTACATGTATCACGTTGTGGTTGCGCATTCTCAAGGGAATCGTCCGAAAAGTCTTCCTCTGATGTAATTAAACTATGGCGATTATCAAAATTTGACAAACTAACTGTTTGTTGCAATGGCTTAAAGTCTTCTAAAAATGAAAATGAATGTATATTATAACATTAGATTGCAAACATTCCATATGATTCATGTTGAAATAAAAGAAATGTTCAACATACCCTGGGATGGGCTATCAGCTTGTGTAATTGCTTCCTCTCCATCACCATCCGAAGATTCATCGTTTAAATGCAATTTCAATTTTTTATCGGTTAAATCATGTGCAGATCGAACGACTTTTCGATTTGATGTTGATTTTGATTTAACTGGTGATGATCGGCCTGGATAAATGGTAACTGGATGCTCTTTTTCCATTGTTTCGGGTAAACGAGCAATGCCACGTAATACAGCATCATGTACAGCATTTATGTCGATACCAAGCTTAGTTCGACCATTTATCATAAGGAAATCAGAATCATTATTTTTATCTAATTTCTTAGGTTGCGTTGTGCCTGGAAGACTGGCGTATTTGGATGGATTCACATTTAATGGACGAGCTTTGGGCAATGTTGTTTGACATGGTATCGATTCCGTATCATTTGCATTGCCCGGAGAATCAATTCGTAATTTTGCATCACCAAAACATTTTTTATTTTTTAAATTGTTGTCACTTTCTATATCAATCAATTTTAACTCTCTGTTTGAACAAATTCAAGTGAAAATGTTATTAATTTGACAAAATTGATTTGAATTTGTTAATTTTTTTTTTTTTATTGAAAAATGAATGAATACTAACTTTTTTCCATTCATGCTCATATATCCATCATCTTCAGATTGATTTCCTTGTGTCGGTGTTTCTGGTTCTTGTTCAATATGTGGCAAAGAGTCGGGATCTTCAAATTCCGACAATACTTTATCCAAAAATTCAATTGATCGCTCGACTTCATCGCCACTATTTTAAAAAAGAAAAAAATGGAAATTTTGTCGAACATTTTTTTTTTTTTTATAAATTTCACTTTTTGTTTCAAAATACTTACTCGGGCTGCTTCAGATGAAACGGCTTCATACTAGATTCAGACATAATTATGATTGCTGTATTCACAGCTATCTATCGAGCAATCTGGTAAAATAGATGTTTAAAAAAAACATATAGCATTAAAATTGGCTTTAAACAATACAATAATTTATTTATGAAATGTACCCTGAATCAAGACGATTGAAAATGTGCAAAGAACTCGGGTTCTTTCATCTGATTGAAAGATTTCACATTGCTTTACAATCAAACTGCGTAGTAAACTGATTCTTCGTTCCAGTTGATTTCTCCCACTCAAAAAAAATTCTCTAAAATGTTTAAATAAAAACAAACACAAAGTCATAAGCAATTTTTTATTGTGAAAATTAACTCAAGCACAGTTTCACTTTCAGTGGAATCACGTAATTTTAAATTACGTAAAATGGCCTCGTACATTTATATATATCGAAAAATGTATTATAATAGTAATAAAAAAATAACTCGGTAACTGGTATCACAAACACCTTATTCGATTAATATCGCTTATCAACTAAATGGATTAAATAAATTTTTGAGCGGAAACTGTTATCATTTATTCATTTGTTTTAATATTTAAGAACACTAAGGAATTTGAGTGAGTGTGTGTATGTCTATTGCTTGCCGAATTGATAAATGGAATGATTCCTTTGGGTTTATTCAACTGTAGTTTAAAGTAAGCTCTTAAGCGAAGGGTAAAACAGCCTATATGATTATTATCACATACTTAAACGCGCGTATTTGTGATATTTCATTCATTGTAAAACTTTTCTCAATTCTCTCCACTTTGTTATAACATCACATTGTCAGTTTTGTGTATGAATGTATATGTGTGATGTATGTATAATATTGGCTTCCATCGAATAAATCCGGAATATAAAATTAGAGCTTTCTAAATCAATAAAAAGTTGATGACAACAGAAAAGAAAAAAATTGAAACATTTTCAAACAGCCCACGGGAAATTGATTTAACTAGTGTATATATGATATGAAAAGGAGAGGAACAATATAATCAAATCATTACTAAATCAACAAAAACGGAACTATTCCGCGTCCATAATAGAAGGGAAAAAAAACGTGAGCGATTGCAAACACCGAAAAAAGAGACACATTCACATTGTGTGTTAGAAAAAAAAATTATCCGGGCAAATACCTGCACTTCTTATTGCGATATTTGATGTTAGAACAGAAAGACAATTAAATATTAAAGCATATTAACACTGTCTATTTATAGTCGTGCATATGAAACGTTACGAGGTGAGCATTTGGTAACGAATAGCGTTTGTTTTTTCTTTTTTTTTTTCTCACTCGTTTTCCATTTCGGTGTATGTCTATATAGGCTATATATCACTGTATATTGTAACGCGCACTGTATAGAGAGATACAATGTTGCGTGTGTTTTGCAATTCTTGGCACACACTGTCATTTAATTTTGCCGAGAGTGAAGACATGCAGCATTTAACTACAGCCTGTGTAGCGCAGGGGAGAGAGACAGCCACACACACACACACACACGCACACTTACACGCACACAAAGAGCAAAAGAGGAGAGAGAGAGTGAGAAAGTAAAATATGTTTTTTCTTGTGATGAAAATCAAATTTTGTTTGTTGAATTCGAGCGTGCATTTTCGGCAGATTGATTTATTGACACAAAAATCATCACAAAAAAACACCTTTTTTAATGAATGAGCGAAAAAAACGTAATTTTTTGCTTGTAAATTGTGCTGGAATCGATTTTAGTATAGTAGCTACTATTTCCATCGACTCCCGCACGTAAACACACACATACATTCAAAACATTTTCCATACACGTAGTTGCGAGTCTGGATTTTCCTACATTCAAGTACAAAGACCCGAGTAAATACTAACACACGGCTAGCCACAGATTTTTTTCTTTTTTTTTTACACTTGTATATGTTGCTGGCAGCAGCAGTAGGAGCACGTAAATGCACTTAAGACCAAAAGTCTCTATCCAAAAATCAATGTAACCGAATCAAAGAGGCGTCATGACGAAGAATATAAAAAAGAAAAATATCTCTATGCAAATGAGCTGCGGTTAAGAACCACTCAACGAAATATGAAACAATGTGACACAAAACAAAAGAACAAGGATAATTTAACTCAACCCACCAATGCAATCAATGAATTATTCCCGTATTTACAGAATGATATTTCTTCTATTGTTGTTTGCTGAACAAAACCGGAAATTAAATTGATTTATTTTCACCGCGGACACTATTTTATTCATTAATTTCAAGCATAGACATAAAGCTCGATAAAAATCATATTGTCGTAAACATTAACACAGGTTTTTTTGCACCGTCTTTCCAAATATATATATATACACACACACAAACTGTCTCATGAATATAAAACTACAATTAACACTTTTTTTGCACGAAATGATTGAAATGAGCATGCAAACACAATTTATTACAGACACAGTCTCCCAGAGATTATTTCAACATTTGTTAATAACAATGATTTTGATCGGCTTATTTCATCAACTAAATTACAAACAATGAACATATTTCACACACAAATCTTACGAAAAAATTAAAATTTTTTATTTCGAACGAAAAATTATGTCCGCTACAATAATAATTTATCGATCGTCATTTTGGACTTTTATAAAGGAAACTTATTGGAAGTTGTCATCTCCAAAGTGAATTTTGTTTTGTTTTTTAAAGCGCATATTATGTTCTTCTTTTTCACAAAATTTCTTTCTCTCTTCCTCATTTATACCATATATATATATATACTATACATTGATGAAATCGTATGTAATATATACATTGTTCTTATATGACAGCTGAATGGGTATGTTCGAGGTCTCTTGCCCAGGCGGCACTGTAAACATTCATTCAACTGTTCAATAATTTCAACGTCATATACCGTTAGAGAAACAACAAACAAACAAAAAAAGAAAGAAAAAAAAAATGAAATCATCACGCATCTATAAATTATTTTCTTATTGTGGATGAGAGAAAATGCGTTCAAATTCATTCAATGCCCATCAGTTTCTATGACGAAACATTTCTCCGTATTACGAAATGACATGAATTTTTTCTTTGTCACTTTTCACAAATATAAAGAAAACTTATCGTCGACGTAAGTGAAAATATATTTATGGTATTAAGAGCGAGCACGGATTGTGCGAACTTTGAGTAGAAAATTTCTGCGAAGCAAGATAATAAGTCAAAGACGTTGTGTTCGGCTTGGATTTGTGCCAATGATATCTATCTTATAAGTCAATGCTAATGTACGGATAGTACGAAAAATTCAATTTGACTTTGTGTTCTATTAAAATTAACATTGACAATAAATTGTTTGTTAATCGAACATTGTGATAAAAATAAATACAATTTCAACCACTTGCTATCAATGGTTGCTCATCTGCATTGCAACAAAATTGGCATCGATGATTTCATGACAAATTTATCAACCACTTGCATTACCATTGACATTCTGTTTATATTCAAAATAAACTAAATGTTTCATTTTATGCTATTTTGTAAATGAAACGTGAAACAGATAATGATACAACAAATTGATTCAAATGCATGCAATTTATTGAATTTGTAAAAACCAATTCAATAATTCAAAATAGGACTTTTATAGAAAAAAAAACGGCATCTTATATCATAACAACAAACACACACATTAGTTTTCATTTCATATTCTATTGAAAGAATTGTTAGATAATCATTGAAATTTTGTTGGATGTTTTTTTGGTTTGTTTTATTTTTTTTTTTGTAGAATATTGTGAATTTATGAAATTGTTAAAATGCACTAATTGAATATGCAGATGTTCATTGTACATATTAGAAATGATTTAAATATAAATCATATTATAGGTAAATATTAGCGGAAAATACCATTGGTTTTGCATCATATGACGGTCAAAAAGTGTTCACGGCGATTCCGATTATCCAATACATCATTGAATATAAGGTCGGGCATATGGTGTATTTTGGTAATCGGAAGCTTGGTTTAGTTATTATCGAAATAGAATAATTGAAACAAAAATTCATTGAAAATTCGATGTGCGATTATTTTTTGTTTTATTTTTGTAGTTTTTTTTTTTTTTTTTTTCAAATTGTTGGCACTCACATCAACTGAATACAATGAGATTGTTAAGATTTTTGTATGCGTTCAGTAGCGTTTGGTTCCGTATATGATAAAAGAAAAACGCTACAGTCACACACAACAATTTACCTACAATAATGTATGTGTATATGCATGAAATAAAATAGGATACGTTGCTCGATGTAGACTTTGGCACTAGCCGATTGTTCGGCGAAATGGTTGAAAATGCCGATGATGCGATGTGATTTTGACAAGAGCACATCGAACGAACGTAGCCGAAATGTAAATGTCTGTGTGTACACTTAGATTGCGATGATACTTCATGTGACGCATTCAAATGAACGCATACAATTGCAACACAATACACCGACACAGTGAAATGCCAACTAGTAAAAAGTTCTTGCTTCGATCAGCTAAAATACCAGTTCTACTCTTCACTTTCCGCACAACGGTGGTTCAGTGTACACACTAAACGATCTAACGTCTGCATTCAATAGGCTTACGCCCCAGTGTATTTATCAACCCAATTTTATCGAAGAATCAACAAAAACAGGTATTTATTATACGGCATTCATTCATTATTTCGTGTCTTTTTCCTATTTAATTGAATCAATTAGTTGAATAGATTTCGAGTAAATTTTTACGTATACCATCCGAATGTCACTGGTCACACGTTCAATCATACACACTCACATTCAGTTTCTTTGTCGTTGGCGCAAGTAAGAAAAGAAAAAATCAGTTTAATTGCAAAAAGGTGCATGTTAATCTTATTGAAAAGTGCATTTTAACAAGATTATTAGTGCAGCAGTTAATAAAAAAAAAAAAAAACAAATTCAAATAGAATCATTTGACAAAAAGTGGTTATGTAACAATACAATGTGAGCGAAAATCCTGGTGATGAACAACGCCGCCATTACAATTCTTCAAAAAAGAGAGAACAAAAAAACTCAATTCATTTCAATGAAAAAAATGATTTCACTGGATTATTGTGACAACTTAACAGCGATTTAACATGTGAATGATGCATGAAAAAAAAAAAATTGCTGACGCAGATTTCAATTGTTTTAATAAAAAAATCGAATATTGTAGAAAAAAAAAGAATAATTTTCCAATCAATTATCAAAGAAAGTTGTGCTGAATTGCGTTAAAAGAGATATTGTTCAAGATTTTCGATTTTGTTTTTTTTTTTCAAATCTTTCAATCAAATCTTTATCTTGCTACCGATTATTTACGGTTGTAGGCACATTTAAAATAGGTTTTCGTGTCGCTGTAAAAGTGATTCACATACACATGGCACAATTTTATAGGTTACGAAACATGCACAGGGACTTGGCTTGTGAATCAATAAGAACAATTCAGTTCATACTAAAGCAATGACATTGATCATATTATATAACCAGATATATTTGGTTCGTGATATACCTTCAAAGTGGTTTTGATTTCGTACATTTAATTCAATTAGATGTTTAGAGTACGTTTTTTTTTCTTATTTGTCTTGCTTTACACAAACAATTTTGTGGCATGCACTCGCATATTCAAGCCCTAGTCAAAAGATGAATTAAATTAGGATGACGTACACGTGAAATTGGCAATATGGCGCCCGGCATTGAGAAAGCAAAAAAAAAAAACAAAAAAAAAAAATTGGAACGTTTCACCCGAGCAAAATTTTATGACTGAAATTTCGCACAAAATCAACGCATTCAATAGTAAATTCATTGTCAAAGTCAATTAGTAAATGAATGCTTAGTTTAGAATAATTTTTTTCATTTGAAAAACAAAAAATTTCTTATATAAGTCGATATAAAGGCCATTATGAGTGTCCGTATGTATTGATTTTACTTATACACATACATACGCATACGTATTGTCGTAGCAGTGGCTGCGGCAAGCAATGTTCGCATTGATCGGTAGACTGTTCATGCTTACGTTATGAATTCCATACGCTTGTTGCCAGCCAACGATAAATTTTCAACATTCAAAATTCCCTGACTGATTAGTTCAGTAAATTATTAAAAAAAAAAAAAAAAAAAAATTCAAAAACGAATTAAACACTTGACCCGCTCTTTTTATATTTTGTAAATTATCTGACGCATGCAGATAATATGGATTTTTGTTTCTTCTGAATTTAAATGTACCACGTGCCAAATTGTCAAATGCACGTCACAGGTTACACTTTTTTCTTCGCTCAAATTGTTATATAACATGTTTCTAAAGGGAAATTACGGAACCACTCATTGCAAATACTCATTATAGTTTCATTTCTCTAAATGAGTCGCTTAATCAGATATTATTTTGCTGACATGTGGTAATTTTTCTTATCAAAAATGACAATTCACTATGTATGTTTTTCATGTCCTAATGATACTTGAAAAAAAGAAAAAATCAAATGTTGACTAGGTCCAAAAATTCAGACTACTTTGATCAAGCAATTTGATTTTTCTCCGTATTTTTGCGCAAGAACGAAGAAAATTGTAGAAAAAACAATCAAACAGAAAATAATCTTACAAATCAGACGGGAAAAATCATTGAACTCATTTTTTTTTTATACAGACTGCAAAATACAAACACGTATGCAATTGATATTATGTTATTCAATTTAATAAATCAATTTGTTGCAGCATTGAACAAATGTCATATTTTTGCTTTATCATTTATAATTCAAGATTTAAAAAAAATGTATATACGATATAGTTAAAAAGTAGCGTTGCACCGCGTATCATTTTTGTGCTACGCAGTATATGAATTCACAGCAATAAGATCGCATTCAGTTTTACTGCAATTTGTTTGTGTAAAACTCATTTTGTCGTCGCAATAAGTATGAATATAAAAATAGTTCTGCTTTAATGGCGGATATATCACGTGCATTGTGTTGTGGGCTTTTGAATGAGTTTCAGTGATATATTTATAAAAAAAATTGCATGAAATTTCCAAAAATATAAAACAAAAATGGTTAGAAAATTAATAAATGTTGTTTTCATTTTGTTTATAAATAGCAAACATGTCAGGAAAAGCTTTTGATCCAGTTGGTTTTCTTAAGGATTTCGCTGCCGGAGGTATCTCTGCTGCTGTCTCAAAGACAGCTGTAGCACCAATTGAACGTGTTAAATTGCTTTTGCAAGTTCAAGCCATTTCAAAGCAAATCGCTGCTGATAAACAATACAAGGGTATGGTTGATTGCTTCGTTCGTATTCCAAAGGAACAAGGTTTTACCGCTTTCTGGCGTGGTAATTTGGCTAATGTCATCAGATATTTCCCAACACAAGCTTTGAACTTTGCCTTCAAAGATAAATACAAGCAAGTCTTCTTGGGTGGTGTTGATAAAAATACTCAATTTGGACGTTACTTCCTTGGTAACTTGGCATCAGGTGGTGCCGCTGGTGCTACATCGTTGTGCTTTGTCTATCCACTCGATTTCGCACGTACCCGTTTAGCCGCTGATATCGGTAAATCAGGTGCTGAACGTGAATTTTCAGGTCTTGGAAACTGTTTGACCAAAATCTTCAAATCTGATGGTATTGGCGGTTTGTACCGTGGTTTCGGTGTATCCGTGCAAGGTAAATAAAAATTAACAATTTCATTAAACACAAAAAATAAAACAAATAAAATACAAAATTACATTAATCAAACATATAGATATGCAAAAATCTCATACAATTGATTTTATTTTCAAATAAATAGGTATCATCATCTACCGTGCTGCTTACTTTGGTTTCTACGATACTGCTCGTGGTATGTTGCCAGATCCAAAGAACACACCAATTTACATCTCATGGGCCATTGCTCAAGTTGTAACAACTGTTGCTGGTATCGTGTCATATCCATTCGACACAGTTCGTCGTCGTATGATGATGCAATCGGGTCGCAAAGCCACCGAAGTTGTCTACAAGAACACTCTCCATTGCTGGGCCACAATTGCCAAACAAGAAGGTACCAACGCTTTCTTCAAGGGTGCATTCTCAAATGTTCTCCGTGGTACTGGTGGTGCTTTCGTGCTTGTATTGTACGATGAAATCAAGAAGTTGTTGTAAATTTATCTTTAAACATTAAATTTAAAACACCGATAAATACACTAAAAAAATAAAACAAAAATCGTTACAAAAAAAAAATAGTAATTTGAAAAAAAAAAAAAAAAAGAAAATTCATTTCACCATTACAAAAAAAAGCGAACAGAATAATTCCACAATTAAATGGACAACTAACCGTATTATGAAACAAACAAACAAAAAAAAAAAAACAAATATTTGTCAATAAATCTGAACTGTAATAGAAGATTTGAAAACTACAATTGCTTGGTGATGAATTGATTACGTATTCAGCACTATTTATTTAGGTGAAGTTGTTGCGTATTTTACGCTTGATGCGGAACCAAAACAGTAATAATTGCATAGACTTGTAAAAGCTCACCCTTTAAATAAAACTGTGGATAAAGAGCAATAAAACATATGGAAATTTATTTGAATTACTTTTATTTCAAAATTTTTTCTTTTTTTTTTTTTTTTGAGAAAATTTGGAAACGGAATGGTACAAAAAAAAAAGATATTAAATGATTTATACAGGAAGTAACAGTAGATTAAATTGCCCCCTTGAAGTGATCATAGGTTATCATCGCTTGCGATAAGCATTCAAGAATACGTTGAAATTGTTTCACGCGTGTCACACATTTGAGATCAACTGAATCACCTCAATTATCCCATTCTGAATGGATCGTCATTCTAAAATGCATTTGTGCAAATAATAACATCAGACAAATTAACCAAATCATATAAATACATAGAATGTATATATGCACAGAACAACCATATGATAATATTGAAATGATTTATTTTTATCTTTTGTTTAAATTTTGTTTACTCTTTTTTCTATGATAATATTGCTAATGATTAGATGATTTACATTCAAAGCGCCATAGAGTATGAAATCGTTAATATAATTTTTTTTTTTTTGTGAGAAATTAATCATCGATTTGGTTGTTTAGCTTCTTTATTTAACTTACAGGTACGCACAAACACTAATTCTTATTCTAATCATTATACCCTTGTTCGTTCTGAGTCGCCAGTTAATTTATCAACAACCTGTAAAAGAGAAATTGAAAATGTTAGCATTTTTTACAAAGAATTGCATACAAATTTTATTCAAAATTACCGTGCTAATTCCAGGCAAATTGAGAAATCGACCTAGAATTGGTACTCTTCGTAAAAAGTTTATGGCAACTGGGAAAAAACCGCTGGAAATTTAAATAAAAAATGTTTTTTAATTTTCATTGTGACACAAACAAAAAGTAAAATTGATTATTTTAGGCATCTTACCTAAACAAAAGGAAAAATCCATAGGATTCAATAATCATTCCAATTAATGGCCATCCAAGCAAAACGATGACAATACCTCCAAAAAATGCAAGAGATGATTTAATTTTCTTTCTCTGTACGAAAAATCGAAACGTTCGCTCCAGCCCAATGATGCAAGCTAATCCACATATGAATAAAATCTACAGAAAAAAAAAACTCAATTAAATTTTCTCTTTATAAAATCATCAATGAAGAAAACATACATTTCCAATTGCCAATAATCCTTTGTCAAAAAGCATAAGAACACCAAGGAATACAAATGCAACACCGAATCCGGCCAATCCAACTCCAATTTCTGGAACAAAATTGAATTTATTAAATCAACGCAATTGTTTTTTTTTTTTATTTTTCCGCTTACTTACTCTGTGTATCACTTATTTCGAACATTTTGTTAAACAATTTCTATAGACTATCAAGATTAATATATTCAGATAGGAATTAAATTTAAAATTTTCCAATTTCATTAAATTAAATGCAAAATTATTGACAATAGTAAAAGGTAAATTTCTCTATTGTAACTGACGATGATATATCCACGTCAAAGAAGAAATGTCAAGCAACAATTCGCTGATTTAGGTTTTTTACCCTCATTACATACAGCTTGTTTGAGTGCAGCTGTCAAACATTCATAATTTACAAACACCGAGAGAGGTTGGTAATATTGTTTTGACACAATTTGAATGTTTTTCAATTGAAATATGAAAAAAAAAACTTCCACTATGAATGATGTTTTCGGAAAAATCATAAATTTTACTGCACGGCATTGGGCGAAATGATAGAGAAAAATTTATTTTTTATTTTTTTTTTTCATTTCTTCTATGATAACACCGAAATCATTTATTCACAGACAATCTATCTCGATATTTATCCGTTAGATGGCATTGTGTCACTAGAAACAATGAAAACACGTGCATCAAATCAAATGCTGTCAAAATATTGAAGAAGTGAATATTGATTCAGTTCAAACAATCAGCGTGCTCATATTTTTATTGAAATAATTGTTTTCTTTATCACAATAATGGCTGAATCAAAGAAGAGATCTGCTGACACAGACGGTTCAGCTAAAACCAAAAAGCCAAAATTTGAGAAAAAACCATTTTCCAAAAGCAGTGCAGAGAAAAAAGGAAACAATCCGTTCCAGAAAACTGGTAAATTTAAAACACGTTTGTAATTTCTCAGAGAGATATTTATATTGTCTTTATTTTTGTCGTTAGGAAATAAATTCGGCAAATCGAATAAATTTCAAAAGCCCCAAGGCAAAGTTCAGGGAAAATTCCAAAAAGCAGCTCCAAATAAATTTGGCAAATCAGATGGCCAAAATAAACCGGCAGTGGCAACAGAACCGGAAAAAGTTGATTGGAATAAATTTAAACAAGATAAGAAGGAGTTGCGTTTAAAAAGAAAAGCAGCCAGAACTGGATTTGATAAAATTCATGAAGCAAAACAGATTTATGAGAAATTAAAATGGTACTTTTACGATTTAAGCATATCACTTTCAATGGATAACATGGAAATTGTGTTTATTTCTTTTTTATTTTTTTTTTTTTTCAGTAAATCAACTCAGAACAAAGCTGAGCTTTGTCGTGAACTTCACAAATTATTCAGAGATGCCGAAACATATCAAAAGTTAGTTATGGCACATGATACAACTCGTATTGTTCAGTGTATGCTAAAACGGGCACCAGCTGAAATCTGTCAAGAAATTTCGGAGGTAAGAATATAACTGATTCTTTTTTTTATCATTGAAATTGATGGGAAATATGCTGAATTTCATTCAATAATTCCTCTTAAAGGCATTAGTTCCTGTCGTTGGAAAATTGGCCATATGTGATTATGCCCATTTCGTTGTGCCGCGACTTTTGAAGTATGGAACAGCAGAAATTAAACGTAAAGTGATTGAAGCAACATATGGAAATGTGTTTTCAATGTTAAGTCGTCCAAAATCAACTTCCATCATTGATTCAATTTATGTCTCGTACGCCAGTAGCCATCAAAAGGCATTATTGCGCCAAGAATTGTATGGAGATCTTTATAAGAAGGTAAATATAATAATATAATTGGAATCTCAATTTGTGTGGGTGCGTGTATGTTTTAAATCTATTACATTTGAATAGAGTAAAGATAAAGAAGTCAAATGCATAAAGGATACTTACAAGGATTCGCCACACATGAAATTGGCTGTTCTAAATTCAGTCAAAAGCAATTTGAATCATATTGCCAATAAAACTTTGGTTGATAACAGGTAAACCCATTTTATGGCAATAACTTTTTTCTGGTGATTCGTAATCAAATTGAATGAGATTTTTCATGACATTTTTATCTCTCTTCGTCATTAGTTTGGTGCATGCCGTTTTGCTTGACTATTTAAATGAATGCAATGAAGAAGATCGAGGCGAAATTATCACAGCATTTTTGCCACACATTGCTGCTTTAGCAAGTACAAAGGATGGTGTTCGTGCGGCTATGTTTTGCTTCTGGCATTCAATTGTAAAAGATCGACGAGTAAGTGCACTTGTTTTCAAACAACTCCTTACAAATTACCATTTTCTACCAAAATATTCTACTGTTTTATTTCAACTTGAATTATTTAGGCAATTCTGAAAACAGTTCGTGAACATCTCATAAAACTCTGTACACATGAGCATGGGCATATTTTCATATTGACCATCATCAATGCAACAGATGATACAAAAGCATTGAAAAAGTCAATTTTTGATCCAATTTTTGCTGAAATTGAATCGATTGCTATTAATGAATGGGGAAGAAAAATTATTGATTGGTTTGTTGCACCCGAAGACAAAGCATGCTTTCATCCACAAGTTATTAGTTTATTAGATGAAGGTTTGCAATACAGTAAAAAAGATAAGGTGCTTCGACGTTCAGAGCTTCTAGAACAAGTGAGTGAACCACTTTGCAAAACAATCATTGAAAATCCATACCTTTGGTTACGCGGTGGACATATAGCACGGACAACATTGAATATTCTTAAAAATTGCAAAAATGATTTGACAAAGAAAGCTATGGATGCAGTTGCCGAAGTGATTTGCAATGTTGAATGGAAAGTAACGCCAAAAGAAATTGAAGAGGAGAATAAAGAAGTGGCCGAAATCAAAAAAAAACTTGAATCAAAAACAGATGAATCAAAGGACAAAACGGATATACCGGAATTAATTTTTGGTGTTGAACATGCTGGTTTGCATATTGCACTTAAAAAGATTCTCAAGATAGAACAATTCCCATCAGCATTAGCTGCAAAACTAACTGATGAAGTGGTACGATTAAATGCATTTATTTTACATATATTTTATGAAGGGAAAACCTTTGTAGTATATTTCATAAAACTATTAATTTTCTTTTTAATTTCAATTACAGATAAAGTTTTGGCTTCCATTGAATCGTGCTACATTCTTACTAATCGATGCATATAAGAGTGGAGATGAAGAAGTACAGCAAATAATCAAAACACTAGTTACAAAACAGAAAAAATTGTTAAAATTACAAAATCATGCTGCTTCTAAAATTGTATCCGAATTACTTGTTTTGAAATAAAACAAAATAAAATAAAATAAAATGTTCATTATTTTAAATAACAAAACCATTATTAACAATTATACAAAATACACAATATGAATATTAAAATAAAAATGCCATTTTCGTGATGAAAAGTAGTTAATATTTTATTAGATTGAAATGCATAATTTTTGTAGCAGAGCATGCAAATTATTTGATTCGTTCAATGATATGCAGTCCAGAATCAGTTTCGGTAATATCAGAAATTTCGCCAACTTTTAATGCAAATGCAACATCTTCGAATGCCTTTTGCATTTGTCCACGTGAAAATGGTCCCAAATCACCTCCGCGCTTTGCAGAGCTGCAATCCGAATACTTTTGTGCCAATTCAGCCAAAGTTGCTTCACCAGATTTAATCTAAACATTTTTTTTTAAAATGATTAAATGGAAAATTAAACGTTTTGGGCAAATATGATAATTTCTTCACGCACCTTCTGGTAGTATGAATTCAAAATAACACGTGCTTCTTCTTTAGTGCGAGTTATATTATCTTCACGCCATGAGCTTGGGCGACGGCTATTGTTGTGTTTCACCAATAAATGAGCACATTGAACTTGGCTCGGATCTTTGGATGAATCGTTATCAGGCTTTGCCGGAGTGGTAGGTAATTCCCATTGAGACTCTTTTGTGTACACATTCAAATAGTATGGTAATCCTTGGAAAATGATAAAAATATAAATAAACTTTCAATTCAAAGTGACAGTGTGTGTTATTTTGTCTGTTATCAATTTATTTTTTTTTTTTATCAGTTGATGGAATTTATTGTTGTTTAAACATTAAAAATAATGTCATCAAAATATGTTTTCAAAATGATATCGAAAACAATTTTTTTTTTTTTCTTTTTATAGACGTGTTGATATTTATTGATTAAACCACTTCAATATGCAAATAAATCAATTTTAATAAAATTGTTAATAAATGCAACGTGTGCATAAAATAACTTTGCATTATGCTATTGATTAGTTACCGGTGCTTCGACTTGTCCTTTTTTCCCATCCATTTGGGACAATCTCTTCTGTTGAATCAGCCATAATCGAAATATTTCTCTTTAACTCTTGATTCTTGCGCTGCAAATCACTTTAAAATAAAATTTTGTTAAAATTGTTCGTTTGGCATTGATATAAGAAAAACTTTGCCCAAAATCACACAATATAAATGCGTTGTGTTTAGTTGCTCTGTTCTTTTTTTTTTTTTTTTTTTTTTTGTATTGAAATTCGATGTGAAATGTCAAAGCCTAAAAAATATTTCCCTCCAAATAACACAAGAAATTTATTTACCTGAATAAATGTATCAATTACAATATCTTTTACAATATTCAAATATTTAAAATTGTGAGAAAAACATTTACAAAATTAAAATATGAATTTTTTTCAAAAAAGCACCCAGAATTTCTCTGCAAAAAAAAAACTCAAATGGAACTTTTCCTACGTTTGATTTAACAACGAACGCACCCTCTGTGAAAATTCATCTGTCAAAACAAAGTAGACAATTTCGAAGAAGAATAGTAAACAATAACACATTCGCCGATTTTAACGATGATTATTCGAATTTTTATACCTGAATCGATTTATCGACTTCATTTCGATTCATTCGAAAGTTCAAAATGTTATTATATTTCTGGCAAAATTGCCGTTGATCATTCGGAAGAGAATTTATCAATTTTCATCGTTGACATTCATAAATCGAAAATTGAACTCAAAACACTGGATCGGCAAATAATTGGATCAATTTCAAAACATAATAGTGATGTTAAACCATTACTTAGTGATTATATTACATTTGATATTGATGAAATCAATTCAACATTAATTGTTAAAAATGTTCATTTACCGAATTTTATTGCATATCAAACATCGTTTCGTATACAAATTCTGCTCTATGATAATAAAACATTTTTTGAATTGTCACAACGTATTGATGATGAAAATTGGTGCCAAAGACGAGATCCAATATCACAATTATTGACATTGATCAAACACAAAGATGATTTACAATCTCAATATGTTTCTTCTCATAATCGAAAAACTAATGAGAATCGTCTTATTCTCTTTTTATTATCGTTGTCAACATTCTATCAAAATGAATTGTCTTTCCTTAATTCGTCATTTTTGAAACATTTCCATTTTTGGACTTTAAATTTAAAAAAAATTACACATAAAAAGTGAGAAATGAATTTTTTTATTACTCGAATACAAAACAAATTACTTTTTTTTTATTCATTTCAGCATACAAATATGGACAATTGTCTTAGATGTGGTTGCAGGTATTATGGTAATGATCTGGCTTTGGCGCATTTCCAACGCTGATGAATATTTGATTCAATTGACAATGGTATGTTATTAAAAAAAAATTTAATAAAAAATTGTTTGAAAATTGTTGAAGTCTTTGCGTTAATTGCGCATAAAATTTGAAAATAATTTTATTGATCACACCTTTCTTTGTTCTTTTCAAGTGCATAATAAAATATGATTTTTTTTCCAAACAATTTCGTTGTCATTTGTTATTAGTTTATTGTCAAAGAGCTTCAAGGATTACTGGATGCCCTGAAGGGAAGCCCCGTTGGATTAAAATTGAATATTGATTTAAACAATTTTTTTATCGAATGTTTTCGTTATCATGTCGATTTGTGGGCTACTTTTCTAGGTATAATCCATTTTCATATTACGTAATGTCATTGAGCTCAAAATGATAAATAATTTTTTTTCATTCTAATTTATAGTTATCATTTCTCCATTGGTAAAGTATTTATTTGCGCCACTCGCCCTGATCGGTTGTCTTGGACTATCGTTTCAATTATCAATGTTGGCTGATCTGTTGAGTATAATTACACTACATGCACATTGCATTTATACTTACTCATCAATGTAAGAACGCATAAAATTTAACTTTTATCGTTTTACCAAAAGAAAAAAAAAACAATTATTTTCTTCTTTAAACGATTTTTATCTTTATTGCCATATTCTATAGCG
This sequence comes from Resseliella maxima, assembly GCA_029041755.1. Lineage (NCBI taxonomy): Eukaryota > Metazoa > Arthropoda > Insecta > Diptera > Cecidomyiidae > Resseliella > Resseliella maxima. The sequence continues at coordinate 403,660 of JAQOWM010000186.1, forward strand.
TACATAAAATTGAAATAAATGGATTAGTAGGATTATGGCGGGTAGTTTCAGGCCGTCGAAAGAATATTTTGAAAGGTTGACTTGTGATATGAATATTTCTTTTTTTTTAAATGCGATAATTTGACAAAGTATCAATTTCTATAAATAGGTCGAGTCGAATCTTATGAGTATACAAATCCACAATTATATTTAAGCACCATATTTTTCACGGCCCTTTTATTCTTATTACCAACGAATTTTGTCTACTACGCTGTATTTGCGAGTGTATGTCAAATTATTAATTTTACTTTGGAATTTTGCTTAAATTCTTTTTTTCCAATTTCAAAATATAACAAATTGAACTTTTTATAAAAATGTTAAATTTTTTTTATGGATTATAGCTTCGACTTGCACTTAACAGTATCACATATCTACTTACGATTGCGCAAAAGAAATTGCTATCATTACCGGTCCTTTATATTATAAAATGGTGTCATGGACAATACGTGAGCACTGGTAAGTAATTACACATAAATACGATGCCGATTCAATCATTTCTCTTTTCTCGGAGAATTTTTACAAAAATTATGACTTTACCATTCAGAATAACAGATTTTTTTTTTCTCATTTAATTGCATAGATAATTTTGAAGTGATACCCGTTGGAAGCGTGTGCAGTTCATCGTATTATAATCTAAATGTTTCATTGTTCTCCATAAGAACAGTTCGTAGTGCCTTCCCAACATGGATAAATATATCTGATAGCAAAAATGTGTAAATTCATTTATGTATGAATTATAAATAAATATGTTTTTAATGAAAATTTATTGCTTTTTAATTCATCTTTCTTATCATTCTTAGCATGTGGTTTAAGTTTAAACCAATTGCCTAAATTGTCCTCCTCAATATGTATTCGAAAATATCAAGTACATTCAGACTTTATCCTCTGAATAATTGTAAATATGAAATAAATTGCAATCAACCAATGGGAGCAACCAGTGTATTCATAAACCATTCGATGATAAGATGAAAGAAGAAATAAAATCTTGCTGATAATTGTTTTGTTTACCAACATTTTCTGGTTATTTTGTTTTTTTATTATTGGTTTTTAACCAAACACACTGATATCACACGCAAAATTACCAATTAATTTTGTGTCAGATTTACAATACAAAAATCTTGAATGATAAGAAAATATATTCGACTGTAATTCAGAAGAATTGTACATCAAATACTTAGATAATGAACTTTTGGAAAAAAAAAAATAAAAGTATTTAAATAAGAAAAGAAAAAAAAATGAAAATGGGGAAAGAAATAAGATTATATTGGGAATTTTAAAAAAAGTTAGTTTTATTTTTTGGAAAATTCTGATTGATTGAACTATTTCTGCAAAAATACATCTGTTGCGATCAGTTAGTATCAATGATTTGATTTGAACACAACTTGATCGAGAATTTCAATTTAAAATTTGAAATCCGTCTTATTTTTTCATTTTGAATAATTAAGAGAAAATCAAAATCATTTCAAGCAGGAATTTATTCGTTTAAAGCCAAGACGGTGATGTGGCTTGATTGTCACTTTTTTAAAAATTTATATAAATTTCCCGTTTCAATAAGATCTTTGAATAGGAAATACGCATAGAAATAAGAACAATATTGTTATCAACCATTCAGGATAGGGTTTCGTTGAAATTCAATCCATCGTTTCAGTAAAAATAGAAGGATAACACCGACTGTGTAAAAGGATGGCAGATAAAATTAAGGTGGGAAATAATGGTTTCGTTATTGACCAAAGTGATGAACATGTAAGTCAATTTTTACATGATGCCGATTTCGTAGAAAAAGTCAAAGATCGGATTGTTCTAGATTTGTTTGAAAATGGAATTTCATAGCAATGAAAAAGGGAAATTTTCATTCGAAATATTTCATTACGCAACTCTTCTGAGACATAATTTGATCATTTAAATCTTTTTTCATTCATGCCTGATAATATTTAACGAATACGATTGTCATCGTAACGGGTATTTAAACACATGTTTAAACAATTGGAAAAGATTAATTTGTTTGAACAAAATATCGTCACAGTAATAAACAAAATCATTCCAATAGACGTGATGATAAGAGAGAAAATACACTTTCTGCATTCTTTATTCTTTATAATATAAAAGATCATCATTATTATTCTCTTTTGGATTTTTAGGCAATAAAAATAAACGCATGCCCCAAGGATGATGAATCTGTTAATGGAATAATTTCAAATCAGAAGGAACGGCCAACATGGACAAAACAATCACAATTCTTGATGTCATGTATTCAAATTTCTGTTGGATTGGGCAACATTTGGCGATTTCCATTCACATGTTATAATAATGGTGGTGGCGCCTTTATTATTCCATATGTGATTGTATTGTTCATCATTGGAAAACCAATGTATTATTTGGAAACATACTTGGGGCAATTCTCAAGTCAAAGTACTTTAAAACTATGGGAAATCAATCCGGCATTCCGTGGAATTGGTATTGGACAACTTATCACAACAATGTTGGTCACCACATATTATGCTTCGATAGTTGGATTGACTGTGTATTATTTGTTTGCTTCGTTCTCGTCACAACTACCATGGTCAGTTTGTCTTCCAGAATGGGGACCAAACTGTGTTGATTCCGTTTCAAAAGATAACTCAATATTAAATGATGTTACAATAGCCAATTCTTCTGAACGATCAAGCAGCTCTGAATTATATTTCGTGTATGTTCTGTATTGATTGTATATTCCAAATTAATGGTATTTCATAGTTGTATGAATGTTTTGTATTTGCTTGTCTTTTTTAGAAAATCAGTTCTAAATCAAACTTTGGACATTTCGAATGGAATAGGTAATTTAAATCTTTCGCAGTAATGATTTAACGTTAGGTATTTCTTACACCAAAAAATGGTTCTAACCAATCGATAGTCATTTGTGCATGTGCAGTATGCACTTGTTTGTGTAAATGTATTAGTGCCAAACCATTACGACAGTTCACTCATCTAATATGCACATCGCTGATTTGTAGTTTATATGTTTACTGTCAATATTCATGTTTTAGGCTATCCAAGTTGGCACCTAACATTGGGCCTAGCAGCAGCATGGGGAATTTCATATTTTGTTCTTTTCCGAGGCATAAAAAGTTCTGGAATATATTCATATTTTCTTGCTCTATTTCCATACGTTATAATGCTTGCTCTTCTAATTCGCTCGGTCACACTTGAGGGATCAACAAAAGGCATTGTCTTTTTTCTAACACCACAATGGCATGAACTCTTAAATCCAAAGGTAAATATTCAGCAAGTGAATCAATTTCATCTCTTTCACAAAATTTCCTAATTTTTATTGCGTTTTTGAAAATTAATTCCTGCATAGGAATTTTTTTAGAATATTCAATTAACTCATGAAATGCATTAAATAAAACTCATAAATGAACGCAACATATTTTATGATAAATAAAAATATCTTCCATTTTACATGAAGAATTCGGAATTTTGCATCTAATATTCTGAATTATTCCACAGATTTGGAGTGAAGCCATACAACAAGCATTCTTTTCATTAACGGTTGGATTGTGTTCTATTGTCGTATTTTCATCATATAACAAATTTGATCATAATTTATACAAGTAAGTTTTGACGTTGAGTTGAAAAAACCACATTCTTTGATAGCAAAACGATGATTTATTGAATTTATAAACATCTCCCATTCTTAGTACTTCTCTTACTATTTGTCGTATGTCTTGTTACATTTCTATCTTCATTTTGTTGCTTCATTAAATATGTATTAAAAAACACTTTTTGTATTCATTCATATAATTCAAATCTACGCTTTCAGAACTGTAATGATAGTAACAACCCTCGATACATTCACATCCTTAATTGCTGGCATTACAATATTTGGAATTCTGGGTAATTTAGCACACAATATGCAAATCGATGATATATCGAAAGTAGTCAAAGGTGGAACAGGACTTGCCTTCATTTCATATCCAGACGCAATAAGCAAATTTGAATATGTGCCACAGGTCTTAACAATAATTGCAAAATAATTGAAATGACAATATATTCGATTAATTTTTATTTCACAGGTTTTTGCAGTGCTTTTCTTCATAATGCTTACGATTTTAGGCATAGGAACTGTGGTGGCTTTATCAAATGTTCTTGTGACTGTACTATGTGATCAATTTACAAATCTAAAATACAGTCATGCTACAGCGATAACAACTATTTTTGGTTTCTTATTCGGTTTAATATATGTAACTCCGGGTGGGCAATGGATGACAACATTAGTCGATTATTATGGTGGAACATTACCAATATTTGTATTGTGCATCTTTGAGACATGTGCAGTCTTTTATTTTTATGGCATGGAAAATGTGGCAATTGATTTACAATTTATGACAAAGCGTCGAGTAACGTTTTATTGGCGAATTTGTTGGTTATTCCTTACACCAATCACCATGGTGATTGTTTATATCTATTCCAGTATCACTGCAGAACCATTAAAATATTCAGGTCTTGATTTTCCGTCTGGATATCATATGTTAGGATGGGCAATTTTCATAATACCAATGATTCAAGTTCCAATTTGGTTCATTGTTCATTTCATAAGAATACCACTGCCACCATCAAAGGCCATTTTCACGGTTTTCAAAAGTAGCAAATTATGGGGACCACGCAAACAGAATGATCGAAATGAATGGATAAAATATCGTGAAGAAGTTAAATTGAGGGCCAGAAATATCGCAAATTCATCGGGCCATTCCAAATTGATCAGAAAAATCAATTTGGCATTTGGAAGATATTGCACTGAACAGTAACATACTTATTTAATTTTAACAAATTTTTAATTTATAATTGAAAATAAAAATTTATATAATAGCTATTAATATTGAACATTCAAATTGATCGTTTATTATCAAACACTAAACACGTTAATAATCACGCAATTCATTTGAGCAAGACGCTAATGTGTACAATTGATTCAGATGGTTGCAGATATTTAGCTTTGACTTTATCCAATGTTGATGAATATTTGACACAATTGACAATGATATGTAGTAGCAAACAGAATAATACATTTAATATATTTTCTGAAAATTGTATTATTTTGTTGAGAAATAGTTAAATTTGTAATAAATTAAAACTTCGGATAAATTTTATTGATCATATTCTATTGACCTTCCTTTGTTCTTTTTACGTGCATACTAAAACATTTTTTTTTTCAATTTATCGTTCGTCATTGAGTTTCAAGGATTACTGAATATGGATTTGAACATTTTATTATCGAATGTTTTCGACACAATTGTTTGGTATATTGATATAATAATTTTTTAAAAGTCGTGAAGTCATTGACTTTAAAGTGCAATAAATGTTTTTATTCTATTTTACATTTATCATTTTTCCAAGTGGATCAAGTATCTTCTTAGATGTGTAGTAAGTCTATTTGCAACATTTGATGTAATTAGTAAGTTTTGAACTGTCATTTTATTTACCGATGTTAGCTGATCTTCTGAGTATAATTACACTTGTATTTATATATTCTAATCAGTGTGGGAACGTAAAAAATATATTTTATTTTACGATTGCTTTTTATCTTTATTTTCGTTTTATATATCGTGCATAAAATTCACATAAATGAATTAGTAATATTATGGCAGCCGCCCAAAAAATATTTCGAAAGTTAGACTTTCAATAAGAAATTTCTTTTTGATGAGTTAATTTTACAAGGTGTGAATTTCTAAAAATAGAGTGCATAAACCACATATTATACTGGATTACCATATTTTTAAAGCCGTACTTGCGAGCGTATATCAAATTAATAAATTTACTTTTGAATTTTTTCGAATTTTTTGAATCTTCAATAAATTATATTCAAAGTGAATTTTTTTCTATAAAAGATACGCACACACGGAATACAATTTGAGATTTTTGTGCAAAGAAATTTTTTTTCGCAAAAATAAATTTTTTTGTATGGGATTTTGAAAAATCTCAACAATTGAAAAAAAAATTTTTGTTCGTGTGTGCGGATACCGCACTTTTATTGATTACAGCTCCGGTATGCATCTGGGTATTAACTGCATCACATATGTACTCACAACTAAGCAATGAAAGTTTTGGAGCTGTAATCAATAAAAGTGTGTTAATCTTTATATAAAAAGTTCACTTCAAATATAATTTAATGAAGTTAAATTACGGATAATTGACAATACTATACGTGAGGAGTTTTTTTTAGTACGTGAGCAGTTGTGTAATACAATGCACAATAAATAATTTTTTCGATGAAATTCGATATTTTTTATTATTTATAACAAAGCATTTTTATTTTTGTTTGAATCCATAGATAATTTTGTGACCGATGAAAACGTGTGCATCGTTTTGTACTCAAAAAGTACTTTGCCGATATTAAACCAATGGTAGGCTACATATCAAATTGACTATGAAATTTACATTAGCAAGCATCACTAACTGTTATTCATTGAACTGAATGAAAACAATGTTCTGGCAAAGAAATTTAGATTCAGTTATGCCTGAATCATGATAAATATGTTTTCGTTGATATTTTATTGCCTTTTAAAAAACACTGTTTTTTTTATCATTTGTCACCTAAATACGCATGCGGCTTTAGGTTACATCAATTGCTTAAATTGTTCTCATATATATGTGTTTGTATATATTGCATTCAAACTTTATTCTCTAAACAACTCTGAAGAAGAATTAAATTGCAATCAACCAATGAGAGCAATCACAATATTCATAAACCATTCGATGATAAGATGAAAGAAGAAATAAAACGTTGCTGATAATTTTCTGGTTATTTCCTTTTTTATTATTGGTTTTTAAGCAAACACATTGACATCAAACGCAAAATTACCAATAAATTTCGTGTCAGACTTACAATACAAGGATTTTAAATGATAAGAAAAATTTATTCGCCTGTAACTCAGATGAATTGTACATCAAATGAACTATTTCAGAAAAAATATATCGGGTGCGATCAGTCAATTTCAAAGATTTGATTTGAACACAACTTGATCGAGAATTTCAATTTAAAATTTGAAATCCGTCTTATTTTTTCATTTTGAATAATTAAGAGAAAATCAAAATCATTTCAAGCAGGAATTTATTCATTTAAAGTCAAGACGGTGATGTGGCTTGATTGTCACTTTTTCAAAAATTTATATAAATTTCCCGTTTCAATAAGATCTTTGAATAGGAAATACGCATAGAAATAAGAACAATATTGTTATCAACCATTCAGGATAGGGTTTCGTTGAAATTCAATCCATCGTTTCAGTAAAAATAGAAGGATAACATCGACTGTGTAAAAGGATGGCAGATAAAATTAAGGTGGGAAATAATGGCTTCGTTATTGACCAAAGTGATGGACATGTAAGTCAATTTTTACATGATGCCGATTTCGTAGAAAAAGTCAAAGATCGGATTGTTCTAGATTTGTTTGAAAATGGAATTTCATAGCAATGAAAAAGGGAATTTTTCATTTGAAATATTCCATTACGCAACTGTTCTGAGACATAATTTGATCATTTAAATCTTTTTTCATTCATGCCTGATAATATTTAACGAATACGATTGTCATCGTAACGGGCATTTAAACACATGTTTAAACAATTGGAAAAGATTAATTTGTTTGAACAAAATATTGTCATAGTAATAAACAAAATCATTCCAATAGACGTGATGATAAGAGAGAAAATACTCTTTCTGCATTTCGTATGATGTTAAAGATAATCATTACTATTCTCTTATGGAATTTTAGGCAATAAAAATCAACGCATGCCCCAAAGATGATGAATCTGTCAATGGAATAATTCCAAATCAAAAAGAACGGCCAACATGGACGAATCCAACACAATTTTTGTTTTCATGTATTCAACTATCAGTTGGATTGGGCAACATTTGGCGATTTCCATTCACATGTTATAATAATGGTGGTGGCGCCTTTATTATTCCATATGTGATTGTATTGTTCATCATTGGAAAACCAATGTATTATTTGGAAACATTCTTGGGTCAATTCTCGAGTCAAAGTTCTTTAAAACTGTGGGAAATCAATCCGGGATTCCGTGGAATTGGTGCAGGTCAAATTATCACAACCTCATTGGTCACCACATATTATGCTTCGATAGTTGGATTGACTGTGTATTATTTGTTTGCTTCATTCTCGTCACAACTACCATGGTCAGTTTGTCTTCCAGAATGGGGACCCAGTTGTGTTGATTCAGTTTCAAAAGACAACTCAATATTAAATGATGTTACAATTGCCAATTCTTCTGAACGATCAAGCAGCTCTGAATTATATTTCGTGTATGTTCTATATTGATTGTATATTCCAAATTAATGGTATTTCATAGTTGTATGAATGTGTTGAATTTGCTTGTTTTTTTTAGAAAATCAGTTCTAAATCAAACATTGGACATTTCAAATGGAATTGGTAATTTGAATATTTCATTTATATTTTTAAATATTTAATATCAATATTTATTCACCTATTAAAGGCTATCCAAGTTGGCGTTTAGCATTAGGCTTAGCAGCAGCATGGGGAATTGTATTTATTGTGCTTTTTCGAGGCATAAAAAGTTCCGGAAAATATTCATATTTTCTCGCTTTATTTCCATACGTTATAATGCTTGCTCTTCTAATTCGCTCGGTCACACTTGAAGGATCAACAAAAGGTATTCTCTTTTTACTTACACCGCAATGGCATGAGCTGTTAAATCCAAAGGTAAATTCTCAACATATTTTCTGATAAACATTTAACATTCTTATTCATACTGAAAAATTCTAAATTGTGCATCTAATATTCTGAATTATTCCACAGATTTGGAGTGAAGCCATACAACAAGCATTCTTTTCATTAAGCGTTGGACTGTGTTCTATTGTGGTTTTTTCATCATACAACAAATTTGACCATAACTTATATCAGTAAGTTTTACCATTCAATTGAAAAAAAAACAACATCCTCTCAAATAAATAAACATCTCCCTTTCTCAGTATTTCTATTTCTATTTGTCATATGTCTGTTTACGTTTTTATCTTTGTTTTATAGCCTCATCAAATAACTAATAAAAACAATTTTCTATTCATTCATACATTTCAAAAATTGTTTATAAAAACATTGTTCAAACTTCATTTCCAAATATGCAATGAATCATCAAGGAGAACAGACAGTATCATAAGAAAGGGAAAAAAGTATTATTGTATGTATTACATATGACATACTGAATTTAGTTGAAATGAATGAAATTCCTCTCTTTGTTTAACATTTATACAAAATCTACATTCAACTAACAATTAGATTTTTGATTGTTTCAAAAGTCAAAGTATCAATTGTATCTTCATCATTCCTATATGAATTGGTGTGTGTGTGTATGTCTGTATGTGTGTGTCACAGTAAATTTTTTTAAAAAATATTTTCGCATCATTTCAAGTTATTAACTTTTTAATTTTAATTAATATAAATTTGAATGGTTTTCTTCACTGATTAGAACTGTAATGATAGTAACAACCCTCGATACATTCACATCCTTAATTGCTGGCATTACAATATTCGGAATTTTGGGTAATTTAGCACACAATATGCAAATCGATGATATATCGAAAGTAGTTAAAAGTGGAACTGGACTTGCCTTCATTTCATATCCAGACGCAATAAGCAAATTTGAATATGTGCCACAGGTCTTAACAATAATTGCAGAATAATTGAAATGACAATATATTCGATTAATTTTAATTTCACAGGTTTTTGCAGTGCTTTTTTTCTTAATGCTAATGCTTTTAGGCATAGGAAGTGTGGCTGCATTGTCAAATGTTGTTGTGAGTGTACTGTGTGATCAGTTTCCAAATCTAAAATACAGTCAATCCACAGCGATAACAACAATTTGTGGATTCCTACTCGGTTTAATATACATAACGCCGGGTGGGCAATGGATGACAACATTAGTCGATTATTATGGTGGAACATTGCCATTATTCGTATTGGGCATTTTCGAGATATTTGCAATCTTTTATTTTTACGGTTTGGAAAATGTATCCATTGATTTACAGTTTATGACAAAGCGTCGAGTATCGTTTTATTGGCGAATTTGCTGGTTAATCTTAACACCAATCACCATGCTGATTGTTTACATCTATTCCAGTATCACTGCAGAACCATTAAAATATTCAGGTCTTGATTTTCCAACTGGCTATCGCATATTAGGATGGGCAGTTTTTATATTGCCAATGATTCAAGTTCCAATTTGGTGCATTGTTCATTTCATAAGAATTCCATTGCCACCATCAAAGGCCATTTTTGAGGTTTTTAAAAGTAGCAAATTATGGGGACCACGCAAACAGAATGATCGAAATGAATGGATAAAATATCGGGAAGAGGTTAAATTGAGAGCCCGAAATATTGCACACTTATCGGGCCATTCCAAATTGATCAGAAAAATCAATTTGGCTTTTGGAAGATATTGAACTACATACTTATTTAATTTTAACAAATTTTTAATTTTTAATTTTTAATTGAAAATAACAATTTTTATTATAACTATTATTGAACATACAAATTAGTTGTTTATTATTTCATAGATTGTGATCACCTTGAGACCGAAATACGGTTCTTTGATTCATTTAGAACGCACATTTCATGCTGTCGCTAAAAATCATATTGTTCATTTCCTGCTCATTGATATTCATCTTAATAAACTGAGAATTTCTCAAGGTTGTGCTTTTGTGTGTGTGAGTGTGTGAAAAACTCGTTTAAAAATAAAATACTTGAACAATGTTGAAAAGGTGGAGCTCAAGTGACTCTGTGCACTATAATTTATTTCCCTTTATGTTTTGTCCGTTTCAAAATATCACATTTCACAATTAAAATATGCAAAATGAGAAAATTTCAACGGAACCGCAATATTTATACTTGATTTGAATTGTAACGAATTTTCTATTTCCCCTGAATTAATATTGTCAAATACATTGTCTGTCAAATGTCAATGGAAATGTCACGTAGATTTTGACAGAACAGTTTGTTTATTATTTTTCTAGATTCTCATAAATTGCAATGCTTTATACATTATTTATTCGTTTAATTTAAATATAAAAATAAAAAACATGATTATGGACGACGATATAGAGACAAAACGAGAAAACATATCAATTTTGGCAAGAACAATTTCGCATCGTAAAGTATTTTATGAAGCAAAAAAGGAATCAACAGAATCTCCGGAAAAATGGTTAAATCGAATCAAGGAATTGGCAAATTTGTGTGAATTTGGCGGAATTTGTGAATTTATTGTTTTGGATAAATTTATCACCGGATTGGAAAATGAAATAATTGATTATTTGACATCGTGTGCTAAATGTTTGGACGTTGAGAATTCATTGGAATTTATTCGAATGTATGAAAGGCAGAGTATTGATTTAAACGATCCAATTTCAAACAATCAAACTGAAGATTCATATCAAGGTGGACAAGAGTCGGTACGTTAACATAACTCAAGCGCTAAATGAACATTAAATTCATATGAATGCAAATTATTTAGGTTTTTTCCGAGATTTTGCTGACATGTGACAGCGTGGCAATTGCCGAAAATGACGAAATAATCAATGAAAGTCCGGAGCATTTCATCGATGAAATGAGCAAAGATAGCGATTTTCTGAGTAGCGATACTCAAGAAATTGTAAGCATAAGAAAAACACGGTCCGCAAGTCAAAGAAAATCAAAAGTAAAAAAACAAAAAATACCAAAAAATTCAAACAAAACAGCGGACAATGGAATAACGGATCCAAATGCACCGCGACAAAAAAGAAAATACAAAAAGAGGGCTGTGAAAGAAAAAGAAACCTTCGAATGCGAAATTTGTCATTATAAATGCTTACATCAATGTATGTATGAAATGTTTCCATTCGTTTACACAAAATTCTAGAACATTTTTCGTTTTTGTTTAGGTCATTTACGACGTCATAAATTAATTCATGAAAATGAAAAATCCTTTGTTTGCCACATTTGTGGCAAAGCATTTAATTTGTTTATTAATTTAAATGCACATATTAGAAGGCATATTGGATATGTAAGTTTATATTTCTGCAGTTTGTCTCATTGACTAAATTTGTACCTTGTCTCATTTTTGTTTTTTTCATTCAATATTTAGAAGCCTCATGAATGTGATGTTTGCAAAGCATCTTTTATGGATAAAACAAGATTAAGATTACATATGCGAACTCATACAGGCGAAAAGCCATTTTGTTGCAATGTTTGTGGGAAGAAATTTGCGGATCAATACTATTTGAAAGTGCATACGAGATTGCATGTATGTTAAATTGATTTAATTCAATAAATTGCAATTTATTCAATAATTTGTTTATTAATGTTTTCAGACGGGTGAGAAACCATTTCAATGTGATCAATGTCAAAAGTCTTTCTCTCAATCAAGCAGTTTGTCAGTGCACAAAAAGAAGAATTGTATAATTGTTCAAGCGACATATAAATAATTCATATTGATATAAACATTTTCAATCATACTAATACATAATACAGCATCATGTAAGCAATGTTGTTTACTAAACATTATATTTAATATATAAATTTCCAGTTTTACACCGGCAAATATATTTAGAAATAAAAAAAAAAAAAATGTTTTGTTTTATTGAACTTGAAAAATGGAAAATAATGAAATAAAATGCTCATCATCATGACGATGGAATTTTCTGGAATATAAGAATTACTGGATTCAATTTGTGGGAGTGAGATTTATTTCTTTTTTTCAGTTTGGTTGAGAAATTGAACACGTTCAAGAGGTTTTGTTATTTGCTTAGAGGAAGTTATATTCAAATTTTTTGAAATATCCTTTCATTGTTGAAATTTTACTATCGATTGCGCTTTGTTATGTTCCATTTTCTTTCGATAAATTGAAGTGACAATGAAATTAAATAGAACGGATTTGACCTAAAAACTGATTCAATGGCATTTCTCTATATCTCATTCGAAAAATCATCTATAAAAAAAAAAATGCCGCGTAAATTTGCCGCTCAAAATGAATCATGCATACAATTATGCAAAATTGAAAAAAGAAGCTACTTTTGATTCTTTCCTTCAATTATATAGTAAAATGAGTCAAAAATAGCTCGAATCCTTTTTAAGTCGTTTTTTTTTTATTTTTTCTTTTCCATTTAAACAATCCTTTCATCAAAGGTTGTTGTCTTCAATGGCCTTTTCACATAGATCTGTGTGAAACTTCCGGTGTAACGTATAAACACATAAAAAGGCGCACAATATAATCGTGGTTAATGAACTCTAAAAAAATGAGAGACGGAGACAAAATGAGAGAGAAACGAGAAAGAGAGAGAGAAAAAGAGAGAGAGAAAGAGAGAGAGAGAGAAAAAAAAAAAGAGATAAGATGACAATGAGTGTCAGGATCGTCACACAAAAGAACTATTTTCGTTAAGTATTTACAAGTAGGTATTACCTCATATTCATACTCATCATCGATTTTTTTTATTAATTTTCGATATGAGAATAGGTTAAAATAGTACGTAGTTAGATGCTCTATTTTTTTTTATAAATATATTTGTCATATTTTATTCAAAAAAATTCCCTTTGTGATTCATTTTCTTGTATTGCATTGCTTTCATTGTTGGTTGCGATATGAACTGGATTTATATACGTTGTAAGGCCATTGTCAACAAGTTTAGTATGAAAAAAGGGGGCGTGTATTTATTGTTTGCATTTATCTGTGTATATGAAAAACGTTTTCATTACATGATCCCTTTTCAAGTGCGGCAACAAAAAAAAAAAGGCAAATTGTATCACTTTAACTGAATTTCACTCTTCATAACATTCAATATTGCTATTGTCTAGCCATTTCAATTTTCCCACTTCATATCACTTTGAATGAAGAAGACCTCGAAGTTCGTGAGGAAAGAAGAAATGAAAAAAACCCCAACAAACTTTTGGCTCAATTTGATTTCGTCCTTTGCAAACGCAAAATATATGTCTCGATCTCCTTGAATAGTGGTGGGGGTATTGGAATTTGTTTATAAGAAGGGTACATTGAATGAGCATGCGCTCAGTTACAATTTATGAAGTGAAGTAAATAAACATCTATATACGCGATAGAAGTTTTGTGCATTAATATAAGGCTATTAATCGGATACAGAATACGATTTTCTTGTCGTTGTTGTTGTTGTTGTTGTTGAAATAAAAAAAAAAGATTTCCCGAAGATGTCTGAAAAAGCATTTAACTTAATGAAAAGTTTAAAATCAAACAACGCTGATGAACTAAATTTTAAATTGAGTCCATTGCGAAAAAATCGAAAACCACTAATGGAAAAAAAGCGTCGAGCTCGAATAAATGATTCATTGGAGACACTTAAAGAAATTTTATTAAAAAATACAGTCGCAATAACACAAGGCACACGACCAACAAAACTAGAAAAAGCAGACATTCTTGAGATGACCGTAAGATATTTACAAATGTTGCACAAACGTAATCCGATGCCAAGTGTAAAATCGTCCGAGTGTTGTGTTACATCGACAACTTCTGTTCAAAATTCCTTGAAGCAAAAATCAATTTCCAATATTGAATACTATAATCGACCATTTAAACAAACTAAATCAAAACGTACCATCGTCGAATCAGACAAAGAAAATATTCCAATCAATGGATTAATTGGATCAAACGTTAACACCTTTCGAACGAGCGAAAGTAGCGCCTTTAGAATCATTTCAAATTCAAATGATTTTCAAAATAAAAGTGAACACTATCATAAACAAAATAACGACCAATCAGATCCTTGGCGACCATGGTGAACGCAAAATTTAACTATTTGTATATTCTCGTTTTGAGGCTGTGATAGATGTTTAAGATAAGACGTGTTGAGTTTTGACTTATTATTCTTTAGTTATATTAAATGTGTAAAGAATTAATTCAGTAAACATTTAAATTCATCTTTAACTTTTTGACTATTTATTTTTTGTTTCGGTTACAGTTTTACTCTGAAAGTTTTTTCTTTTTTTTTTCAAATGAATAACTATTATTTTGCACTGTTTCTGTTATTGATAATGTGGATATTGAAAATGCTTCTTTTGTTTAACTATTTATGTTTTGTATATAATATTAAAGATTAGGTAACATTTTGCTATTCAGTTTTGATATCAAATTTCAGCGTTTTTCCTTCTTTTTTTTTTAATAAAAAAATTATGTACAGTCTAATTGTTTGTATAAAAGTAGAATGCACTTTTGAATAAATAAATAAATAAATAAATAAATAAATAAATAAAAAAGTGTTCGAGAAAATGTCTCGACCTATTCTTTACATTCTAATGCGACTATACATTTTTACAGTAAATTCTAGATTTCTATCTGTTTAAGAGAAGATATTGAAAAATCTTCCAAAATAACCAAATCCAAACGAACTGTTTGCTTTCTTCTTTTTACTTGGCTTTGTTTCTGATGATTCATCTTTGTTTTTATCCTCCGTCTTTACGTCATTGTATTCATCATCATAATCCTGGAAAAAGCGTTTTTTTCATTAGAACTAATCCATTTGCATTGATATAGAGGTAAATTTATTCAAATTATACTCACATCATCTTCTTCGGCATTATAGTCTTTTTCAGCATTGTTATTGTCCTCATTCTGATTTTCGTCATCAGTTTCGGTTGATTCGGCTTTTTCTGTTGTTGTTTGTTCATCATCAGCGGTCAAATTTTCAATAGTTTCTTCAATTGTCTCAATAATTGAATCATCATCTTTGTCATCGGTTTCAGCTTTTAATTTGCTTGCAGAATTTTTAGGTGATTTTTTAACGACTTCAGGTTTTTTTTTAGTTTTTTCATCATCTTTACGATCAATATTGATGGCTTCATTAGGTTTTTTCTTTTCATTACTATTGCCACCAAGGAAATCAGTTACAAAATCAGTGGCACTACCAAGGAAACGAGTTAATCCAAAGTCATCATCATCATCATCACCACCACCACCTCCTCCTAAAATTCCACCTGAAACCAAATGAAAAATTTAATATTTCAGAATTCTTAAGCAAAAACAGTGAGCTTTGATACTCACCCAGGACATCACCAACAAATCCACCTGGTCCTGGAGCTTCATCTGAATCATCATCATCGTCGTCATCATCATCATCATCGTCATCTCCTCCAGCCACTAAAATTTGAAGTTTTTTTTTTTTTAAATTCGAAAAGAAAATGATTAAATTCATCATTTAAATTCTGTGTTGAACAAAAAGTTCACTCTCAAATTTTATCAATTGAAAATCATCTAAATTTCTTAAATAAATAGAAAACTTACATTCTCCAATTCCAAGTGGATCATCGTCATCATCATCATCATCATCATCGTCATCATCTGTAATATTTGGTGGCAATGGTTCAGCTTCCATTGTCGCTAAACCTTTTGGTCCGAATTGAAAGCATGAGACACGTAGTGATGCTTCAACATCATCATCAGCACGAAGTTCTAATCCTAAGCATGCTTTGAAATTTTCTTCTTGTCGTGAAATTCCATAAACTCGTCCACAGAAGCGATTATAACCACCAGGAAGTGGCAAACAGATTGGTGTTGGTCGCCGACTATCAACTGTTCTTGATGCCAACACTAAATCACCGTATTTAATTCCAATTGACAATCGATCATTATCTAAATAACGTACAGTAGCACAACCTGGTCCACGAATTGGAATCAAAGGGATTGTAAAGTCACGACAACATTTACACGATGATGATGAACATGAACAGAATTTATTGATTGGATTTGGATCATTTTCATTTATTGGTTTATCTGTTGATGGTTTGGAATCAATTTCGTTATTTTCCACTGAAATTGGTTTTACATCTGTAGTTGGATTAACAATAGCATCCGATTCTACTGGATTAATTGTAGCTTCTTGTGAATCGGTCAATTCTTGAACTATTTGAATGTCTTGGCTGACAATATCTTGACGAACGGAATTTTCACCCGATGTAATATTTGCTTTTAATGTTGTCACTTCGAGTTGTGGATCAACGCGGGCTATTCGATAAAATGTATCGTTTAGTACAAAATATTTTCGAATCGAAGAAAAACTTCGTATTACCTAAACGCCTGTTGACATTCTTCGATGAAACAAACGCGACAAGCGCGCATATTAACAAGAATTCCAAAATCACTGGTATTTTCATATTTCTATTGTGTTACTGGATGGTTGAAAATTAAAAAAAAAAAAAAAATGAAATAAATAAACGGATAAGAGAGTAGAAGAAAAACGATTTCAAATTTTTAAAATGTCATACGAAAGGATTAACATAATTTGAAAGTGTTTTTAACAATAGATTCTTAATTAGAAAGTTGCATGATTTAACGAAAATTTGTTCATTTGATGAATTCATTCTTTCTACATATTTCAATACATTTCATTCATTCTAATTTGTTTCACTTTCGTGAATGGTCAACAGATATATTGCCGTTATTTTCTTTTAACAATTTATACAAATGAGTTCACACGTTTTAACGATATCGCTTCTCTGCACTTAACGAAGTTTCTTATTCAGAAAAGTGATAAACATTGAGAGAATCACACATTATACTGTGAATCATAGTTTGTGATTTTCGTCAAATAGAGCCATTTCTAGAAATATGAAACACATCTAAAAAAAAAATTGAAAGTTTTTGACGAAAAAATAAGTGGATCACGTCCGATATTCGGAATTATTGACATCATAACTGACGATCACACCCATTATTCGAATGAATACAATAAGATTTCTGTTTCGTAAATACGTCAAAGTTTTATGTCTTCTCAATTTTTTTTACTTAAATCTGTTCGACAATAATATCGCGATTTCTATCTGTTCTGCGAATGAAATGAACAAAACTTTCATTATTTCGTTATTTCAATTTTAGAAATGGTGTGTTCTCGTTTTTTTTTTTTTTTTTTTTTGCAAAAATTTTCTTTTGTTCACCTGAAAGTGTGTGCATCTATCACTATCATCAACCGCACAATTATGAACATTGATTTTTGAACAAAATTCTCAATGAATTCAAACACATATTCAGGTCAACATTTATAATGAAATATGCAAATATTTAATAATACCAAACAATTTGCATGGATAACGGAAATTGAAATGATTTAAACTGTAAATCAAATCAATGATAGTATTGTAGTATTATATGGAAATATAAAATCCATCGAAGTGTAATTTTCAATCGATTTTCGAACAAAGACAATATTTCTTTTCATCAAACGATTCTACATGAAATGAAATGAAATGTGTAAATTTATGTATGTAAAAGCAAAGTGTTTTGCATTATTTGATGTGTTTCAGAAACAAAATGATCTGTGCTCTCAGATTAGTAATCTAAAATTACCGATCTAACAACGGTTATTGATGCGTAAAACACATGAAAACAAACAGTATTTATGTAAAGAATTCTACAGGAAAAAAAAAAATTCCATTTTGTTTTTCACAAAAAAAAAAGAAAAAAAACTGAAGATTGAAGAACATTCAAACAAATATTTAGACTCAATGTATCACACGAAAAAAAAATTGGTTAAATTTGCGGTTCAAAGTAAAATGATTGAAACTTGAGAAACATTTAAATGGTATGGAGCTCGCGCCAGACAAGATGTATAAACTACAATCAACTCTTCTTAATAACGCCGAAACAATTACATTCCGCAATTAAGTTGTTACATGTTTTGAGTAATTATTCTGTTTCTGTTCTTTATCTTCTTTATCCAATTTGAATTGCGTTTTGAAAGAGATTTTTCATGTAATAACACACGCGAAGTATAAATATTAAGATATTATGTAATCTCATAACTGATCATTTAACGGTGATATTGTTGAATTGCACTTTAGAATAAACTCAATTCTTTTGGAACTTTATTGAATTTTCAGAACTTTAAAAAAATTTCATTGGAAAATTATATTTGTTTTTCTTTGAAAATTTGTCTCAATCACTCTCAATGGCTTTAAATTTGAATCGTTGAATTTTATATTATTTGATTTATTGTAAAATATTTTTCAAAAAAAAAAAAAAGAAAATCCGTGTCTCAAATTCAGTTTAGTTAATTCTATATGATGAATTCACCTTCTTTGGATATTCAACCTGAGCGACTCACGATTAAATTTCCACGATTGAAGTGTTTAATGTCTATCAGTCGACTGAATGTACGATGAGTATCTGCTTGACGATGTAATGTATGTTCCAACTAGTCTGTTAAGTTTTCTGATCACAGTGCTGCACAAAACAAAACCACAAGCTGAAAAAGTAAGTGTATGCAAAAGAGAAAAGAAGAGAAGAAAACAAAATATCAATACGAACCAAACCAAACCAAACCGAACTAAAACTTGAAAGCGTCTATCTTTTGCGTTTATTATGTTCTGTCTTTCTTATGGTCTTGAGGAAAAACTCACTCAATTCATTAGCCCATACGTTTGAATGAGATAATATAATATTCGGTACATTCTTTTTATCACGCAACATAACAAAACCAAACGGTTTTATCGAATGTGCCAAGGTTTCAAATGATTTAGTTTTGCTTTCATCTTGTTGAATATTCAAATCACAATAAAAAAAAAAAAAATAAATAAATAAATATCTGTGGAACCAATTGACAATATCATTATATTTGGCCAAATGGCCCATTTATAATTTCTCCAAAAACAAAATCCAATCCGAACTTTTTTTTTCAATGCATTTTATCAGCATTTCCATTCAGTCGATGAGTGAAAATACATTTATGTTATTCAAGTGAAAACAATATTTCTTCTTCGTATTTTCTTAATGAACCACAGAAAAAAACAAGATATGATTTATATGATAAATTTATTTTAGAATTACAATATCGCAATTAAGACATATTATATCGTTGTTATGTTTGTTTAAACTGTTAGTTATTAATAAGACAAGCTATGCAGTCGAAGACGAATGTAAAAAAAAAAAAATGAAATAAAACTACTTGAAGTCAAACTTTCAAAATATCGAAAATGGATTCTTCTTCAAATTATTCGGTTATTCATTACGTACTAAAAGAAATAGAAAACAAAGAGAAATTTGGGTCATTGTGTCTCTTTTAAGTGACGCATTTTAAGTCAATAGTCTGCACACAACAAGGTGTGTGCATGCATTGAACAATGGATTTAAATCTTTAGTTGGACTAAAGGTATTGGATTATAAAAAACAAAAATACTATTAACCAATGAGAATAATCGATATATGTATGGTTTTTCCCAAATTGCAATTTGGTTAAATTGGATTTTGGTAGAAACATTCTCTTATTTTCAAGTAAAAGTTTTCTTCCAATCATTTCGTGTAATATTAATCAAAATAATTTTCATGAAATTAGCAACTTCTGTAAAAAATACAAGTTTTTTTAAAGTATTTCAAAGAAGTTTTTCTTACATATAGCAACGTTCTTGGCGATACTTCTGAATGATTAATTTAGATCACCCTGTGACTAGTTAAAATCAAATTTGTTGCGATACGTTTATAAAATTAAATGCTAGAACAGTTGTTGTTGTTTTTTCATTCGTTTGTTTTCAATTCAATCGATCGATCGCATTACAGTCACAGATTTGATTTCTGCCTTTCTTCATTTCTCCTTTTTCTTCCTCTTTTCCATTATAAGCGTTTGATTCATTGTCATTCAGAAAACGCCAGTCGAACATTTTGTGTGCTATGAATTTCTTTGACAACTATTATTATGTATTTAGACCAGAGCTCAATCCAGGCATATCGTACTCGTAACACATTCTTACGCATACGTTTACTGTAGCATGCATTTAAGAATAATATTAAGTACATTCGGCGGATAGCTACGTTTGATCGCAAAAATTATGCATTTCACGACCAACATTTTTGATTAAACCGATAAATAAGATTACCAAAGACAAATTAGTTGAACCACATAATAATCAAAACTTTCATATAAATGCAATTCAATATATTGATTTTTGCTTCAACAATGGGTATACTCATTGCATTTTTTTCAATCCAGAATTGAAAGAATGCATTTTTTTAATCTGTTAATAATTGAACAAATTGGATGGGTTTGCATCAGTTTGCTATTGAGATTATGAGGAAATGTGATATGTGTGTGATTCGTATGAAATTTAATAGTCAATGAGTTAACGAAAAAGTAGGACAACAGGTTGATGGAACACTGTTTAAAGAATAGAAACCGGTTGATCATCGGGTTCATCGATACTAGCGAATGTAAAAATAGTTGATAATTTTAAAACGAAACTCATACATTTCAGCTGTTAAATTGATTTGTTGAAGGAACACCTTTTCACACAACAAATCCAAGAAATAAAAACAAAACGATTTTTAGCGGTGAATTTTTTTTTTTTTTTCTTCAATTTTTTAAATGATCCAATTCCTATTCTGCATTATGAATAATCATTATAGATTTTACGACTAATCCACAATGAACCATAATAACCAAGCGGCAATTCTATCATCAAATGCAATGATTTTCGTTCTATAACTTTAACTTACATAATTTTTAACTGAACCATGGAATTTCTAGAATGTGCGCCCATGTGCAAAATTACGGCTCTTTCCGTCGCTGCATTCATTGTTTGTTTTCTTTTTTCGTGTGTGCAGTGCAAATTTATTAGTGCATTGAGACCATATAAAATTCAAGTTCGCACATAAAACGAATTAAGAGTGATAAACATCATGATGAAAATCACTTTTTACTTTGCACTTATCTTTGCGCGTCTCGAATCAGATAATGTGAGCATATCGGCTTCGCTTATTTTGATCCATTTTCCATTAAATAAGTTTTTTTTTTTCTCAAATGATTGCATCAGTTCATATACTTCATTTTTCTTTATGCATTTTCAGTTATTCATAACACTTACCCGATAAATATAAATAACACAGTGATGAACATAATTTATGACGTTTTTTTTTTCCACCAAATATTTTTTATTTACATTTAATTATGAAGTTTTTCAATATAATAAAAAATAATAATTACAAACGAGTAAACTAAAAATAAGATTTAGTGATCAATTACAACATAAATTGCATTGAGCATTGCATATTTTTTTTTTTATTGCTTTTACATAAACTTCAAATGAAATGATACCAGTAATGACTGGTATCTTTTCTTTTCTAATTGAAAAAGAAAAAAAAAACGAAGAGAATTGTTATGCATGTTAATCAAGTTGAAAGTTAATTTGAAAACTAAATGTCCAGTTAAAATTTTTAGGCAATATCACAAAAGTTATTACACGCTGATCAAGAATTTGATTTACATGACTAGAAAGTAAAAGAGAATCAGTTTTATTCATTAAATGATTTGGCAAGTTATGAAGAGCAATGAATTAGATTTCAGATTCAATGATGCGTTTAAATTTGACTATGGTCGGCTGAAAAATCGTATTTGGATGTAAAAAGTTTTGAATTTGATCGTGGATCTTCTGGCGTCCATATGCGTGCAAATAATTTACAACCAGCAATTCGATCACCTTTCCTATGCCATGATAGTGAATGCATCATTCCATTACCTGTGAATTGAATTAGAAATTATTTTTTTTTTTTTAAATAATTTTCATCGAAAATACTCATCAAAATGATATCAAAAAAAGAAAAAAAAAAATGATATTAATGAAATAAAATGTTGTCTACATTAATACAAATATAAATACAGTATCAATGCTTTGCTTTCATTTCATTGCAAACTTAATGCATGAATGAGGGAAAAATCACAAAAGAACATGAATAAACGAAAAAAAAAAACGATGAATTTCCTATTTTATCGTTTAAAAAATTATTGAGGCATATTATTTAGTGTTTATAATCTCATTCAAATGTGAACCACATAAATACGGTAGAACTCTCAAACCTCCCCCACTCTCCCTATTCAATTGCAATTGTTACATAAAATCAACGTGTATCTATCGTGTTTGCAGTGCAATCGGCTAATCCTGCCCTTCAAATTCAACGCTTCTGAAAATGTTCCCCTTATATCGCGCCTATGTAATTATTTGTTGCTTTAACATGTGAAATTTGCTACGGTACTCCAGATGTTTTACTATAACAAACGAATGAATTGAAATAGTATTAGATCGATTGTTCGTCGCGGTGATGATATACCGTTTTTATATGAACTAAGATTATTACGGTACAATTGTTTATGGTGAATCTTCAACCACAAATCAAGAAAAATGGACGGTTTCATGTGGCGCAAGTTTATTTTTTCTTTAAGAAAATAATATGAAAATATTTTATTCAGTTTTATAAGGATTACCATAATAACGCAAATTATTATTAAAACAATTTTTTTTTTTTTTTTTGAAACAATTGAGGTGATATAGAAGGATCTTTTGCCATTTTTTTTTTACTTTTTTCAATGTTTTTAATTTTCTGTTACAATGGAATCGTCTTTCACTACAGTTAATCATGACCAAATCCGGATTGTGTGAAAAACATTACTTGCGCCCCGGAAAACACACCAACGCAACTTTCTCATATTAACGGAAAATAAATAAAATTCACACCACTGCATGGTAAATTGAACGACCCGAAATATTTTATGTTTTGCTCCGTTTTTCGTGCACATTCAAAAGACCGATTTGTGTTTTTGTAATTTCTTCATGTTTATGCTTTGCTTTTTACTTAATGTTCATCAGTAACAACAAAACCATTTTCGACAATTTTCATACACTGTTTGGACCGCAAGAAAATAAGATATTTAGTCTCAGTCACGCGATTTCTATGCAGTAAACATATAAAAAAAAAAAAAAAAAATATGCAAAGGGATGTTCGCATAACAAATACAATACAATTTGTTTGCAATTCATTCAGTTTGAGGCACATTAACACAAGGGTAAACATAAATATGTTTTGTGAGCAATGATTCGCATTTCATGTTTACACGATCTAATTGAGTGGGGTTTGAATTCTGGCACTTTATTCATCATCGGATAGTTAACATACAAATATAGCGAGCGCACAAAGTGAGCATCCGATAAAATACATCTAATTTTAATGCTGTAGGAAACATATAAGTACCTTCATTTCATGCACATTGCATCCACTTTACATTTAAACTAAAAATTGAATTTTTTTAAGCCTTCTAATCTGTTCTTAAGAGAATTGAAATTTTTTTATTCACTTTCAATTGGAAGATCAGAAGATTAGTAGAGGATTTTCTTTCGCAAATTCAATAGAAATTTTAAAATATATTCAATTCAGATCTATATCAACATTTTGGGGTCTTAAATCTAAAAAAAAAAAAAATGACTCAATAAATAAAACAATCATTGAAATACTGAACTTGTTCTTTTGAATTAAAATTTGTTGCAAGTTTTATAAAAACCAAATATAAAAATACTCAAAAATAAAATATGTATGGATTGTGTTCCGGTATCACAAATGAATATTCAATACTTCCTCAATTTAATTCACATTAATATATTGAAATATGTAATTATTGACATCTAGTTTGCACATCAACTCTATATGATTCACAACGATAGAGGAAATGTATAATTTGAAATTTGAATATATAAAAGCGGTAAATGGTTTTGTACTCTAGTTCCGGCTAGAAAAACATTTTGAGGGTTTGAAAATAATTTCCCCTTTTTTAATGAACATTATAGTTAATAGCAGCAATATTGAAACAGTTCAAATCTATTATTATTCAGCCCTAGAAATTGTTCGATAATATACAATAATTAGATCGACAACTCATAGTTTTATGTTGAAAACGAAATATCCATCTAAAGGGATACAATCGAATCAATGTTTTAATCTCATGTGATAGCGGTGTCAGTGACGTTTAATTTTTTTTTTTTTTTTCACGTGACGAAAGAAAAAGTGAAAAGCAAATATGATTTGAAATGATTGACAGAATATGTTCCAGAATCGAATTGCTATTGAATTACAGTATTTTTCTTTAATTGAGATCAAAACAATATGTTTTTGTCGCCGTCAAACAGATCGAGTCGGCGGCAAAGTTATGTTTAAATGTTTTATACAAAACGAAAAGGGGGAAAGTTTTTCCTTTTTTTTTCTTGTATTGTTGTTGTTTCCACTTGAATCGATATTGTTCGAGGCTATTGTTGTTTTTCGTTTGTCTTTTTTACAGTTTGTGCACGTGTACTATGTACACATTCAATCCCTTTTTTTTTCAAACCGCACAAATATTAATAAATAATAACAAATAATCATTCTGTTGTTTTGTTTTTTTTTTTCGCTGTGCACAACAAACAGTAAATTTTTGCCATACGACCCCGAATGGCCTCTTTGAAACAATTGTATTTATATTTTCGATAACGAAAATTATGCGCTAAATGTTCCAAGACATCAAATCGATTTGATATCTTTTTCAAACAAATTTATTTTACGCTCATTTTATAAACATTAATGAAAGCATAACAATTAGGTCTTGAAAATTAGAACATCTCTATGCTAATTCTTGTATCGAACAGGTTTTTATTGGGATTTGTGTTGATTGCAGAGATTTTATTATTTGTGTAGAACGTGTGCCAGCATACGTGCATCATGGGAAATACTTGCATATGGCATGTGTCATCAATTAGAGGTATTTATACGCTTTTCAATTCAACATTTTCACACACACACACATTATTGTTTGCTATTTTGATTAGGCGTTTAAATAAATAAAAAAAAAAAACATCAAATACTCACTTCGACACCTTAGAATGGTTTTTTTCGGTGGCACTTTAACAGTTTGCTTTTGAATACCAATGATACCAGATGCATTGCCATTTTTATCTTTTCTCACCATTTCACCAAGGAAGCTAATGTAGCTAATGGCCAATTTCAAGATATCAACTTTACTTAATTTCTTTTCATATGGTAATGTTGGTATATGGGCACGAAGGCCTTCAAATGCCTCGTTTATATTCTGCATCCGTCGGCGTTCTCGTAAATTGGCTGCTTGACGTTGTTGCGATTGTAAATTATGTGAACGGCGCGCTTTTGTTGGCCTAGAAATTTTAATTTTGAATTTAAATATGAAATATATTTGTTAATCTTCGACATTTTTTTTTTTTGGTATTTATGACAAGCTGATTTTTTGCAAGAAAAATTGTTATCGCTTGTCCAAAACTGTTTTGATAAATAAATTGAATAGCCTTTCAGCACATTTTTAATTAATGAAAATTCACATTGTACAAATATAAACAAACTTTTTTTGTAAACAAATATAAAAAAAAAATAAATGTAATATGTGAACAAGCATTTTGATTTTTTGTTGATTACATTTATCAATCAACACTTTTTTTTTGTCCGCCCCCAGAAAAATGTCAAGTGAAAGTGATAATTGTTCATTATTTACACAATGTTGAATATTCATTAATGATTTTACAATGAATTACTCACAATTTATCTAGATTATTTTCTTGATCACTATTGTACGAGCTATATAAATCACTATCAGATGAATTATCATTGCACAAATATAAATCGGCCGTTGATGCCGATGGATAGTCAAATATGTGTCGACTTGCCAAAGTTTCAAATTCAATTCCATCAAATGAAAACATTTCTTATGTCCGATTCGATTTCTGGATAATATCAATTTTTTTTCTTTTTTTTTTTTCTTTTCTAAACTTAGTTCTTTTTTTTTATTTTCTGATAAACATTTTCAAGTTAAACAAATGAGTTTTTTTTTCAACTAATCGCAATAAAGAACACAAAACTTGGTAATATTGTCCACTTTTTATGTGTTTAACATCCAACAGACAGCCGATCACTACTTGAATGCAACTTTATTTAAAGGGAACGTGGTTGTTTTATCAGCAAAATTACACCCTAGCTCATAGACGACCAAAAAAGTATCAAGTCCGGAAAGGAAAATTGGAGGCGTGGTTTCTACATGAACACCACCAATAAAACAACAATAGAAATAGGGGAAAGTGATACACAATTACATAACTGTTCCTTTTCATGGATAATGATATGGTCGTGGAAATGGATATCGATGTGAATGTTTAATGTTTTTAATTTTTTTCATTCTTTTTGTTTTTTGTTCTAACAATCGACTTATTTACGTGTTTACATAAAAATGAAAAAAGTATACAAACTGCCATATACTTACATTTTATTCCCAACAATTTTTCCATTGTTTACAACAAAAGTTTCAAATGCTTATATACTGAAAAAATGTGTATTCATTAATGCAATATTAGCTTTTACGTCATTTTTTTTAGTAAAAATTTCAAGTAAGTTTTTAGTAAAAATCAAATTTTATTGGAATCATTTTGTGGAATAAAGACATTTACTCGGTCTTCATTTCAGAATTTATTGGTTTTTCAGAATTTTCATCATCATCATTGCCTTCCAAAAATTCATCCCATTTTGACAGACGTTCCTTGCTTTCATCTTCCGTTTCTTTGACCTTAAACTTGGTTTTGCCATCCCAAGTTTCAGCGGTGAGCATACGTTTTTCAAAGTATCTTTTATTCATCATTTGTACAACTTGATCAGCTTCTTCAGGATCGCTCATTCGAACCTCTGCAACACCTTCTGGTTCACAACTGTAAACGACGACCTTTTTCACTGTGCCATATTTTGAGCATTCATCGCGCAAATTATTTTGATAATCAATGATTAAATCCACATGATTATCAAATATTTCTGGTTCAAATAAATTTTTAATTATAACAACACGTTCATGTTTGCCACGTTCGCCACGCATTGGTTCTGGTCGCCAATCCAATAATTTCTCTTTTAATTCTTTAATTTTTTGCTTTTCTTTTTTATTTCGTTTTGGTCTTAATTTCGGATTGTATTCACCACGCATTTGGAATTTTGCTCGTTGTACTTTAATTTTTCGTCCTCGTACTTCGTATTCATCCAGCATATCAATGGCCAATTGAACAGATTCAACACGAACGTAATTTACCAAACCATCTCCTTTTAATTGTCCACTTGGTTCAGCGTACAATTTTATTTTCATTTTTTTCGTGGTTGGATCTCGAAATATCATACCACACTTGGACATAATCTCAATAAATTCTTCTTCAGTTATGTCTTCAGGTAAATTTGATACATAAACCTTTGTGCATTGATCCGGTGATTCATCAAACCATTGCGGTTCTGCTTTCCGTTTACCAGTTGGTGCACTTTGTGGTTCATCCTTTTTGGTATCTAATGGCGGTGGTATTTCATTTGCTTGAGACGTGGATGGCTGCGTTGTGGATGTATTATCAATGAAACCATAATTTGCTTGATACATAGCCATAAAATCATCATCAATCTTTGGAAACCATGCTTTTTTCTCCTCATCCCAAAAGGTTACAACACCATCTGAATCAGTGTATAAACGCTCTCCATCAACAAATACCGAATTAGCAAATCGTTGATCGACATTTTTTGGTTCCCACTTATTAGTTTCCGGATTCCATATATAATGTTCATTTTCAAATCGATTTTCAACACCCTCAGATACACCATCCTTCAAGATCCACTGTTTAGTTTCTTTGTTCCATTGATATGGTTCATTTTCATATAATTTTGATGTGTCTGTTTCATGATTATTTTCATCCTTCGGTACCCACTGATTCTTTATCTTATCGAAAACATATTGACAATTTGTGGTTGGATGCGTATATATAGCTGTTCCATCACTTGTGTATGTTATATATTTTTCATAATCTGCATAGTTATTTGCATGTTCATTGTTATTGCCATTTTTATTTTCTTCATTTACTTCAACATTGGAACTTGTCTTAATATTTGAACCATTCTCAGATATTAATTCACTTTTGTCTACGACCTGCGTTGATTCATCAGACATTTTTAACATACAAATTCAACAGATTTGACCAATGGTGATTTATCTTAATCAATGTGTACTTGTTTAATCAATACTATTAATTTCACTGTGATGTAAATTGTTTAATAGTTTTTTCTCATTTTTTTTTTTCATGGAAAAAAACCTCTTTATAAACATATTACTTTACTAAAATGTTTATTTGACGTTTGTAATTTTGACAAACTAATTGAAATGTATACGGTTGGTCACATTGAATGTGCTATAATAAATAGACAATTCGCCATTATAGTTATTCTTGTCACAGTTGAATTCGCCATGTTTATGAACTAAATTGGAACTCATACAATAGCATTGAAAACATATAAGAACTCATCGATCTCTTGTTGGTTAACATGATAGAATGAAATCCCATTAATAATATCGATGTGTTCGAGAATTATGAAATGGACAATTCATTTTCATTCTTTTATCTTAATGAAAATTGCACATTAAATAGAATTAATATTGAAATTAAATAATGAATTTAGAAAATTAGTTTGAAATTAAAAATTTCAAAATGAAAAAAAAAAGAAATTTTAGACAAAAATTCAAATCTTAACGTCTAAAGTGAATTGTCAACTACCATCAAATGCAATACTACTACATAGAATATGTCGTAGACTATATGAGTGGAAGAATATTAGAACAACAAATCTGATGAGTCAGATTACATGGTATTATGAAATTTCTCATTACAGTTTTATTTCATCATGTTGCGTTTATCAAAATCATTCTTTTCTAAAAAATTATTCATTATGTTTAAAAATAGAATTTATTATTTAAAATATAAAATGAACCGAGAAAAAATCAACTATCAATATGCGGTCATAATGAGAATAAATCATGCAATGTTATGTTTGTTGGTATAGTTAAAGAATCAAAGTAAATGTGCGGCATGTAATGGTATATAAAGCTTAGAGGTTAGGTGAGAGCATGAATTGAATGAAAAAGATTTAATGCGAGGCGAATTCAGAAAAGCGCGCCTACTTATTTACGAACACAGACTAAGTTCTCTTTTCTTCCTCGAATTGTCTGAGAGAAGAAGAAAAAGAAGAAGAAAAAGAAGAAGAAAAAAAAAAGAATTACGTTACTGTCTATGCTTGTAATGATGGGTACGTCTTGAGCGAAATGCTCTAATACACGTAATCGTGCACCAATACAATCGCATTTCATGCGTTTAGAATCAAAATAATACCGGCAGCTGCTGTATTATTGTAACGATATGAATGTATTTGAATGGTCGCCATGATTGTTTCGATGTTGCAACACTATTCGTATAGGCGATACCGTGCAAAGAGACTGAGAGGAAAAACACTTCATTCAATTCGTTCTTACAGACACGTGGATAACCATAGTGTTCGCGAGCAATAAAATTCGCTTGAAAAAAAAGAATAAAATTTACGAATAAAGTGAATTGAAAACAAAGTTAATAGTGAAAATTCCAATCAATTAAAATTTACTGTGAATAATTGTGAAAAAAATCCAGCATCAATCAGAACGTAGGCACATTCAAAGCGATTTCCGAAAAAGGATATAGTGCGGAAAAAAAAGTCACAAACTGTGAATTGCGTAGCAAGATCGTATCATCGAGAGAAAAAAAGAAAGAAAATAACAGCAAACATACAGAATAACTGAATTTTTGTAAAAAAAACAAACGTCACGTAAGTGCATTAAAATGATATGAAGTTAATTTTTGCAATGACGATGCCACATTTACTCCATGAAATTAGAAAAAAGAAAAGACGGACACAGAAGAAAATGTCCGAAAATGCGATGGAGACAATTGAACGTGTGAAAGAAAAAGTCTCATGCACGCAGTTCACAAGACAAAAAAAAAAAAGTATCGCACATACGTATAGCGACCCAAAATCAGTTCAAATCACTTGAATTTGAACGGTGAGCGGTGAGAGAAAAAAAAAAATATGTAACGATCGCCCGTAAAAGTAGAATGTTCGTGTATAGCTGAATGATGCATGCACGGCGTTGTTATAAATATAACAATCTGTTTCGCATAGCGAACGGTGGCTAATAAAAAAAAATCAGTCAAAAAGAAAAAAAAAAACGAAAAAATATTCATACTATGCGTGTATGTGTCTTAAATCCTTCTTGTTATTGGATCTATTTTTTGCGTTATTTCCGCATAAAAAAAAATATTGCGCACGTGTTGCGAATATGTATATAGAATAATGCTTAAAAGACTAAAACTTTGTTGGAATTTGGTCATCATTTTAAGCGACACTGCATGAATTAGTATGAATGTATGTATGTATGAACGAAAGAAAAAAAAATATCAATTGCTATAAATGTGCCTGCTTGAAGCATTAAGTTTGTTGACCAAGCATATGTGCTTTAAAACGGCGTGACTGGATATATCATCTTGAATAACAGACAAAAAAAAATAACACATTCGTCAGCAAATTCCGCTCAAACGTTCTAATTTCTTTTTCGTTGAACTTTTGGCGAGAATGAGTAATTCAATTGGCAATTTTTTTTTTTTGTCAATTGACAAACGAAACGCAATTGATAGCGACTGAAGAATTATGTTGAAATGCATTGCACGATATATAGTGTAATAGTTAGTGTTGCTTGTGTGCGGCATTTCCGTTCTGTGTGAATTAATGGTAAGGAAACCGAAGTCTAAGTCGAAGACAAAAGTGTCAAAATCGTTCATCTTGGCATTATTGAACAATAAAAAAAAATGTATACATTGATTTCGTTGAAGAAAAAAATTGTTCAAAAATTTTTCCCCCTTTCTCTCTCTATCTCTCTCCCTCTTTCTCTCTCTCTCTCTATGTTCCGTAAAAAAACAATCACTGCATCTAGAATATCGAATTTAAACAAATAACTGTATAAACATTTGTTACAAAAAAATGCGCTTGCTTAACGAAATTTCAAATAAAAACAAAATCGTTTTGACATACGTTCGATTTATTGTTCACCAATTTCTTGTGTATATCCGAATCGTATGTTTATCCAGCGACAATATCAATTATTTTGTTTATTTTCGTGAACAAAAAGAAAAAAAAAGAAATGCCAACGATGATCATCTTGCGCAAGAGTATTGGTTGAATTATAAATATCAATATAATTACAGATTTGATGAGTGAATTGTTTGATTACCGAACGCAAATCAGTAGAAAAACATTAACAGTCTTCGATGTGACCAAAATAAAAAAAATAAAAAAATAAAAATACTTTCTCTGCATTCGAACACTTCTTATCAGCGCATTTCAACGCGTGCTAATTGATTAACGTTACTTGTTTTAGTTTGTTTGACGAATGTTTTATTTATTATACGCAAATGTTGATCGAACAAAAGCGAAATAAACTTCCAAGTTTTTATTTGGCTACAGAATAGCCAAATCTAGGGTAAGAATTTTTTGTGATGTGTAAGCACATGTTATATTTTCTTTTTATTTATTTTTTTTTTTTTTTGCTCATCATTCATCTAATCAAATCATTCATTGATTAACATCAAATTAGGAAGTTTATACATTTTTCATCTCAAGTTTGTTTCTTATCAGTTTAACAGAAGAAAAACGAATATCAGCGTTGGTTCCATTGTAAAATAATTTCGACTTATTTCCGTCATTGTAAGAAATCCACACATTCACATTAAAAAATTTTCATAGAATTTGTTATTATATATTTCTTTTTTCAAGTAATTTCAGTCAATAAACTACATCAATGTCACAAATGTGCCTGTTTTCAAAATATTAGTTTCCATTTTATAATTTTGATATTTACGCTCAACTATTTATTCATATGTTGTTTTGGATATTTCAGTCATGAAAATTTATGGTTTTAAAATTCTTCCTTGTAAAATATTTGTTGATAGTAGATTTTGTTTTTTTTCTTCGTCTAAATTTTAATAAAACACTGCTGTTATCAATTTTACGTCATGCACAATTGAAGAATTTTTTTTTTTTTTTTTTTTTTTTTTGTTGAATAACACTTTGCCATGATCATGACCTCGTCTGATTTCATTTGATTTCAAAATGCTAACATATATTTTAACCGACTTAGATAAGCGCATACATTATGTGTCCAATTGAAAAATGGACTTACTCAACATGAAACTCTGACATTTTCCTTTTGCATTTTAATCATTTCCATCTCAGCTCTTCCATTCACAGTGAAATAGTGAAAGTGATATCATATTTTGTTTGTATAGCCTATAAATGTTCATGCAAATATAAATGTGTTTCTTTTGAAATGGGTATTTCGTAAGAAACCGTCAAATCGGATAGCAATAATATTGAGTATTAACAATCAATAGGTCGTGCATATCATTAATATTTTAAAAGATGTTCCATGTATGTATCTTTATCGTACACCTGTTACTTCTTTGAAATTGTACACAATCACAAAAATTTCTATCGCGTAAAGGACAAATTTACTGTAAAAATATTTAGCAATATGTAAGGCGGTTTTTTTTTTTTCTTCTTCTTCTTCTTCTTCTTCTTCTTCTTCTTCTTCTTCTTCTTCTTCTTCTTCGTGTTTAGTATTGGAACATATCGATCAGCAAATAAGAGAGTAGAAAGATAAGCTATTGAATGAAGATAAAATACAGACTAAAAATGTATTTCAATGTAGAAACAACTATTCGAACGACATTTTCTCGATCGTATTTTATGTGATTTTTTTCTTCTCTTTTTCTAATTAATCGATAAAAATCTCCAATTCAATAAGCGAATATACGTATAGCCAATATATCAAGTTTTGTCACTAGATCGTATGGTAACGAAAAATCGTTCGCATTTTCGTTGTGTTGTCCTTTTCTGCCACGGGAACGTATGCAAAAAAAAAACACCGTATTTTAACGATGTCGAACATTCGTATCATGATTTGATTGGTCGCACTAATCGTGTATTTTATTTTGTATTCAAATATAAATATGAATGTGTTGGTTTTTTTTTTTTTCATATAAACCACATGTGTATCACACTTTAATCAAGGTTTTCTTGTTTCATACCTCTGTCGATTAATGAAAAAATTTCCACTCATCAAATACAAACGGGACTCAGTTGTGTTTAGTTAGATTTTTTGATTCCGTCCGTATGGTGCCTGTGTGACAAAAAAAAAACGATAATCGGGAAAATTTTTGTCACTTTGTTACACGCGTTCAAAAATAGAAATTCCAAAGTATAACACTTCTTATCTCTCACGCTGCTGTTGAATTCATTTTCTGTGAATAAATACATAAGTTGTTTAGTGAAGTTCTTGCTTTTCTTTTTCATTATTTCTTCTTTTTTGCGCCTATTGATTCAACTGTGATCGCATTTCCATAGAATTTTTTTTTTCAACGAGAAAAAAAAAGAGTCAGTTACGCGATTGCTGTTTGTTTTTATAATTTCTTTTTCCTCTTATTCGTTTGTGTTTGATTTTTCTGAATTTGTTGTTACAATGCATGTAAAACATCAAACTAATAATGGAGTAAGTATTTGATAATATACAAGCAAAACATTGCATTATTATAGTGGGTTTTCCGGTGAATTCACAATGAATTCAATCAATTGGATCAGAATAAAGCCGCATGTCCCGAATATACCGGTTTTTTTTTTTTAAAGAGTAAAAGCAAGTTATTCATTTAATTCTTGTTTTGTATTTGATTCGTCCGTTCTCTTTTTTATTTCACTTCTTGTTTCTTTTTTTTTTTCTTTGTCTTCTTCATCATTCGTGGCTTTTCACATGTGTTTTCTTT
This sequence comes from Resseliella maxima, assembly GCA_029041755.1. Classification (NCBI taxonomy): domain Eukaryota; kingdom Metazoa; phylum Arthropoda; class Insecta; order Diptera; family Cecidomyiidae; genus Resseliella; species Resseliella maxima. Next base: position 438,176 of record JAQOWM010000186.1, read on the forward strand.
CTCTTCTTAATGAATTCACCGATCGCTGTTAGCTACGAGTTGCACTCTCTGCCACGTTGAAGCCACGTAATATTATACTATCTGTTAGTAGTATTAGTCAATTTCAACTATAGTACGAAACACATGCTGATAATATTTGGCTCTCTTCGTTACATTGTATTTGAGCATTTTGTGATAGAATGTCTTGGCAGACACGTTCTGAATGTGGATAAACATATTAATTTTTTTTTTCTCTCTCTCAGTCTCAATTATTTCTAAAATCTAAACATTTGTGTGACTATATTACAAAAACTGGTTTTGTTAAACGTTTCTCTGTGAAACCATTCTAAAATTTGGACACAGTCTAAACTTAAGCGACAACAAATCGCATTTCACTTTGATTGATTATCGGTTGCTTAATAAATAAATTTGCCAGCAAACATGTGGTTTGTTAGATTATTATTAATGTGGTAGTATTTTTCATTTTAATCAAAGAGATTTAGTTGATTTCATTTTAATGTTGTAGAATTTGAAAGTTTTTGGTGGTATTGTTGGGTACTTTTGTGTCTGATCAGTTTTCAGTGAAGAAATATACCATACTAAATTTTTGAATTCATAAACAATTTTTGCGAGAGAAAAACACAAAAAAACAAAATTTTATAAATAATTTCGATTTTTTTTTGTCTAATTTGGTGCTTTTTATTTTAAAATTTGCAGCATTCGGAAGCAACATGGTTTTGAAATATCCCCTTGTGTTTGTAACACTACCATTAACCTTAGCATTGGGATTGGGTTTGATATGGTTTCGTCGAAAAAAAATTCATTGTGATTCAGGCGGTGTTAAAAAATCAAATAGTGAAAATACATTAAAAATAAATACTGAATCAATTAGTTCAAAATCAAACGAAACCCGAATCGATTTAAAACATAGCATTTCATTGCCAATTGGAAGTACACCAAAGAAATTATCATCATCGGCACTTAATAATAACGATTCATTTGATTTTAAATTTGGAAAATCGGCACCAATTGATATAACACCACATAAAACATCACCAACACGCTCTAAAAACGGTTCTAACGAAAGCGATAAAGAAAAAGTTTTGAATTCAATTGAAGAAAATTCATTGGATTCGGTTGATTTGCCCGGATCAATAACTTGTCGACGTCGATTTTCATTTACCATTCGTACAAGTGAACCAGCTGTCGTTGTAAAAGCATCAACAATGAATGTAGATAAATCACCACAAAGTTCCTTTGAAACCTTAAATAGTTCATTACAATCGAATAAACAAGTTCCGGCCAAGTGCCCAACCACCGTCAAAACATCACCTAGCCAAAATAAATCTAAGAATAGTGAAAAAAAATCGAAAGTTACAAAACAATCGACAATTGCTGAGGCTGCTAGTGATAAAGATGCAAAAAAACCGGAACGCATTATGCCAGTTGCAAGTCCACCACTCAGTTTGTGCAGCAACAAATCGAATCAATCACATGATTCTGGTGATTCGGGTAAAGGTTCAAGTCCAGCCAATTCCGAAGGTGGTCGAACATTGTCATCAATCAAATCATATGATTTTGAATTGTCACAATCATTAGTTGGTTGCTTGGTTGGCAAAAATGGTACCACCGTACGTAAAATCCGTGATGAATGCAATGTAAACATTTCCATCAAACGTCATCCAATCAGACATAAACACTATAAATTATGCACTGTGCAAGGTACACAACAACAAATTGATGCTGCACTTGCCATGATTAAGACTAAATTGCCACCAAAAACTAGCCTAAAACGTGTTGATATCGAATCAGAAACCGCTGAAATGTTGGCAGCCCTATCACAAATTGATTCCAATCGATTGCAGGTTTGTCTTTTTTTTTTTATTACCTTCATCAATCGATAAAAAAAAACAGTTTTAATTTGCATATGCATGATCAATTTTATTGCAATAACATGATTATTATTTTGATTTCTTTCGTGAAAAAAAAAAAACCAAAAAATAGCTCAATTTGATTGACGGCATCAACAACGATGTAGCCGTATGTGCAGTTATTAATGGTGGCCATTTGTTCCTGCAACAACCGTTGCATCCATCTTATATGTCATTGAACATTTTGCAAAATTGCATGAACCAAAGTTACTCATCGTTTGAATCACCAGTACTTCCAAATTTCAGCATTGGTACAGTTTGTGTTGGTCAAATTGATGGTCATTGGTATCGTTTCCAAATCATTGACTATCAACCAGATACCACATTCTGTACTGTCAAATATTTAGATTTTGGTGGTTATTGTGAAATTCAAACGACTGAACTTAGGCAAATTAGAACAGACTTTATGACAGTTCCATTCCAAGCCATCGAATGTATGTTATCTGATATCAAACCAAAAGGTAATTATTATATCTGAATAAATATTGTTTAATAATTCGATTTTCATTCAAATTTTTTTTTTTTTTTGTTTTTTTTTTCGAATTCAAATTTTATTCGCTTAGATGGTGAATGGAGCATAGAAGCTTCTAAGGCTATAGTTGAATTAACCCAATATAGAACATTACAAGCGCAAATAACTAATTACACAGAAACTGGCTTACCAGAAATCCATTTATATTCATTTCTAAGTCCAAATGTAAGTATTACAATTTTAATTTCATTACAGTTCTTGATGAATATACAAAATTTCTTTAAAAAATAATCATGTTTGCATCGGAAATTTAAATTCACAAAAATGCAATGCCAAATACCAGAGAAATAATATTGCCATCTGTTACTTTCATTTTTTTCTTTTTTTTTTGTTTCTCCTTCTTAGAATATTGTATTTATCAATCAGGAGCTAGTGGCTAGAAATTTTGCCGAATGGTGTGAACCAATGGATTCTGCGTAAGAATACGCCTAAGATATTTATGATAATGATAAAGCGAATAAGCTCCCATCATTTCAAACAATTTGAATGCGTAACAAAAAAAATCATCGATGCGCATTATCCATATGAAATGACAACAAAGAAAAACTGATAATTATATTGAGTAATAATAATTATAAATATATTTCTGCGATTCTTTTTTTTTTTTTTCTTTTTTTTTTGGAATGTACCACTTCAAACAAAATGATATATACAAATTGTTATATTCTCCGTTTATGATGGGTTAATCTCTGTTATTCGTGAACGTGACTTAACTAAGTTTTAAAGAAAACGAAAAAAAAAAAACAAAAAAATGAGAAAAAATCTACTAAAAATCCATAATAATTTTTTTTTTAATAAAAACAAAAATTGGAGGTAAACAAAACAATTCTATCTCAAAAGAAAAATGGCAAAATTTATATGAAAAAAATGCAGCACAAATGCAGCAAAAAAAAAAAAAATTACATACAAAAATCAATAAGATGAAGTTGAGCTCAACAGTTTTAGTTCAATTTTTGCCTTTGATCACAGAAGAAACGCTTTTTTTACCATAAAGGTTTTTAATATTATAACAAAAGAGAATTTAAACAAATTCCTGATTTGATTTTCAATTATAAATAATTTTTAATTATTTTTCGGATGGATTCGCTCGAACCGTTTATTTCAATCTTAAATTTATGAATCAGAATAGCCAACAATTGATATTCCTGCACACACACACACACACACACAAACACACATCCTTATTTACTGTATTTCATTTTTTAATTGAATTTTCTCTTGTGGCCAATTTAAACGAAATAATTGCATTGTGTTTATCAAAAGTAATGAGGCTGCATGAGTATTTCCTTTCATCATTTGTTACTTTCGGGTTTGTTTCATGCTTGCATAGTTTGTTTTGATTAGAGAGCTCAGCCCCATTTGAAAATGTTAATTTAATTTCAAATTAAAACATTTACTCCATAATTTTTTTTTTTATAATCCAGTTATTTCCCTTTTCTTCGTTTGATTTTCATTCAAATTCAACAAAATTGTCCATCTTTAGTTATCAACAGGAAGATATTCGTTCTATTGAAGATCCTAATTTTAAGATTAGCTAAGAATTCATCAAATAAAAATGTAAATAATTATGATAATTAAAGATTTTCATTGGTTTTCATTATAAATTTCGTTCGTTTAATTCCACATCTATTATTATATTGATGAAAGCAGATGAAACACTATGTATACAAAGATACAGACAGTATCATCATAATGGGCACAAGTAATTTTCTGGCGATGTTTTTCAGGTTGAATTTTTTTTTTTTTTTCGTCTTATTTTAAAACAAAATATCATCAACACAAAAAATGATAATTTGACTCATCACAGTGTGGCAATAATGTAAGTATTTATTGTTTTTGTCATCATAATATATTTGAATTGTTGGCAATAAGTTTTCAGATATATGTACGAATCAGTCAATACTGTTTGATGACATTAAATTTGTATTCATATTTGTTTAAATTATGAAAACAGTCATATGAAAACAATCAATCGATTTGATTATGATCTATATATTTTCCTTTGTTTTATTGTCATTTATCGTAGCTATTTTTAAATAGCGCAGAAAAATCGATAGATTCTTTCCGGTCACTGACATGCATCTGTAAGTCTCGACCATTATTTAATGAATCAAATCATCAAATCAGTAGCCCATCGAATCAAATCATTGACATAGAAATTGTTTCCACAGTATCATCGTCTGTCACTTGAAATTGATGTTAAACACGGAAGTGACAAAATATGTGTTTTCCAATTGACTTTAGAATCGAGTGTAATTCCTAGATATTTCACCGATTCTTTTTTCCATGTCTCTGTGCCAAAAATTCTCGGATTCCTATATCCAGTTAGATTTCTATTGTTTGTGAAAGTGAGTAATTCTGATTTACTTGGGTTAACTCTCAGCCCTACCTCCAGACACCACCCCTCCACTATTACCAGTGCTGATTGTGTTCTGTCTGAAAGCGTATCTAAGAACTTCCCCCTGCAGCCTATATGAAGATCATTCGCATAACCGATTGCAAAAAACCCTCGGTCGTGAAGCCTCCCTAATAGGCTGTTCATAACCAGAATCCATAGTAACGGTGAGCGTACTCAGCCCTGGGGGGTACCCCTGGTGGCCGTTACTCTAATGTCACAACCTGAGTGTGACAGATTCAATATTCTGTGAGCAAGCATATTTTTAATCCAAGCTCTTATAAAGTTGTCTATCTTATATTTCTCAAGATGCAGTATAATTGCATCAAAAGTAATATTGTCGAAAGCTCCCTCGATATCCATGAATGTCGAAATCATGAGTTCCTTGTCATGAATGGTTTTTTCGGCCATCGTTACCAAAGAATGGAGCGCTGTTTCAGTCGAACAACCCTGTCTAAAGGCATGTTGGCTGTAGTGCAGGGTATCGTCGCTTTCAAACCTCTCCCTTATGAATCGATCAATAAGTTTCTCAAGTCCTTTCAACAATACTGAAGATAAACTAATAGGTCAAAAAGATTTGGCTGAAATGTAGTCCTAGGGGCTTTCATGTCCATAAAAATCTTGAATGATTCGCACAAATCTCTGTGATTCGAATCTTTTTCATACTATACATAAAATGACTCGTAAGATTCGTTACGCGTAACAGAGATTCGTACATGCGCCTATATAAATTACATGCAAAGACTCGTATAGATTCGAATCACAGTACATATTTACACGAATCATATTTTAATATTTCTCTGTTGCTATTTACATAATTTTCAATGTCGGCAATCACTTCAGTATCAATTGCAACAAAGATGTTTCGGTGTGGAAACAACATTCTTTCAAAATTTGCTTTAAATCAGGTGGAAAAACTTCTGTAGACATCTTTTCTATTTCCGAAATTAAATTTGCCTAAAAATCACAAACACACTACAAATATTGAAATAAAATTCACGTTTTAAATTAATATGTTATACCATTTTATATTTTTGCGTACACATCACACTGTAAAAGCCTAAGTAATATTACATTGTAAATAGCACAAACATCAAACTGAGATTCGTAGAAGATTCGTACGAATCTCAATGACTCGCATGATTTGCAAGATTTGTTGGACATGATTGCCCCTAGATGTAGTCCCCCCTACCCGGTTTGGGTATGAAATTCATTCTCACCTCTTGCCAAGACCTTGGAATATGGTTTAGTACCAGTCAAGTACTATAAAATTTTTGGATTAGCCTCTTCGTTACAATCCAGCTTTTTTGGATGAAAGCTGGGAAGATACCGTCCATTCCAGGAGCTTTAAAAGGCTCAAAATGAAAAATTGTCTATTCAGTTCCCCCTTTGATGACAATTTTGGGAATATTACCCCCATCGTTGACGATTGGTGGTTCTTGTTGTCCATTTCCCTCCAATTCCTCCTCGGCCATAACCACATTTCCCGGTAAATGTGTGTCCAATAGTATCCTTGCTGTTTCCTCTGGTGATTCAGTGAATTTACCATCGGGTAACTTCAGGATTCCGGGTCCCTCTGCAAGGTCTGTTGCAAGAATTTTGTGGAGTCTGGGGGTCATTTTTTCACCCTCTATTCTGCTTAGAAACAATTTCATCGCATTAGTTTTTGCTATGGCTATCTCTTTGGTGTACTTGTTTCTGCTTCTACGCAAAACCTCAAAGCAAGCTTCCCTTTGAGGTGTGTCCCTTCTGGCTAAGTATAATCTAAGTATCCTCCTGGACTCCAGTTCCTTTGATAACATTATGCACGCCCTGGGAACTTGAGCCGTCTTATGATAAAATAAATTAACCAAGCTATTATCAAAACCCATGACTTTTGAATTCCTTTGCCATGGCTCCTGTATCAAGCATATTTGGTATTGAATTTTTGTTTGCATAATTCGGAAGCTGTTGTTAATCAGATTAACAGCACCCTTACATCGATGCAAGTTTATTTGTTTTACGCATACTTTGGTCAATCTTTGCAATTGTTCTGCATTGTCGACTCTAAATCCTGCGCCAATCATTTGGTTATTGTCAACTGACATTATGATTGTTAAGAAGAAATTGTAACTAGTAGCTGGCTATAGGATTAAGTAGTAGTGTCTGCCTTTGGTTCGGCAACAACAATCTGCTTAAGGTTATTAATTTTTAATGCTATTTTTGCCAAATTTTTGAATAATGTTCGATTCATTGGATTTTCGATGAGTAATGACTTATTTGTACATATCAACTATTTGTTTCGCTCGTTCGTTCATTCAATCATGGAAAATGAAGCGATACAATTGGCAACTATAGGCGGTGATTTTATATTTGTATTCATATAATATCACAGTAAGTATCATGATGTACATTTCTATGCCATGGTCTTAAATTGATGCTTTTTGTTTTCACTGATTTTTACTCGCTAAAATATTAATATTTGTAGAAAAAACACATTAGACCATAGAAGCACCAACAAATACCTTCGTTGAAAACAGGCTGTTGAATTTTTAATCTATTTTGAAATATACAAGGCACTTGATGAATGGTTTTTTTTTTTCTGTGTCATGTCATAATCTCTATCGCCGTAGGGATAGAAACACAACTATTTAACTTGCGCGAAATTGTTTCCATTCTACATTTTGTTTGATCAATTAACTGATGGTCCCTGAACTGATTGAAACAAAGCCAATTCAAAATAAAAACGCATTTCTAATACTTATAACAATTACATTTCGAATATTTTTTTTTTCCTTACAAAAATATCCTTTTTCAGTTCAATTATTTCCTCATTCTAAAGAGAAAAAATCCATCTAGTTACATCCTCTTTATAAAAAGGAAACATTAAAACGATAATTCATTTAATTTTGTAAACGGAATCTTATTTTATTGTAATTTTATATTTTGGTTTATTTAAGGCAGTTTTCAGTCAAATTACATATTTTTGAATTGTTGATTTTGATAAATTTTATAACGTATTTGAACTTGGTCAATTACTGAAATTAAATAAATTTATGATCCAACAATTGATTGTGGAATGGGATTTTCAGTTTTGTCAAAACATTCTAAAAATTTTTTCATGGACATTGGCTTAAGTTTTTTGTAAACACCAAATATTTTCTGGATGCGTCGTTTTCGTTTTTGTTTAAGAGTTTTCGATGTATTCAGCCCATCGCTACATGAAACGCTACGTTTAATTTTTCTTTTTCCAAATAATTTGGCTTCATCAACGGTATAGTTGATATTGGCATTGGCATTTGATTCGTCCTCATGTTCAAAAATTGTTTCCAATTGTGTATGCTTCAAACGACCCAATGATCTGTTCATATAAATTTTTTCGATGTCTTTTGATTTGAGATTCTTTTTTTTCAGTCCATTATTTTGCTTTTCATTATTATCACCGCTTGATGTGCTATTTCGTCGCTGTTGTCGCATGATTCGTGTGCCAATTCCACTGCTGGTTTTTTGTGTGTTTTTTGGAAATTCGTTGAAATCTCTTAAGTCTAATTCGGACATGTTTTTTTCAATGATTCGTAATTTTTCTGATGTATCATGAGATGGAAATGTTATATTTGGTCTAAAAAAAAAAGAAGAATATAAAAACGATAAACATAAAATGCAACAAATGATATAAAAATGTTCATATTCATATTCAAATTCACATTTACATTCACATTTGATCACTTACTTATTGAACAGATGAATGATATTTTCTAAAGCTATTTCATTCTCGTTCAACATAATACTTAGAGAAATTAAAAAATGAACGGTTGATTTGAGTATCAATTTTTTGATAACTCTCCTTCAAAATACTTGACTACTATTCTTTAAATAAAATATTTAGTTTTGGAATGGATATTTGGATTTAATTTGGATTAATGTAATGCGATTTTATTTCGAAATTCAGATAAAAAACATCGTGTGATCACCAATCGCTTGTTATAAGTATTTTCGATTTATTTCTTTCGTTTTTGTTTATTTCAAACTGTCAAATTGGTGTTGCTTGTGATGTCTATTCGAAAATCGAAAAATATTTAGAAGAAATTGGAAAAATCATTTCCAAAGCATAAAAAATCACATTTACATTTTATTCATTTCTCATTTTCATTTTCATCAACTTTATTCTTTTCATTTTATAATTGTTCATATTCTTCTCACACACATTTCGTTGAAATTATTGCGAAAATTGACACTTTTATTTTCCCGCCATGATAAGTTTATCGCATTTGACCACACTCACATTTCGATTTCAATCGATTTTTAAGCCTCTTCCTTTGTTTTGACAGCAACATTTTTTTTTTTTTACAATGGATCAAAGTGACAAACACTTGAATATTTGTTTATGAATACAAAAATTGGAAAAAAGGAAGAGTAAAACATATTGTAACAGAATTGTGTTGTTGCTTGCAAATATCCAAAATGCCAGCAGAAAATGATTTCAGTGCAACTAAATTATTGAAATGTTTTTATTCAGATATTGTTGTTTTGTCTATATGTATTGTGATAATGGTTTTTTCATGTTTTGTTAGTGTTCATATCAGGTGATTGTCATGAATACATTATTTTCACTTTCATTTATCTTCAGCTAAATGCAGAAATCTTATAAAATTGTGATGTTTCTTGTCGTTTCAGTATTTTTTTTGGTTTAGTTATAAGTTTTTCGTTTGCAGCTGGCTCTACTTTGATTATTATTATGTTACAATATAAATCAAGTATATCTCATACATTTCATAAAGTGCTTAAATCATTGAGCTTAATACAAGAACCAAAAGCAAAACCTGTCGACTGTGATATTTGTGGCATTATAAAATGTAATCGTCATTTAACTGCACCAGATCGTGAACCATGGCGTAGACTATTTATTACACATGAATTGGACGATGCATTGGCCAGCGTATGTTGTAATCTTCACATAAAATTGAAAGAAATGAGAGGCTTACATTTGATTTCTTTAAATTACAGTTCTATACAAAGATATTGGATGCATTTGTAGCGAGTTGGTTTTCTCTTTTGTCAAAAAACGAAGATTTCGTTACAACACTTCGTCACATTCTGCGAGAAGCAACTTGCCGTTTAATACTCAAAATGAAAGATGTATGTTTTTTGATTTTTACAATAAAAAAAAAGCCTCTTTTATAATAATTTTACTAATAATTATTTTAAAATAATCATTCCAGTTGAATATTTCAAATCTTATTACAAATAAATTACTGCCTTGTGCTATAAATCACCATGAAATTGTTCAAAACATGATTAACAATGGCGTTGCACTTGATAAGCTTGCCGATCAATTTTATGCCAATGAATATCAAATTCATCCAGCTGTACGAAATCGCCAATCAGAATTAGATTATTTACGTGCTGTTGCTAGATGTTTATTGCCTCGTGTATGTGTAAATCAAAATCTCGATAGCAAAGTGTTTTTCAGTTTGGGCCGTGAATTGCTTGCCTGTTGGGTATTGTTACCATTGATGGATGTACTCGCAAATCCAAATTGGTTAAATTCAATGATTATTGAAGCTACTGAAAAGCGTTCATCTTCATCGAAATTAATTGAATCAAAAGGCAACAAAGTAATGTTTTTGGCAAAATTCATTGAACGCGCCAATGGAAATGGTTTAAAAACTAAAGATGAAAATGACCATTCAAAAAATGAAGGAACTGATTTTCTGACCGATCAACATCAACTTTACATGTTTATGCAATTCCTAAAACGTGAAGGTGCCGTTGATATTTTACGTTTTTATTTGGATGTGGATAATTTAAATGCCGAACTTATGGATCCAAAAATAACCACTGATCCAGCTAAATTGTCTTCATTGCAACAACAATCGGAAACGTTATTAAAAGCATACCAGGCAATAATGGAACGAGATTTTAAGAAACCAGTTATGACCTTGGCAGAAGCTCAAGAAGATGTAAGAAATAGTTTGAAAAATAAATGGCAACGAGCTTTTCATCAAACACCCGAATATTTCACATACATTTATGGTAGCAAGGAAATTTCGGAAAAAATTGAACCCAAGTACGTTTTTAATATTTCTTTTCGGTTTTCAGCGATGCATTTTGTAGTTATTCATTAAACTGAATTTGAATATATAATTCACTTTTCAGATCCATCGATATTCAAACTGGGACTGTATCTCGATTCAGTTCAAAATTAAAGGGTGCAATTCGTGGTGCAATCGATGGAGCACCACTTGAAGCGACCGAAGTCCCTACCGTTTGGGATGCATTTACCGATGAGCCACAGGTATTTCGAATTACTGAAAATATTTTCTCGTTGCATCAATTTGTAATCAATTTTTGGTTTCATTTATAGGCAAATAGTTCGAGTTTAGGTGGAAATTCAACAATTTATAATTCCGTAACGCAAAAATTGCGAAAAGAACGTGGCCAAAATTTAGAAGCCTTTATATATACATTCATGCAATCAATCGAACAAAGTACCGACGTTGGTGAAGATGTAATTGAAATGAAAGAGCTTCAACCAAATGAAATAAAGCCAGAGCCGCCAGGACCAAGTTTGGTTTTTGGCGATTTATTTGGAGTTAAATCATCGTTTAAGCAACCAAACAAAGAAGCAATAATAGAACAAACACATTGGATTCACGGTCCATCGGAATGTTTTATTTATATTTGTGAGTTTAAAAGTTTATTGTGCATTGATTAACTCAATGTAATTCAAAAATTTATTTGTTTTTTCTTTTAGTGGTGCATATTTTGGATGCAAGTCGATTTATTGTCCGTTTGATTTTGGGATGCATAAATATATCAAAATCAACTGTAAACACGATATTGAATAAGGGCATTGATAAATTATTTCAAATTGCATTGTATGAGCCTCGTTTAACGCTTATAATTAAAACAATCGATGAACAAATATTCGAAAAGGAGAAAAAACCAGAAGCCAGTTTTACCGAGCTACTTGAACAACAAAGACAAGCTAGAAATCGTTTAGCGAAAATATCGCCAAAATTTGCCAATGTTGCTGACACATTGCAATCGCCTACATTAAACAAACAACTCATGTATTGCTTATTTGACATGATAATAGCTGAACTCTATCCGGAATTAGATAGAGATAAGTTAGCCAAATGAACAATTATTAGTAATGTTAAAGAAAAAGTCAAATATTTTACATTATTTGCATATAAGTGGAATTGTGTATATTTATTATGTATTGAATAAAATTCTATGCAAAAAAAAAAAAAAAATTTGGATTTTCTTTTTTCTGAATCAATTCAAATAGACTAACGATTTTTTTGCTACGGATTGTAGTAATCATACGTAAATCTGAATTAGTGTTGCCAGCGTCAATTGTAAAAATGATTTTATACATAAATGGAATGTCATGCGAAGTAAGAAAAAAAAAATCAAAATAAACACCCAAAGTAGTGTAACACTGTTGTCATGTCCATTCAATGATAACAAAGAGAAAATTTAATAAAAGTGAATAACTAACAACGAAACAGGGTCAAAAGTAAAAAAAATTGTCTTTTGGATAAGGTTATTTTTGTTTAATCAATTTAAAATTTAAGCCAAAGATGAACACTACTAACGACTGGCAGACATCCTGTGCTAAAATCAAACATCGCGGTGCATATTTGTTCAAAAATGGCAACTGGGCGGACTGTCGATTTCTTGTTGGATCTGAAAATAATCAGCAAATTGTGTCCGGACACAAATTAATACTCGCAATGGCTAGCCCTGTTTTTGATGCAATGTTCAATGGAACATTACCGGAGAAAAATGATCCCATTCCAATACTGGATGTACAGCCTGAAGCATTTATTGCGTTGATGGAGTGAGTGTAAAACATGGTCAAATTTTTAAAAATGAACTATTTATTCATAATTAAAATATCTTCTTTAGATATATCTACACCGATCGAATTGAGATAACATCAATGGACAAAGCTTGCGAACTATGTTATGTGGCTAAAAAGTATAAATCTTTATGATTTGATTACTTTTATTGAAAATTTCATCGAAACAATTTCATTCATATTTTCATTTCAGATATATGTTGCCAGTTGTTGTTCAAAAGTGCACAGAGTTTTTATGGTCCGACTTGAATGCAAAGAATGTATGCCGTGCATTTGAATTCGCCAAACTATTCGAAGAGCCTGCTTTGGCTGAAAGATGTTTGCAAGTGAGTTCACAATGCTATTTCTTGAACATATTCATGGCATTTTATTGATAATTTTTTGCACATTTTAGATTATTTGCAGTCAAACCAACGATGTATTATCATCGAGTAGTTTTGAAGAGGTTGAATTATCAACAGTATTAACAATTCTTGATCAAGATTGTTTACACATTGATTCTGAAATGGATTTATTCCTAGCTTTGGTACGATACGCTGAGAAACATGGACATGGAAAACTGATATGTAAGTTAAACATTGAATTTAATGCATATTTTTAAAAGCCAATTATCCCTAACCATGAATTTAATTCCATTTGCAGCCAAAGAAGAAGCAGACATGATAGATGTTGATGCAAATGAAGGTACATCAAATGCGCAGGCAAATACTGGTCCCAATTTTCGTGATGCATTGAAAAAAATTCGCTTTTTATTAATGTCACCAAAGCAATTTGCCGAAAATGTTCCAAGAACAAATCTATTAACAACTGCCGAATCATTTGCAATACTAATGAATATTTCATCAAATAATCAAATTCATCCAATGCCTGATGGTTTTTCAACTAGTTCCGAATGCAGATCAATTTCACAAACATCAATGCATAACAATTCAAATCCATTGAATTTTTATCATGAAAACTCATCTGATGCGCATCCATTATTTCCATTGCCATCATCATCATCATCATCAACAAATTCGCATATGTATATGCCATTGGCAAATACAAATTTAAATAATTTTCACGTTCGCACCCGATCAAATAAATTTCGTGAATCACAAGGTGGACAAATGTCCCGTGATATGGTTATTGATATAACTGAAACGCGACGATTTTATTGTGTGCGTCCAATCAGAGAGCAAATTGATTATTTCAATACCAGTGTATCGGATTGTGCACTTACATTTACTGTTGATCGTAATATATGCATAACTGGAATTCAAGTTTCAACACAAGTGCTGGGCGAACAAAGTATGCAATCAGGTAATTTGCCTGAACGTTATTCAGAGCTCCTTTATGCTCATTTATTGGATTCATATGGAACAAGATTAACATATACTCATTGTACATCAAACGTACGTTTTGATTCACTTTTGGAGATTTCATTTGATCATCCAGTTCAAATTTATCGGAATCGTTTTTATAAAATTGGTGTGGCATTCAACAAGGTAAATATCTATTTTCAGAAAAAAAAACAAAATAATCCAAGGAGATAATACTAATATTTTATTTCTTCCCTCTCTCTCTCTCTCTCTCTCTCTCTCTCTCGCTGTCTGTCACTCTTTGAATAACAAGGTTGGATGGTATCCAATGTGCACATGCGTTCCAACTGTTACAGTTGAAGGAGTTTGCTTTGATTTTCGTGTCGATGGACCAAATGGAGAGTCACTGCGTGATGGTTTGATTCGTTCAATTGTATTCACGTATCCGCCAAGAGGTGAAAATGACTGAGATTCATTTCATTCGGACCGATGCGCCAAAGTCCGTCGAAAAGAAACAGTTGACTAATGTTGAACAAACGCACATACAGACTGATACAAATGATTTGTGTCTCAAATTACGTATACTTTATATATTTTTTTTAATATTGCAAATGCTATATATTTTCTTTTAAAATTGTGAATATTTTAATCATATCTTTTGGTTCAACGTTATAAGTCATTGCTTAATCATTTTTATTTTCTATTGCAAATTAAATCAAAACCATTGTGTTTGTTAAGTTGAATCACAAATTTATAATTTTATTCGGAAAGCATTGATGATTTAGAATTAAATATAACGATGCTTATCCATCTATTGTGATAATCATAATTTGTTTGCACTTAAAATAAAGAAACGCTGTTTATTATGTCTAAATAACATTCTACAAATTGTTTTATTTTTTTTTTTTTTTTTCCAATTTATTTTGGCGTTTTGGTTTTATTACGATTTGCCAGCTTTCTGTGCCATTGCCATAGCATTTTCATTGGCCAAAATTTGGAATTCTTGGAAACGCTGAGATATCCTTTGATTCATCTTCAAGTATTTTTCCATACAATTCAGCGCACATTGATCCTGCAATGAAAAATGAAATTTTGATTTGAAAAAGAAAAAAAAAAAAAATAATAATAATAATTTGCACAATTCATGGTATTATATCATCTTATTGATTTCATTTCAATACACCACACTGCACATTACCTCATTTTTTCTAATATCTCTGGATGTGAAATCATTGACGCAATCCATGAAACAAATTTCTGATAATTTATTATAAGATTGAAGAAAATCAGAAAACTGCAACGAAAAAATGAAGAAGAAATATTATTGGAATTTATGGAAAAGAAGTGAGGTTAAGGTCGAAAACATGTAATTATTTATATTCAAGAAATAAGAATGCTCACAGTTTTCAGTTGATCTTTGTCCAAAGATTCCAATGGGACACCACTTGCAGCCATCGTTCAAAATGTTCAAAGGTTTGTTTTGAAATGTAAGCTTTCGGCCGATTGTAATATTGAATTACCGCGATTAACTTGAATGAAAATTTTCTGACTGAAGAATATACGAATTGACATAAAAATGTCAAACAGTGTAATGGTGTTACCTCAATATAAAAACGAACAATTAATTTAAACTATGAACGATTATGGATTGTATTCACCGTTTAATTTGGCATGTAGAGCATTTAACCATGCAGCTTTATTCATTGAAACAAGCTTGCCATTTTATGAATTCAGGGGAAATTTATTAAGATTGCGCTATAGCGTTATACAGCTCCAACCAAACTCCAACCAATGTACATAATATAACATGATGAAAGATCCAAATAATACAAATCTTAACGATAACATTCATTGATTATTTTGTTCAAATTATTTTTAAGAAAAATTTATAAACTATAAAGAATCATCCATATCCATTGAAAAATTATTTTAAAAACTTTTATACTTCATCAAGTTTAAACTCTAGCAAATTTGAGTATTTTCTTAAACCTCAGGGGGGAAGGTGAGTAAGACACATTACTGGCTTAAGATATATATGGCCGAAAGACCCGGATGTAGTAGTTCAAATTGGTTCAAAATGGATGCCAGCCATAATCACTATCTGGTAAAATTTAAACAATATCATGCATCATGGTCCAAAGTCATGAGCGCCTAATGAAATTGGAGGAGAATAAAAAAACCAACTCAATAGCTCTACATTTCATGTGGTGCTAATAAATAAATTCTATAGAACATCACATAATAATACGTACTGGTATTACCTGAATATTACAATTTTTTTTTATTTTGAAAAAAAAGATTGAACAACTAATGTGAAAAAAATATGTAGACATTTAAACAAAACATCTAGGAAATTAATTTCCAAACAATTGTGAAAAATCCTGATTATTTTATAGTTTAAAAAAAAAAACTAAAAGCAAACCAAATAACTTCCATCTTATTAATTTAAAAATGTATTAACTATTGGATGGTTTGAACTTATTAATTTCATTTGAGCACTTCAAGCGAAAATCGTTGGTAATTTCGATATCTTATTAAAATCTTATTAATTTAACAAGACGGTGATAAGATTCTCAATTATTATCCCATTAAATTAAAAAAAAAAATAAAACGATTGTGTTGAAATTCGCTAAATCTAAATTAAAATTGTTGTTCAACTTTGGTAAAAGTTCAATCAATCTGAAATATTTTCAAAGGAAAACATGTGATTTTTTTCAATTAATTTACGCTTTATTAATTTACAAAGATTTATTGAACTAAAATTCTTAATTTATAAAAGATATAAAATATCATGTTTACTGTCAATATTTATTTTATTCATTCAGTTTTGGATTTTCTTTTTTTCTTTTTTGATCATTTGATGTTCCGTAAAATTTATTTGATTTGTGATCATTTTTGTTGTTATTGATTTGATGGGCAAACAAATAAATAAATAGAGATAATTTTTTTAAATGCACAAAATCATTTGAGAGTCTCGAATTGAAATTATGAAATTTTTATTCTTAAGTGATGAGAAGAAGAGAATATTTTCTTCATTTGATTTATTTTGTTTTTCTTGGAATTTTGTTTTATTTTTTTTTTTAAATTAACAAGTCGAATTTTTTTTTCTGACAACATTTCAAACAATATAGAAAAACAAAAATAATGATTATATGATTTATTAAAATGATTGAAATTCAATCAATGTTAAAACAAATCCATGTTGAAACGGAAGAGGAAACATTTTTATTTCAAAATATATTTTTTTTATTCCTCCAATATTGTTCGGAGCGATTTTACATAAATAATTTCCATGGACTCATTACGGAAATGTTTTCATCGTCATTTTTGTACATGTCTGTATAAAATTCTACTAATTTAGATTAGTCTTTAAATTGCTATAATGTTCAATGTTTCATGCCCGTCTAATGATTCCACGTTGGTAATGAAAGAAAAAAAAAAACACTATGAAAAACTTTAAACTTAACCACTAAGCGTTTAACTGGATTTTTTTCTATCATTTTACAATTTTTGGTTTCTTAATTATCTACCTGAAAAGTAAATTTTATTGAACAAGCTGTTGCTCGAGCTACTTGTGTTCGTATTGCTGCTACTGGCCCAACGATTTTCGCTTGATGTGTTTGAGTATGTGTTCGGTGTAATTGATGAATTATGTGGATGTGAATGTGATGGCTGTTGCATCGTACTTGATTCTTCTTCAATGCTTGCTTCGTCATTCGAATGCAAATCACAATCTTTCATAAATTGAATGATACGTTTTGTTTCTTTCATGTGATTGACATGAATTGCTTCCGACTGTTTGAAAAATTATAAAGCGAATATTTTGATGAAATAAAAGTCAAATCAAAATTATCATATGGTATGTTGAATTTGATTTGTATACTTACGCTGGCCGTTAAATTCAAGAAATTATAATACTTTTCAAGAATTTGCACCATATCGACAAAGCTTTGATTGCGCAAAATTTTACGCACTTCCACTTCGTTCTGTTTACTATCCATTATCAAGTTTCCAATCAGTAAGCAAACATAACTAGCCAAAAATGTGTGTTCCATATGATTCCCAGCCTTTTGCAACACTAGATAATGAACAAAAGAAAAAATCGATAAGAGTCTGAATTGATTTGTTGTTTATAAAATGCTTACGCTTTGAAACCGTTTCTTCCACATCTTCCTGAGATTTGTACTTGTTTTTGTCACATTTTTCTGGGTTGTTCAAAATATCGTCCGTGTTTTGTTCAACAAGTCTGTCGAATGAGAAATTTTTTTTTTTTTTTTTTTTGTGAATATGCGCCTTCATAATGATATTTATATTTTAATGATGCCACGTTATTTACCTTGCCATTTCTTCATATTTGTAAAAATACTCGATGATTGCTCGAATAGCGGGAACTTTGTTGTATTGATTCGTGAAATCCGATGGAGCAATGGCTTCCATGATCATTTTACGATTTTCATCCGAGTATGAAACCAAGTTAATAAGCAACAATAATACCTGTAAAAACATTTTTAAACAAACATTTGAAAATTCCATTCGAAACTTTTCTTTTTTTTTTTTTTTTGTTATTCTTGTTCGTAATCACAATAATACTCACTAATAGACTCAGTTCGAAGACGCATTTTTCTGGTATGAATTGTGGTGCTTGGAACAATAGATGTAAACACGTATCGAATATAATTGGCTTTTCACCAAATAGAACAGATCCCAAAGGCTTATTGTTGAATGTATGGGTTAAATTGATAAGAACTTTTAGTGTAGGCACAAGAGCTTCACGTAATACAACACCTGTTTCGCCAGGCGATGATAAATCACTTGTTGGATATAAACAAATTTCACTATCGCACAATTTGTAAAATTTAACAAGTGTTTCAATGACTTGACCATTTTTATAATGCAGAATATATTTCTGATTCTCTTCATTTCGTTCTGATACATTTTCCAATACCCGTAAACAGCGTTCAATTTTTCGTAATTTTTCCAATAACGTTTCCGTCCATTCGATTACATAATCTGAGATCTGTTTGCAACATTCACATATCGTATTTATGATATGTTCAAGGCCACCAAGCTGTCGCATCTCATCTTTAAACCATTCGCCAGCTCGTTTTGATGTTAATGTTAGCAATGTTTCCATAGCCAATGTACCAATGGAAATATTATCCAAATTTAAATGTTCAGCTTTACCTTGGCTTTTAATTTCACGACAAATTTCAATGACTTTTTGTTCATTGCGTTGTGATTGTTCATCGGTGAGGCCAGTCTCTTTGTAATTGTTCTTATGGCTAATATCTGAATCCAATAAATTTAGCATCAATTCTAATGAATGTTTATCCAAATCCATATTTAAATTGTCTTGAATTAACACAAACATAATTGCTGCGGTACATAAACCCAAACTTTGGTTTTGTGTTGCATCATGTAATGCACTAAAGAATTTTGTTGCTGTACCATGTGCTCTAACATGCATACGGAATGCCGGAGTCATGCATTTGAATGCCAATTGAATTGCGGCCAAACTTCTTGTTGCAATTGGATTTTGTGATTTTAATGATTCAAGAATGTATTCAACATCATCATCCATTTCTTGGAATTCACCAATTTCTTGCATTTGATGCGCTTTTTTAACATTTCGAATGCGTAGATCATCATCAGGTACATTTGAACGCGCTGTTCGTGTAAATTTTGACAATGTATTTGAATTGGATCCACTTAATGTGCTCATTGTTGGTGGATCATCATCCATATCGAAATCACTTTCGAATGTATTTCCCGGCGGATTATTTTTTATATCATGCGATGATCCTTTCTCTTCTTCCGGTAAATCATCATCCCATTTATGCTTATACACATGTCGTTTTTGTTTAATACTTTCACCTGAATCGGTTTCAATTGCACGACTCTTAAAAATGCTACCTTTTTTCTTTGATATAACAAGCTTCACCGGTTTTTCAAAATTCTCTTCAATTTTATCTGGTTGATCGACTTCAAATGATGCCGAAATGTCATTATTATTCGATGATTTTTGCTGATCATGATTTCCATTGAATTGATTTAGATTTTGACGCTTTGCTCTGTTTCGGACTTTTTTCTGGTCATCAAAAGGCTCAATCGGCGCTTCTTCAAACGGTATTTGTAAATTGATTGCATTCAAATCACTTTGTTTATCAGTCTGAGGTAACAATAAAGATGAGGTTTCAGATGTTAATTGTACGATTGTTTGTGTTGTTGGTTCTGGTTCTGGTTCTGATTCTGGAATTTCTTCTATAGCTTTACGCTTTCGGCCATAATTCCGTTTTGCGACAACAGGCACAGGTTCAGATATTTGGTCCTTTTCCTAATTACAATAATAAAATACAATTTTACAAAATTTAATTCGAATTAATTAATAATAAATTCCTTACTCTTGTCATATTTCCGTTCGCAGTATGCCTCGTTGTTCGAGTTGGTCGATGTGAAACCTCTGATTGTGACATTTCGTCAGTGTTTACTGTACTTGGGATTTTTGCTTTTCTACCACGACGATTTGTTGTCGGTTCTATTTCTTCGTTTTGCTGTACGTTTTCAATTTGTGCTGGCGATGATGAATTTGGTTGTTCTGCCACAAATATGTTTTCGTCTTTGTATTGCTTTTTTGCTGCAGCGGTAATACGTTTTTTTGGATAATTTTGAGCGGTTTCTTCAACTGATTGATTTTCAATTTGAATGTTTACAAATTCATTTGATGGTGTAGTTTCAATCACTTCTGATAATTGTTCATCATGCTTCCTTCGACCGCGTTGCTTTCTCGGTACAGGCTCTTCTGGAATTGTTTCACTGTTTGTTTCAAATTTGGTTTTATTTTTACCCCTTCGTTTCTTCGGCAAAATTCCACGCTCTGTGTCACTATTTGTATTACTATTTTGCGTATCAATTTCGGTCGATTGATTTATATGTAAATTGGTTTGATTTACATGCGGCGTTGCGAAATGTTGATATTCGGGCGAAATGTGACTTGAATCTGAAGCGGTAGCAAGATGTGATTGCGATGGATCAAGTTGTTTATTTGCAGGTGATTCAGTAAGGGTTCGATAAAGTTCGTAGTTAGCTGTTCCAGGCAATGGAACATTTTCTTCTATCGAATTTCCAATAGCTGTATGTTGTGGTGTTGTTGTTGTTGTTGTTGTTGTTGTTCGCCTCGTACTTCGTCCTCTATATACTTCTGGTTCTTCGTGTTGTTCCACCAATTCAGAATTATTCCTCAATCTTGCATTTGTTTTAATTTTCAATTTAATTGGTTCAGCCTTCGGTTTGGTTTTCTCTTTTTTCGATTTTGTGTTTGTGACAATATTTGTATTCTGTTCAATTGATGGTTCGTTAGCTGTATAACCAATATTTAGTGCAGTCGGCTGTTGTTTCTGTTGCTGTTGCTGTTGTTCTACTGGATCATCTGATAAAACTGCTACCAATGATGCGGCAGCTGAATAATTTGAATTCGGTTGAATTTGCTGTGAATTTGTAATATTTTGTTGAGTTGGTGATAAATACGGCGGCGATCCGCTAATGCCCTCACTATCTGTGCTGATAAGTCGAGAGGTACCCTATGAAACACAAATGAAAGAAGAACAAAGAGAAAAAAAACATTCAAATATAAAACGCACAGTTAACAATTACTGTATTGTTAAACAAGAAAAACTAATAAATCGGCAATAATTTGCAAAAGTTGAAATGCGATAAAATTCCGTTAGATGAATGAAAGACATTCTAAACATTTACACAATATTATTATAATGCATACAAAGCATTCTTTGTAATTAATTAATTAGGCAAGTATTTGATAAAAATATTTTCTAGTTCATATTTAAAAATTCCTTTCCGTATTTTATTTTCAAATTTACGAAGGAAAAAAAAATTGTTTAATTTTCACATGATAAGAATAATTTTACACCAAGGCCATCATTTTCATACATATCAAACATCATATTTCTACTATAAACTCATTGCATTATAGTGTATGTGACACTGATTTTTTTTTTTTTTTTTTTCAATAATTTTTTCGTCACATTTTTACCTTTTTCAACGAAATTTTTTCAGAAATAAAAAACCTTCAACAATTTTTTAACTTTTAATTAGTAAGACATTGACAATAAAAGAAAACAAAACACTTGAGTTTAAAATAAAAAAAAAAAAAAAATAAATAAATAACCACACTATTCACACTTTACACTTTCAACATTGAACTCAATAAAAAATTATTTGAACGAGTAACCAAGTCAAAGAAAATAAAACTACAAGCAGATGCTGTTTTGCCACCAAATAGACTAATAATGTTGACACTTCACACACATAATGTTTTTCTTCTTTTTTTTTTTTTTAATTTGTTTCTTTTGTTAATGTTGTTGTCGATTTTGTTATATTTACACAAATAAACTTACACATTAATACGGAATGTGTTTGTGTGCAGAATGCACATACGTGAGTGAGCGCTAATACTGTTAAAAACGCGCGTTCACAAATATCAAAGAAAAAAAATGGCGGAAAAAATGAAAGAAATCATTCAACGTCAAATCATATCGTAGTTGTAGTTTACAGTTAATGTTTTGACACTTGATAAGGGGTGCGTTCACACGGAAATCACTCACTTGACAAATGCAAATGCAAATGCAAATGCAAATTATAAATCAAAAGTTCATGACACTGAAATGCGATAGAAATATCAACGTAAATTTGAATAAAAGCCAAAAATATTACTTACTTTGGAAATTCTTAGAACAATTGGTGGTCCAAAATGCTTCGACGGCGAATCACCCGGATGTTGTAGTTCGTCATGATATGGCTGTGATGATTGTTGTGGTATATTATGTTCGGTTGTTGTATTATAATAATTATTTGTGACTTCTTCGGTATGTACTGATGATGTTACTAAATCATTAGCCAATGGCTCTGTGTTTGGTATATCTGTTGAAATTTTTTCATTTCGTGGCGGACTTCGACTTTGATCTTCCGAATAATTTACAACTTTTCTTGTACGAGATAATACTCTCGTTGGTTTCGGCGCTTCCGGAACTTTTTCATTAATTTTTGACTTTTTCTTTGATGCCTTTGGCATTTTTTCTGGTTTTGGCGGCTTGGCCGCTTTTTCAACTTTTGGCGGTTTTTCCACTTTTGCTGGTTTTTCGGCTTTTAATTTTTTCGGCGATTCGGTTGACTTTTTCTTTCGCTTTGTCTTTTCTGGATATGCAACGGACTGTTGTTGTTGTTGTTGTTGATGATGATGTAGCTGTTGTTGTTGGTATTGTTGTTGATAAACCGATGGTGGACTGGAATAATATGATGCAACATTTGACGGTGAACCCATCGTAGCGGCTGCCACCTGAGATTCAGATAATGCAGCGACAATTGCATTTGCATCAGGCACTGAATTACGGCTTTTAAAGAATTTTTTTGGCTTTGCAACTGTATTGCTATTTGATGGTGTCGATACTGTGTTTGTGATTCCACCATCGATCAACGATTTTGGTGAAAATTGTGCATACTGTAATGATGGATCTTGATTTGGGCTGAATGATGCAAATCCTACAGCAAAAAAATATTAAATTATACAATTTAATTATAAATTATTTTGATTTTTCTTGTAAAAATCAATGAATAATTTCGGATTTGACAAAAAAATGAAAGTCTCACCATATACAGGACGAGCTCGCATTGATGTAAAACTTGTGACGCCCCATTTTCCCACAGTTCCAGCTGATCTTGCAGCAACGACAGATCGATTTGTATTCTCCTTTTCCTTCAGCAAAGCATCTAATGGTAACGCATATGATGGTACAGTGCGACTTTTATTCCAACGTGACATCTAAAATTCATTCACAAAACCAATCATTATTTCCATCTTATTTCAAAAAATAAATTTACTTATTGTGAATTCTCTTCAATGTGTATATTGTTTACACTTTATTGAATTCAATATTAACATGAAACATAAATTGGAATTTCAATAATGAATAATCATTAATTCTTAAAATTATAGTTGTTTATCATTTGTAACATTAAAATCGATAAACATAATTGTGTGTTATTGTATGGTCATATAAATATATAATGCTCAAATCGTGTTATAGTTAATGTTTATTTTGTGACATACACAGACAATGAAAATAATTCGATAGCCATGAAAAAAACAAATGTGTGTTGAAATTCAAAACAAGTTTTTTTCTTGTTTATTTCCATGCACTTGGCGTTCTGATAGAAAATTCAATACAGTGTGTCATGTTATATCAGATCAATGCATACATAAAGTGAGTATAAAATGAGGACCACGAAGAAAAAAAAAAGAATAAACAATGAAAAAAAATATATATATTCACTGAAACAGTGAAGCGCTGTCCAAACTTTTTATTTCTTTTCTTTTTTTTTTCTTCTTCTTTCGTTTAAAAAATCTAGTACAATTCCATCTTCACATCCACAGAGCATTATGTAAATGTTTATATACACATTGAATATATCATATGTTGTGCATGGTACAGTGTGCCGAACACACAGCTCACATACCGACCCACTGAGATAAAATATTCACACAAAATTTCACGCACAGCTCAAAACTGAACGAATCGAAAACTTGACATTCATTTTGAATTTTAATGCGAATTCAATTGTAAAAAAAAAAAAAAAATTTTTTCCGAATTTCATTATTGATTTATTTGATATTTCGTTGTTTTTTTTTTTCTTTGGCAATTTCGAGATGTTTATTATTTTATCCGAAAATCACTCATACAAAATACATACACTTGAAAATGCATTGTAAAAAAAAAAGAACTATCGATGTAAATAAATAAATTCGATCATTCATAGAAATTCACAATTTAACACAATTAAAATGCCACAAAAATATGTACTCATTAAGTATCTCATTGGAGAGAAACTACAAACAAGAATCTTACATCAATTGGTTTGGAGGTTTATTTATTGAATGATTCTTCAACATTTACTTTCAATATAACAAATTTTGTTGATAAATCACATTGTAAATTCCAAAAATAATTTCCAATTCTGTGCTTTGGCCAATCGATGCCACCAAATAATAATTTACAAATACACGTTTATAAATGCCAATTGAAAGGAAATTCTCTTGACATTAGAGATGGTGCAGCGAAAAATAATAGCGACGACTGAATGAGCGGCAGTCTTGTTGAATAACCCAAACATACGACGAGCATTTAGACCATTTCATTCACTCGCATCAATTCTTACCAATGCGTTTGACTCTGTTTAACTTACAATATCAGTCATGTTCGTGCGCAAATATAAATGTTTGGTCTTTGCAAACCTGCTGTTTTGAACTAGTATTGGTAATGTGTGTGCGTATGTGTATGTTTGTTATTTTCTGTGTATTTTCTTTTGGCACTTTCATTTCACTTCTTCGTTCGTATGCTCGTTCATTCGTTTGTTCTTTTCATGCATATACAAATGCAAGGAATACGACTCGATTTTTTGTGAACTCGTTCTTTTCGACATTGTTATTGTTGTTTAATGGACGACAGAATCACTATAAACAATGCATACACTGAGTGTAAATGTACGTGGATGAAAGAAGCGTTTTTTTTCCTGCTTTTTATTACATCCACTGAAGACGTAATTAATACAGATGGCGATTCATTGTACCGTCCATTCGAAACTGTAGTTTATTCCAATGAAATAAAATGAATTGATATGTATTTAAATACAAAATGTAAAGTACTTATTAACTGGACCAAAACCACATTTAATTTTATTATTCAGAAATTGGGAGGAAAAAAATGAAATAGTTTTATATCAATTTTCAAGGATTCGTTATCGAACAATTGCTTCGTTTAATGATTTGTGAAAATATTTTCTGAATTTCACCATTGATATTTCATGATAATTGATTTTCTGTATATAGGCTTTAAAATGAATAATAAATGAAACAAAATGATATCGTTCAATTCGCACCTTACAATATAGTGTACGATTACAGTAATGATGATTTCACCGATTGATATACTTTACAAACAAACAAAAATATTTCTTTTTTCTTTGTATTTTGTTGTTGTTGTTGGTTGTTGATGATATTTTAGCCAATTGGCAACATTGACAACATTTATTATACAAACAATAATTTCTGCACCGATATTTTCGTGCTTATTACTTTGAAATTCACACAATTTAATTACAAAATTAAGTCTAAGTAAGTAAATACGGCCATTTTGGGAATGCACTATGAAGTTGATTCTCTCTCACTCACGATTTGTTTTTCGCTTTTGTTACGGTGCTGCTTCTAATTTGTATATATCGTTATATATGTTACTTTAATAATATATATATAAATATATATATATCTGAGTTGAGTCGCGCCGCGCGCGCCTTTCATCCATACGCAAAATTCAATTTTCTGTATGTATATGAGTCGAAGAGAGATATTTGAAAATGAAAAAAAAGGAGAAATACATATTTAAACGTACTAGATGGCCGCAATATGTATATATTGATACACATCTCTTTATAATACATGTGTACGTGCGTGCCTGTGCTCATGCATATGTATATGGATTTGTGTGTTTCGTTTTGATATTTTGTTCGTTTGTTTTCACTTCTTTTGATGCTGAATACATAGAATTAAAACACATGTATTTGTTAGATTTCATTCAATCATTTCATTGTAGTCTCTTTTTCCAGTTATTTTTTTAACACATACATTTAGGCGTTTTAAATGATTTCTTAATACGACATGAAAATAAAAATCATTGGATCAAAGGAAGTTTTCGTTTTATTTTTTCTCAAAATAACTTTCATTTTTTACAATCTTTTCGCATGCATTCTGTTCTATTGGAAACATGAATGAAGTATCGATGTCATATTGTGGCAATTTCTCTCTGAAAAAGAAAAACAAAAAATATTTTTTTTTTTTTTATTAAAAATCATTGCATTAAGAAATAGAACTTTTAGTATCGAAACCTAAGGAAACTTATGACGTTTTTGCCGACATTAGGTGTTCGTGACAGCATCAACGCCGATAAATAACGATTTGACTGGGGCTTCTCCGCACAATGCATTATTAATGCCCATTCTCGATAATCCGTGTCTATGACGTAAGTATTGTAAATTCCCTCATCTGAAAAGGGAAAATAAACCATCGACAGTGAGCATGACTGAATATTCTGTTGTGAAACTAGAAAATGCTGTTGAAAAAATCCATATCATATTTTTCAATTTGATAAAAACAAATAGATACAATTTTATCCATATCAATTCATTTCCATTTTTATAAAACGATTGATAAAAATCTATTCAAAATATTCTATGGAAAATAGTTGGAGAAATTGATTTTTTCTTTCTTTTTGCTTACAAATGTATTCGGCATGTATCCAATGTGCTGGAATATCTACATTTGGTACAATCCATGTAATATTTCCTCCAAGCATATCATAATCAGGGTCATCTTTGTACATGTATGTAAAATTCATTGTAATCTACGAATAAAAAAAAAAAAAGAACCGATCAAATATTATTTCATTCCTAAATGAAATGATATTTCCATTCTCAAAATAATACTAAAATTCATTGAATACACACGTAGCCATCATTTGTTGACAATGAAAAGTTACATTTCATGCAAGAATATTCAGCAGCTTCCTCAGATGATGCATAATATTCAATAACATACCAAAAACCCATCATATCATTTATATTGAAATTTCGCATCGCTTTCACCTGCGGATATGGAAATGACACAGTTCATATGAAAACAACGAAGAAAGAAAAATGAAAATTCATTTGATTCTCGCATCCAAATTCAATTTAGTTAATTTTATATGTGAACTTGATTTCCATCACCAAATTTATTTCATTTTTTTTTTCTTTCAACAAAACAATTCGCTGGTATTTGTAATTCGCTGACCTGCGGACAGTATTCTTCCAAGTCTGGCCGAAATGGCATCGGATGGAATTTATTGTAGTCAAAAAAAGCAACAACATGCGGCGCATGGAAATCATTGAACCACACTGCCAACATTAACACAACTAAACACGTTATTTGGTTTCGCATATCTATTTAAATTAATTCGCTCTTTAAATCACACAAAAGTTATTGTTTTTTTTTTTTTTTTTTTGCCTTTTTATATTAACACCATGTAGTACAATAAGTGAAACGAAAAGTGAAAATATTCATTCAATAAAATGTAAAAAGAATCAAAAATGTTATCAAAAGAAATGTCGAAATCGAATCGTCAAGGTATGCTCTGCATGCATATGCGACAATATTCAATTGTTACGCTCGAATTTTCAATTATATTATTTTTTTTTTCTTTCTTTGCTGTAGAATTGAATCGCTTCAAAGATTCCATACGACTGATTTTGAATTAACTATTTTATATCAAATGCTACATATTCAAGAATTGGATTTTTTTTTTCATGTATTTATAGGAACTGTAGAATGGATTTTATCTAAAACGGATGATAAAGTCCGTCATTATTGAAATTCTCTTTTGTTTTTTATTCTTATTGTTCATGCAAATTTCTACGTATATAGTACAATTATTTTTATCAAAAGAACTAATGAAGCAAGACATAATTATGTTCAAATAATTTGAGTAAGAAAACTGACATAAAAAATGAATGTTTTGTCACTTTAACATTACTTACTTCCTTCATTACAAGTTCATCATTGAGTTGTCAATTTGGTTCAGTATGTATGGAAAGATATTTCAAAATCTTTACAACTCAAATACTCTACACAGACAGGTTTTTGTTTCCCTTTAATTTGAGCATACTTTTAATTTTAAATAACTTGCGCTGTTTTATTGTGAAGTTCGAAAGAAAGGCATTACATTAGAATGTGTTTATATCGCGTCATTTATTTCATTTTTCGCCATGACTTTCTTAAATGCATTCTTTGAATTTGCTTTTGCGTTGCTCCAGAATGCTTAAAGAGTAGCCGACGATCTTTTTATCTTGTGTGCTAAAACATAATGTTGGATCCGTGAGTGATATTTCAAATTGAATCTGTCTTTAAATATTTCAATATTACGATATAAATGCATGTGTTGTATATGTGTATTAGATTTTGAAACGGAAATTGTAGCTGCTGCATACGATATGCGCAAATCATGAATGCACAGAAAATAAAAAATCTGCACTATTCACAACATTATGTTGTAAAATGTCAAATTACAACATTTTTTATATGAAGGTTGTGAATTCTCCAACATTTGTTGTCATTTGGTTGGTTGTAAAAAATTGGATAATTCACAATCTTCATATAACAAATGTTGTAATTTGACATTTCACAACCTAATGTTGTGAATAGTGCAGATTTTTTATTTTCTGTATGTGCATTGAAATAACGATCAAAATCGTATGTTACATTTGATGTGCACATTGTGCACATGTATCAAATGTGCCCTCCAGAGGCGCGAACATTTGAACTTGTTGCAATTTGGTGCTAACGTGAATTATGTGGCAATAAAAATAATCGAGAAAATAAATTTAAACTGATAAGCATCGATCAATTGATCCTAGAAGCTAAAAGAAATTCACCAATGAAATGAAAAATAGGTGCACACAAATCAAGTTTCATCTTTTAACCGTTTCCAAAATTTATGTTAACGTTTTTTGTTTTTGTTTTTTTTTTTTTTCTTTCGTTTTCTGTTTGTGTTGGCAAATGAACAGAATGAACCATTTCTCACACATTGAATAACTGATTTAAATTTTCTTTAGTTCTTTTTGAGCGCTTCACATCTTTTCTGAGAGATGTGTGAGATCTCATGTATATGCCTGTCTCTCTGTTTGTGTGTGTATGTGCGATGGCAACATGAATCTTTGTTGATTTCCAGTTGGAAGATGTGTTGAATGTTCGCTTTTTCAAGAGCATTGGTCAACAATTCGCAGTTTTCGCAGAAAAGAAAGGAAACTGTGGCGTAGAAAGAGTGAATACTGATAATAAGAAATACACAGCCATAAAAACAATAATAATAAAACGCTAAATAACTTCGAAATTCTGTGTCAACAGACTTCGTTGAATCTTGCCTGTGTCACACATTCGATGCGAACGAATGATTGCAATAGCAATGATGATGCGTTTGCTGTTGTCGTTGTCGTTGTCGTTGTCGTTGTGGTTATTTTTTTCTTTCTTTTTTTTTTGCTTTTTTCATTCATTTATTCAATTCATATGACCAACCGTTCGGACAGTATATTCGCAAACCAACTCAATCGATGCATCTGAGCATGTATGAGTGTTTCTTTATTTCTTCAAATGCGTAAGATAAGCGGCTATCGGATTTAAATTTAATCCAAACCACAATTGCAGGTGAGCAATAGTTCGTATTTTGTTTGGCTTGTTATTTGCTAATAACCATAATTAGTTGATGTGTGAAATTTCTTTGGCTAAAAATAGATGAAAGCGAACAACAACTTGCACAGAAAAAAAACCAACAACAACGAAGACGTCGACCGTTCTGATACCTCTTTGCGATACTGTTTGTAAGGTGGAATCATTGATTATGGGTTTTAATTGCGGTTCGAGCTACTAGAATGATTCAATGATCATTGATCATATCCAATTCATGATCAAAACCGAGGAAAACCAATATCCGCCTTAAATCAATGAAACCTCACATCTGATCACAATGATCAAAAATGAACGATTCTTTTTAAACATCTAAATTGGACAGATAAATTATAGTGAAATTGATCTATTCACTAAAAACCAATCGCTTGTTTTTATCTTTATGAATGAAATTGATTTGAAAATAAATTTATTTTGTTCTTTCATGTGGTATTTGTTCGTAAAGAAACAAATGAATGAATTTGATGGAAGTGAAATTTTTTGGCCGAATTCATTTGTTATTCCAATTAAAACATGTTTCAAGTGAAAAATGGGTCAATTTGTTTCTTTTGCCATAAAATAAAAACCTATATCTTATCGTTCAAGTAAAAGTACTCATAATTTAAATCATTAATGTTTCAGTATCACAGAGAAGAAGAATAAAATTTACCATAGTCAGTTGGGGTGGTCTATATAGTTGATTTTTCGATTTTCTTATATTCCGGTGCCATAGTTCATCGAAATTAATTAAGATGAACACGTGGTGAATCTTTTTCACTGCGCATTGCATTTTGCGGAATTTTATTTAGCTTATGCAGTAACACATATTCTTTGCACTTCTTGCCTTGTTATTATACTCTTGGTCTTTTGCACTTGAAGCAAAGCAAAGTAACGCATGTATACGTTTTTCTTTTTTTTTTTTTTCTTTTTGGCGTGATCATTTCTCTTTTCTCTAGCTCTTATGATCCGGAGGCACACACGTACTGTATTCGCAACAGCAGTCGTGCGCGTCGACCAAGTAACACAGTGAAGAGAGGAACAACGAAAAAAAAAAATGGCAACAGAATCACAACAAAATCGCGCTTTTCCACAAACACACCGTTTGCCTGTTGTTGCAAACATCGTATATCGTTGATACTAAACAGGTGGACAAAACATTCTTACATTAACCGTGGTACGGTTCAGACGAGAGTTTCTCACTCATTTTGTATGACCTATAGAAAGTTATTCACAATAAAAATTTACTTTTCAATATTCTAAACTGGAAAAAAAAAACTTGCCTTTTTTTTCGGCTTGTATAATTGATTTGGGGAGAGATTTTAGTTGTTTTTGTTTGAAAAAAAAAAAAAAAAATCAACGGCCAGTACACGGATTAGTGCATTGAATATAGAAAGTGATGTAAAGACAAAAAAAAAACGTTGCTTTTAAATTAAAAACATAAAATTCAAAGGAACTTACAATTATAAGTTGAAAAGTGTTAACAAGAAACATAACATCAAATTTGGATTTACAGTGACACAAATATTGGATTTACTATTAAGGCACGTGCTATATGGTAAGTGCATAAAATTTATTTGTCTTTGTGATTTATTATAAATATTAGCGAAAATTGATTGAAAATCAAGTGAATGTCTAGAAGTCGCGACGGTACTTAATGAGTGCATGTGTGGCGTCCCCCTCCTCTCTCTCTCTCTCTCTCTCTCTCTCTCTCTCTCTCTCTCTCTCTCTCTCTCTCTCTCTCTCTCTCTCTCTTTCTCTCCGTGTGTATATGTCTGTGGAAATTTTTCTTTTTAATAAAAGTGCACGAAAAACTTGATTGATAAAATCCAACGGAAGAAATGCCGTAGAAAATGTACATTGAAACAATTTTCAACTGTCTCCATATAGGAAAATTGATCTAAATGTCAATTCACCATAATCAGCGATTACAATCTATGAACAAAAATTGTGATATGATTGTTTTTCTGATGAAGCGGCTGTCTGTCGTATTCAAGACATGGTCAACATAATGGGCTCAATGATCTACTGATCTACACCCATATTGATCGATGTCATGACGAATGTGGTTTTAGTACTTATACACAATTGCACTTTTTCAGCATTTATTGCCTTTTTCTTACTCAATTGTTCTCAATTTTTTTTTTTCTTCTTTTTGTGTTCACGATTAATTCATTAATGCAAACAGTTCATTTTTCATTGAATTGAATTTTCCGACTTGTTTCATTACGATTGACTGTTTTTTTTGGTTAGAAAAAGGAAAAAGATTTGCGCAGTGGATCTTTTGACAACAAAAGGGAAACTAATTAAGCTAATTCAAAATGAATGCGATTCAAGTTTGTTTTAATATGCAAAGAAAATCAATGAAATTCAAAATATTTTGTAGGTTTTTCACCGAAATAACAAAAAAAAAATATTGGATCATTATAAGGATTAATTTGACAAATTTTCTCCGCTGTCTTCTTTCCAAGTGATTGTGACTTATTCATTCTGAAGAGCAAAAAAAACACCGTTTTCATTGTTGCCACATTCTGTGTAAATTGATCCGTTACGGATAATTTTCACTGTCACAGATCACACGAAACGAAGTGAAAATTGTTACTGACTGTAGAGCTTGTGCGCAATTCCCATTGATATTGACATCTGATCTGTGGCGAGCCAATTTTTCTCGTGTCAAGCAAATAATTAAATATATTTTCACGCGTGACATTAAAGCAATTGACATTTGGAAAAGTTTTTTTTTTTTGTTTCAAAGCAAACGCGTTGATGTGATATTAATGCACATAATAAATCTATTTTTTTATTTCATTTTATTTTCGCTTCATTTCTATTTGTGCGGGCTCTTTTATAATAAAGAGGATGCATCTCGATTAATAATAATAATCTTTATTAATATCGCCCATGATCAAAGTGAAGAAAAGAGAAATTTGATGAAGTTTCACAAGTGATTCTCTTGTAGTGTGGGAGAAATCATTTGCAAACTGGCAGTCGGTTCAGTCAATAACTCAACCATTTCAATGTTATATGCAATGACTCAAACTTCTAATAAAGATTTGTCTTATGTTAGCTAATTATCATTCATCATAATGAAAAATTCTTAACTTCCGTTGAATTTAAATTAAATTTCAAATGTGCAATCAACACAGCGTCGAATATAGGTCAGAGAATTGCTATCAGCGAAAATACGAGCTACTCGAGAACAATGCTTAACAATTTGATCTATATATTTAATTCCAAGTATAAGAAATAATGATACAACATTCTTAATTTAATGATGCAAGTTGAAATTATTTGGGATAGAAAACGTGAACACAAAAAAAAAAAAAACAGGTTATGAGTCATGCAATCGCGTTAGAGTTCAAACTGAACCAATTAATAATAATTTGGGCTGGGATGCATATAAGAATGAAAATCTGAAACAGGTAATTTTCAAGTTGACGGCATTTATGTTTTATGAAAAAAAAAAAAAGTTTAATTTATCAAAGAGGTTCGGTGGGATTACTTCATTCCACCTTTTTTTAAATGAAAATATATAAAATATAATTGTAAGCTGAACAGAGGTTGAGATGTTATGAATTAATTTATTGAATTACTTTCGTAAAATGATTTTCCCCTTGGAATTGATATAAAATAAAAAATTTCCCAACAATTTTCATGAAAATCGTCATTTCTTATCCAGCAATTTTTGATTAACATTCATACATAGAACGAAAAAAAAAAAAACAATCATGGAATTCAGAACTTTAGAAGAAATGATGAATTGTCATGTACGTGTAAGCAAAAATTGAGATCATGTGGAATGAATTAAATGTCTAGATCATGACAAAAACAAATACGTCAACGGCAACATATTATGAAACGCGATCACAGCATATATACTTGTTCATTTATATTATTCACACAATTGTTACTCCATATTTCAATTGTTTCTCATAATTTCAACATTTACCCATTTTTCATAGCCTTTATGTAACTGATTTGAAGAGTATTTTTTTTTTTTCGTTTGTCTTTAAATTTAACAAAAGCAGAAAAATTCAAACGTTAATGAATGGGATGAGCAAGAAGGTATCTTAATGAAAAGAATCTTAATAATTAAAACAAGTTGAACAGCTTCGTTTGAGTTGAATTATTTTATTTTTTTGTTTTTTTACACATTCGTTGAATATGTGACAAACGGGGTTAAATTAGTTGCTGTACATTCAAGATGGGCTTGATCTTGATCTTTTAAAAGTTTCAATGCCATTGATTGTTGCGCAGGATGGATAGTAATAAGTTAAAATTTCCTTCAACATTTCATTTGTACAGTTACAAGTGAATTGTTTTTATTTTCATTTATACATTGACGAAAGAAGGGTATGCCGCAGCCATCGATAACGGTACTTGTCATGTGTGCATACCAGAGTATTGCATGTCATTGCGAAAACGAAGATGTATGTACACATCGTTTCTTTGTTTTTTCTCTCTTTTTCTCCGCACCACACACCATTGATGATTGCAACATGTTGGCATTTCACGTTCATTTCTTTGGATCTGCTTTCATGTTCTGGATAATTATAAATTCTCAATAATGCTATACAGGTGCGCCATAGGAGCTAATTGCTTGTTGCGTATTCTCCAACATGTCAGCAATGCAGAAATTATGTTGATCAGTCAAATATTCATAATGCTGTGGCATGTGACCGACATTGCTTCTTCACAGCAGCCACATTTTTATTTGTCTTTTTCGTTCTATCAAATGGGAATGGAAGAAAAGAGAAGTCAATTTATATATAGAAACTTTCTGCAATTTGTGTGGTATTCATTTTGAAAATAATAAAAAAATTAATAAAAACAATTTGGCCATTGAATTTAATGAAGAAAATGTTCAACATTTTCAAAACAATATAACTTGAGTAAAATAGAGACGAAATTACCATTTCTTGCGGATGACACGTGTGATTTAATAATTTGTATTCAAGTCTACACTCTCGACATGAGATAGAATTTTTTTTTTCCTTTTTTATTTATTGGACAATCAATGTCCACAAAAATTGGGTCAAATCGCAATTGCTTATGAAAGGAAAAGCAGAAATTTACATTCATTTTGTAGTTAATTTATGCATAATCTTATTTTTTTTCTTATGTTTTTTACATTTGTGTGTGTGTGCACTGAAAATACATGTGTGAGTATATATATGTGGATATCGATACGTCGTTTCATTTTGTATTTGTTTAGATAATTTTCTATTTTTACTTTAGCACAACGATTCACTCTGAACAGATTGAATAACATTTATCATTTATTTGCAATATTCTTGTGCACATGTGAATGAAAAGAGTAATTAAAGAACAAAGAGAAAGATCTGAAGCCAGTCGGGAAATGAAAACAAAAAAAAAAAAAAAAAAAGATGCAAAAAGAAACGTATCCAAAGGAAAGTGTATGTTGTTGTTTGTTTTAACAATATCAGGCTATTTCACTGTACACTCTACATGTTTCAAAAGCATACCAATCAATAATCACGTCTTCGGGTCGCAGATCTCACGTTAAAAACAGCACAAGATTGCAGTCAGCATAAAAAGACAAGCAAAAAAAAAAAATATAATCGTCGGCTGCAAAAGCCGATTAAGTTCTATGTGGTTGTGGCAAAGAATGTGCTGTGGAGTGCGTCTCTTTAAAACAGAAGCATAAGTGCTATGCACATATTTACAATCATTTTCTCAGATGCATCATGCTTTCGACGTTTTGCATGCCTCAACTCATCAAAATAACTGGTCATTGAAAAGAAATGAAAAGAAAACAAACGATAGCGCGCTACAAGTACAGAGATTATGCATGTGCTGCTGCTGCTGTTGCAGTAGTGATTTCGAGTACAAGTGAAACCGTTCTGTTAATATAGAATAATATAATGAAAAAACGATTTACCGAAAATATTCATTGCTTCTTGACCTATTTTCATCAATATGATGACCCAAATTTGCAATTTTTTTGGGAAAAAGTCCTGTGTTTTTTTTTTGTTTTTTTTTTTTTTGTTTCAATTTCATTCAAAATTATTCACTTGTCCGGAATGTGTATGAAAATCAATGAATATATTGACATATTAATTTTTATACCGTCAGTCTGCTAAGACTGTCACTAGATTTATTATGATGATGTTGATGCTTAGAAAAAAAATACCGCATTTTACATTGGCTAAAGAGAAAAGTATTAAATTGCGAATGAAATAAAAAAAAAAAAAAATATGTATATATAAATAAAATAGTAAATTTCAATTGAAATCCAATAAATTCCAATAATACGCATTCGTTACCTTTCTACTCAATAAAAGAAAAAAAAAATTAAATTTTTTCTTTCTTTCCTTTATGCTTTCATCGATTCGAGTATCCATAGCGCGAGAATATAACAGAGAAAATTCACTACGGCAATCATATCAATGACCGAAGTGCATTAAAAAAATGACTAAGCATACATGCCTTCCCGAATCAATAAAAGAAGAAAGCAGTCACAAAATGATGAACAATAAAACACGTATCACATATCCATAAAATCTCTTTTGTAGTTTTAAATCACTACACTTGCGTCTTGAGAAGAAAACAAATGAAAAAAAAAAAAAAAACTTCGAAACGTCTCCGTATTCGCACAGACTGCAGAGAAGAAGAAAAAAAAACGAAAGGCTCTTTTAAATTGGTACAAAAGTAAACACGATTTACGATTTCTGCGGAACATTGAATAGCTGAACTGATTGAGAAGTAGAAGAAAGAAGACAAATGAAATAAAAAAAACAGATCTATTGAAGGCATAGGAAATCTGCTAGACAAAAACCAATTAGAGGTTTGATGTTGAAATAGAAGTTATTTACGAAATATCGAAATGTGTCGGTGCACAGAGAAAGTGTGCAAAATGAACCACTAATCAAATATTTCGCTGACCATCTTTGGGAAAACACCGAGAATACCAGACACAAATCTTTGTGGTAATAGTTGGTTAAGTTATTATTCGTACAAAACATTACGCGAGCGATCGCAATGAAGAGAAAGAAAAGAAGAAAAAGCAAATGAAAAATGAGAATAGGAAGAAGAAGAAGAAGAAGAAGAAGAAGAAGAAGAAGAAGAAGAAGAAGGAAAAAAACAAACGGTGAATATATATCATTGACATCAACTGAAGCGAAGAATCAACTGATCAATTTATGCGAAGCGGAAACTTTATGAGCAAGATTTCGGACATTGGAAACATATTTTCAATTGAATTGAGACCAACGATAATGGCATGGCGCACATACAATCAATTTAGCTTTCAAGCAATAATAATCAAAGCACATATTTAGACTTCATTACCTATTTAATTCAAGATCAAATTACTAATCGTGACAAAAGCAATCCATCATTTGCGATATGTAAGCCCTTTGAAATTCAATAAAAACATCGGCATTTAATATTCAACAGAGCAATGACTTGGCGCAAATCACACGCAACCGATCGAAATCTTTAATTTGTGTGCGTTTTTCATCGATTTGAAAGAGAGAATAAAAAAAAAACGGCTATTGCTTTTCACTTAAATAGTTCGATTCTAACTGATTTCATTTAAATCACTGTTTTTATACCATTTTCGTCAATTATGGTTATTTGCCCCTACCTGGTAATTTAAGATGTAAACTTTTTGTTATTTCACATTTTAACTGAATTGGCGTGGCCGTTCATTGAATGTAGAAATTTCGATTTTAAAGAATTTATTGAATATTTCAATACAAATAGGCAAATTCAAATACAATTCTTATCAAAAATTATTTCCCCAAATTAATATTAATTTGAAAATTAATCCCGCGATAGAGAAACAAAAAAGAAAAAAATGCGAATACATGAAGAAAGATTTGCACTTAAGCAAACATTAATTGATTCACCTTGATTTCATGTAATTTATGTTTGAACTTGATTTGCATTCCAATCCGCATCATTTGCTTTACATACTTAACAATAATGATAATGATAATTATGAAGCAAAAAAAAAAAAAAAAAAAAAAGTGCGTGCTAATGAGCCGCCAGTAATCGATAGTGAACAATGAAATTGTAACAGTAACAGTAAAGCGTGTGATAAATTAAAGCAAATCTTTTATACGTTGATCATGCACTGTGGTGTAGTATAATTGCACACAAAGCCATAATTATGCATTGTATAAATTTATGCAAAACGTTGAAAGGGAGACGAATAATACATTTGTTTTTTTCTCTTTTTTTTTCAAAAAAGAAATGATGCTATGATCTATTGTTTTGTTAACAACCGGCCCATATTTTTCTGGGATCATTTGGAAAATTACTCGCAGAGTTATTGCTTCATAAGTCGGCT
Source organism: Resseliella maxima (assembly GCA_029041755.1). NCBI lineage: Eukaryota > Metazoa > Arthropoda > Insecta > Diptera > Cecidomyiidae > Resseliella > Resseliella maxima. The sequence continues at coordinate 476,792 of JAQOWM010000186.1, forward strand.
CAATTACGTTGTCATGTGTTCATGTGATTTCTATACGATTTAAGCAGTCTGTGAATGCAAGTTGTGTGTGGGTCTGTGTGAGTGCGATCTGTGCAAGTTGGGCGCATGTTCTATTTTTATTTTTATTTTCTTCCATTCCGGGTTTGTGTGTCTCAACAATAAAGCCAATTGCGACTGTCTTCATTGCTTTTCCATTCCGCCACACTTCCGTAATGTGAATTGAATAAAATAAACAATGTCAAGAGGCATATTTCACACACCTTTTCGCCATGTGCATTTATTGTTTTTTATGCGATAGTTTTGTTTTTCTTTCATTTTGTATAATCTTTCTTCCTCTTGGTTATTTTCTCTTGCCAATGACACATAAAATTGATACGGTTTTCAGCCGTGTTGTCATAAAAATGACTTACTGCATCGAGTTCGTCTTGAGTGTGCTGACGTTACCATTTCAGATTTAGAAGATAGAGAGAGAGAGACATTAATGAGTGGAATTTGGAATAATATGTGGTGTTAAATGTACATTAAAAGTCTTTTTATGTTAAGGTGTGTAACACATTTAGCACCAAGCATTCGAGCAATGCATTTAAACGGTTTCCTCAAATTCGCTATTCTATTTACACATCATAGGACAATTATATTGGTTTTTATACTTTTGTCTTTTGTATTTTAATTGTTTGAGCGCCATTCTTTCTTTATTTCTTTTTATCAGCTCCACGGGTTTTATGTTGTTGAAATTGACAACAATTTAACTGGTATGAACTATTTTGAATGAACCAACTGGGAAAAATGTCTTTTTAAAATTTAGTCAATATTTTGCATTTTTTTTTTTTCTTTTTAGAATTTAATTCTGTTTTTAATTGAATTTCATTTTGACAAAATGTTTCTTATATTCATTTACAGATAATAAAATAATCGTCCAGAATGAAGACATTTATTGCTATACATTTTATGTTAATATTGATCATGGCTCAGGTAAGCATAAGAAAAACTGAAAACTTTCACTCAAAAATGTGTGTAAAAACATACAAATGTTCTATTGATGGCCAATACAATGTCGGATACACATAACGGATTTAGAAAAAGAAAGTGAAATATTTGAATCAAAAATGTGAGAGACTCATTGTTTAACACATAAGCTATGGTCCATAACACTATCAGTTGACACTTATTCAGAATATTCAATCCAAATGCATGTAACCATGTACTCCACACAACCTACTTGGATACCGTTACGCGATTGTCTTTTCTTCTTCACGCGACGCACACAACCAATCTCTTTTCGTTCTTTTCTTAGCAATTACATTCGTACACCTTAGCGACATAAATGATTAATCTAATTTCATTTTAATTTTTCTGCGTCTATTTACATCGTCACATTTTTTATTCATTTTTACTTAAACCGTTGTATTTTTGTGCTATTGCGCAAACAGACAAGTCTAACTGCCCTGCATATACAGCAAGCAATTAATTCTGATCGATGGAAAAACAACAAAAAAAAAAAAAAAAGAAAAAAAACAATTCTCTAAACAAATGTACACCAAATGGAAAAATTCATTGTTGAACTGCACATTCGAACTGTTTTAATGCAATGGGTCAGACAATGCGCATTGAAAGTAGTCCACATTTGTGGATTGAAAGAGAAAAAGATTGCATGTGAACATAAGAAGTCTTATAGTAATTAATGAACTTCTTTTTTCCAATTTTCGATTTTACGATGTGTGCGTTTTCATTCAATCTGATCGCGCATCGATTTCATTTCTTATAATCCGATTGAATTCATGTAATTCCGAGTTTTGCACTTATAATTGGAAATTACATATTATATCTTTCATTTTTAACAGTAAATTTGTTTGGTTGTTGTTACTGGTCCGCTATTGAATTGAGACATATCACAAAAAGAAATTGTAAAAAAATGAACAGGGCTAAGACGTTACAACTCCTTCGAATTTCATCAAACAGAGCGTGACCAATTACCATTAGCTTTTGTGCTTATGAACAATGAATTGGTGGCAGTTTTCAAAAGCAAGTTGCATGTGACACCTGTTCAATTTGATTCGATGTTCGCTTCCGCAAACTGAATAACTGAATTTATTAATCATATTTAAAAAAAAAAAGAGGAAGAAGGAGAAGCACAAGAAGAATTCTTTATTATGATGACATTTCAATATGTGAAAAGACTTTATTTCAATTCAAATGGTAGCATTTACATTGACAAAATGAACATCATTTATTGTGAACGAAGATACAGAAAAGAGTATCAAAATTCAAATAAAACAATTAATTCATCTCAAATGAAATCAATTTAAATAGAATAACCGCAATGATTTGGCGATTTTTATATACAGAAAAAAAGTCGCACGCCTCATCATAGTTCGACTCATCATACATTTTGAGGGAATGAAAAAAAAAGAGAGAAATAATTGCGCTGTTTACATAGATATCATTCCATTTTGGGGTTTTGCGGGTTTGTAATGGCATCAAAATGAATATAGAAAGTATGCGTAATTTAATTTTCGATTAAAATAGAAGCCGCGGCATTGAAATGAAAAAGAAATTGAACAAATCCACTGAATGAAATGTTTTAATGAAATTGAACAACAAAGCAAAACTTCGTAAACGATCACAGCCATTTCGAGAGAACGAATCGAAAGAATGTAAAAGTCATGTGCACACATTGTCAAAAAAAACGGAATATTTATGGGTTCTTTTGATTTCTTCAATATAAGTAAAATGATATACACAGAGAGAAAGAGAGAGAGACAGAGAGAGAGAGAGAGAGAGAGAGAGAGAGAGAGAGAGAGAGAGAGAGAGAGAGAGAGAGAGAGAGAGAGAGAGAGAGAGAGAAAGAGAGAGAGAGAGAGAGAGAGAGAGGGAGACCAATGGCACTGAGCATGAGGAAGAAGTTGAATGCCGCAGGGAATTCACATTCCAATAGAGCGAATTTATGCGGTCATTTCAACTTTAGTCAATATACACAGTCAATACACACAATTCACCTTATAAAACGGGTACATACGACTCAAGCAATTTAATTCGATATATTCTTTCACAGAATTATGCTTTATGCGCACCATTTATGTTTATAAATGGCTTTTAACCGCATGCACATTCGGTTAAATTTCATGAACCAAATCGAATGCGTACATTAAACCCGGGTCAATATATTAACATTTTATTATCTCGCAAATCAATGAGTTTTTACGTTTGCCTTGAATATAAACAATTGATAAGATCAATTTACAAATGATTGAAAAAAAAAGAATCCAAAGTCAAGGTCGTGCACATCTTATCTATATCATATGATTGCTTAAATGTAATAAAAAGCCTTTGACAATTTGTTCGAAATTGCTCTTTAACTTCAAATAAATGCACCATGAAATGAAATGAAAGAAAATCAAGTTAATCTTGTACTCTTACTTTGAGATTCTTCATATGTATGCCGAAGTGACTTTCCACGCCAATGTAAAAAGCAAGAGAGAGAGAAAGAGAGAGAGAGAGAGAGAGAGAGAGAGAGAGAGAGAGAAAAGAAAAACGATTGAAATATAATCGTATGTAAACGTATTTATGAAAGCAATTTGCTGCGGCGCGACGGAAACATGTTTCGTTAAGAATACTTGAAAAATGAACTTGTTGCTACATATGTTAATATATGCAAAAACGCAAATCAATACCAACAATAAACCGCCTAACTTGGATAAATCGATTCGTTATTATTTGCATTAACAAGCGACTATAATTAATGAAACGAAAGCTGATCAAATTTCGGCAATCATTGATTGATCCATTCAACTTCCTTGAACTTGTGAACTTGCTTGCTCTCTGTCCCTCTCTTGAATATTAAATCAATGGTTTTTCATGAAATTCTATGACCAATAAGTGGAAATAAATGAACAAATCATAAATACCGCTAGTCAATATAGTGTTATTTTGTTCCAACGGATAAACAAATCAAAAAGATGATTCAATTTTTTTTTTCATCAAAATAATACGAGAAGGAAAAAAAAAAATGCCGCATTCTGTTCTCATACGTATATGTCAAAAAAAAAAAAAAAAAAAAAAAAAAATGCATTTCATTTCAGCCAATTCTAAAGGCAAGACAAACCAGCAAAAAGATGATAAAACTGTAAAAGAGAAAATATTTGCTCCACTTTTTTTTCCGGCGCGTATGTTCATACCTATACCTGCATATGTATGAAATGGATTTTGGTTGATGCGTGCTTTCGATCGGTTTTTATTTCGCCAATCCGTGTATGATGACGATAACTGTGAGAGCATTTTATGGCCATGCATACAATATTCGGATCGTATTGGTGTGTATCAGGGAGAGTGGAATCGATTTTGCTATGGCTCAAATGAAAATGTCTGCTTTTGGCAGGCCGATGAAGATTACATTGGTTTCGGTTCAACAGATGAAGCGTAACACCGATTAACAAAGAATTTCAGTGGAAATTCCGTTGGTCAGCCTTCTCATTTTGTCGTTCTCGTAAACCTGAATACTTTTTTCTTTAATGATCAATGAAATTGTATGTGTGTGTGTGTGTGTGTGTGTGCGCGCGCATTTGGCGAATTTTATAGCCTCATATTTTTGATAACCAGTTCAATTGGCCGTTGCAATTTTCATTTTATACGCGTACAATACATTCTCATTTTCATTTTTTACATTTTTTCTGATAAAAATGTAGGTGCCAATGATTGTGATCATTCTTCAGAATTACACTTTAAAATTGCAAATTTTTTACACAAATGCTTCACATTGATTTCATTAATGGAGTTTTAATACAATGGAAAATTAATCTTTAACAATTTATCAGTTTTGTTTTGATATTTAAAAAATGTTAACATGCATAATATATAAATATATTTATCGAATGTGACCTTTTTTTCCAATTCTTATGAATGTTGTAATCCAATCGAACCTTTTCCCGAGTTTTTAATCATACATTCCAAAATATCAACATAAACTATTATCATATTTATTCACAATGGTTGAATTCCAATCAAGTTTTTATGCAGTCAACATTTGTTGCATTCTAACAACCATATTTCGTTACCATAGTCGTAATAATACTTTCTAATTTTTTCAAAAAAGAAAAAAAATAAATAAATAAAAAATTTATGTTGCAGCTTAACAAATTGTGTTCGGGTATTCTATATGCATTGGCATAAACATAAGTTATAAGCAAAAGAATGATTCAAAATATCATACGATGCGTTGCTTGAGTTTTACAATGATTGTAATGTCATCAATATTATCGATTCTTGGAAAATGTAGAGAAAAGCTTTTTATCAAATAGTTCGCAGAAAAACCAATAATGAAGCGGTCACAAAAATGCACTAATGCGATCATAGAAATTGTCAGAAATTATATTTTAATAATAGCATCACAATGATTGACTCAAGTTTGAAAATTATCATTTTTCAAATACATTTGTAGACTTGATGCATGGTACATTTTTGATTATGCACTTTCTTTCGTGTTTGTAACTATAGTCTACAAGGCTGTTTCTCAATCATTAAACTATCGTCAAACTTGATCGTAAAAAAAAAAATCTCATTTAAACATAAACATGAACAAAATTCTGAGTGGCAAGTTGCTTGTGTGACTATGTCTATATGGCCGTAAAATTGATGTTAATGGCACCAAGCACGCGTGTTCCGGTTTACGTTTTTCATACATCGTTATGCCCACTCATGTACAAAAACACCGTACCATACCATGATCGTTGTCGATCACTTGTTAAATCGTTGATAGTATCACGATCCATGCTGTGAGATTTTGTATTCGTCATGAACATTATTTATGGCATTGGTCATTTTCACACATGTTCATTTCATGCATGTTCATGTTCAATCGTTGCTTATTCTTCTATTCCAAAATTTAGTAATTTAATTTTGAGCATTTTGATTTTAATAAGTTTATTGTTTTTTCCATTCTTTCTTTCTTTTGTTTTTACAGATTTTCGCTTCAGCTGATGAAGACGTCGAAATTGTTAAGGCTGTTTCACCAGACAAAAAAGCACCAAACGAATTGGAAAAAGAACAGGATCAAGTTGCATTAGAATCTCAAGATCAAGCATCTCCACCAGCAATACTATTACCGCATGCACCTCCTCCTAGTTCGTTGAATACATTTTTTTTTTTTATAAACTCGAAAGTAAAAATTAATTAACGTTGAAAATGTTTTCCATTTCTTAAACAGTTGGGGGTAATAATCGACCAATCATTGGACAGCCTTTTGTAGCACCATCACAGGTGGGTTTCTTTGAGTTGACTTTTGAATTTGTGGAGTTAAAAAGAGAAGACTATAGATTTTTTTAATCTGTTGTTCATTTGAACAACGGTTTGTTAACTGTTCAATTCGTGACCCTACTAGAACTTTCACTCTGTCTCAGTGCTTATTTAAAATCATTTCTATTTTTTTTTTAGAATTATTTTGGTCCCCCACCTCCTCCACCACCGCATTTGGCTGCGCATTTGTCACGTCTACATCCACCAGCTCCACAATATCACAAAAAGCATCATCCAAATGAAATTCCAGATGATAAGCAATTAACATCCGCATCAGCAACAAATGAGTTATGGTCATCGCCCGCAGTCGATACACCGAAAATTGTCTCGCTTGATGTCAAATGTGAAAAGAAAGGAATGAAAGTTTTTCTTCAATTTGACAAACCATTTTATGGTATTGTATTTTCCAAAGGGCATTACAGTAATATCAATTGCGTTTATCTACCAGCCGGATTAGGAAGAACATCAGCTACATTTGAAATTGGTAAGTAAACATTTGTCACGAACATTTTTCAATCGAATAGAATTATTCACAGTGATGTGTGATTAAACGATTTTTTTTTCAGGCATTCATGCTTGTGGTACATCTGGAAATCTTGACACAGGATATGGATATGGAAGTGATACTAATTCGGGAACTTATTTTGAAAATATTATTGTTATTCAATATGATCCGCAAGTGCAAGAAGTTTGGGATCAAGCACGAAAATTACGCTGCACTTGGCATGATCAATATGAAAAAAGTGTTACATTTAGACCATTCCCAGTTGATATGTTAGATATTGTACGTGCCGATTTTGCCGGTGATAATGTGGGTTGCTGGATGCAAATTCAAGTGGGAAAAGGCCCATGGGCAAGCGAAGTGTCAGGTCTTGTTAAAATTGGACAAACAATGACAATGGTTTTGGCCATCAAAGATGATGATAGTAAATTTGATATGTTAGTTCGAAATTGTGTTGCACATGATGGAAAACGGGCTCCAATTCAATTGGTCGATCAACGTGGCTGTGTTACACGTCCAAAATTGATGTCACGTTTTACAAAAATCAAGAATTTCGGTGCAAGTGCATCGGTACTTTCATATGCACATTTCCAAGCATTCAAATTCCCAGACTCAATGGAAGTTCATTTCCAATGTACAATTCAAATATGTCGATTCAGTTGCCCTGATCAATGTTCAGATGGTAATATTGGTGGTGGTGATGTGCATCATTTATCAGTTGGTCCTGAATCACAATATGGTCCACCACCGCCACCACCATTACCTTTGGATGCATATTTAAATGGTGTTGCACGCAATGATCGACGCATTCGACGTACAAGAGCCACCAAAGAGAATCCAGAAAAAGAGATTGGCCTGAATCGAATCATCAAAGTTGTTTCATCGGGTGATTTAACATTTCCAATAGCAGCACCATTAAATGCAAGCGAAGAACAACCAACGGTTGTAATTTCGGGTCATGAAGATGGTTTAATATGCATGACAACTCCTGGTTTTACGATTGCATTAGTTGTATTGTTAAGCATTTTATTTGCATCATGCATGTTGTCCGCATTTTTGTACATTCGACTTCGTCCATATTCCATAAATGTCAAAGAGCGTGCAATTGCATTTACGCCAACACCACCGCCATCGCATGCAATTCCAACCGTTAAACGAGTTGCAGGAAATACATTACCAAAAAAACGCTATGCTGTTGCTTATTCCACATGAATAAATCCGAACGAATAGATTGTTAAAAATTCATACAAAACTCTCTCACAACTAAAACCGAAACATTTTGAATGAAGCAATTTGGAATTTAACAATTCAATAAAAAAAAAAAAAACAAAAACAAAATACACTTACTTATCAACGAATCGATCGAATTGCATTCCATTGAATCGTGAGCGCAAATAAACAAAAAATTGCTACTCTCAGATCATTTGAAGAATCCGATCAAATCAGTTGTGCCATTTTACTATTTTGCTTTGATTTTCCACAATTTGCTTGTCAGAATTTAATAATTTTTTTTTTTTCAAAAAAAAAAAACATAAAAAATAAATGAAAATGAAAGAAAATACCAAATCAAACAAATTCACAGCTTGTCGTGGACATTGTTTTCCGTTGAACATTGAACATTCTATCAAAACAATTTGTGCAACGGAAATCGAATTGATGGATAATTTGAAGGACAGTTTAATGAAAAAAAAAAAAAAAATATAACAGTACCAAATAAGTGGATAAGACATTATGTTTAAATTAGTTTAAGACAACATTTTATACACTTTTTGTTTATCGCAAAATATCTTTTTTTTCGGGCATTAATTTATTTGTAAAGAGACTGGTGAAACCAATCTTAATTCCAAATTTGAAACTTAATTCAAAAATCAATTTTATTCATTTCGTTTTTTTTTTGTCTTCTATAGAAATTTTCAAATTAAACCTAATTAAGATCCACTCTGAAATGTATAAATGTAATAATAAATAAATAAATAAATTGCATTTATTTTGAAATAATTTACTTAAAAGTGTAAAATTTACAAATGGATTTTTATCAGAACATGTTATTTAAGAAAAAAAAAAAAACATATTTTATGTAAAAATCAATTGAAATTTTAAATGATTACAATGACCAGTACAGCTAACCCATTTCATACACTTAACAGAAAAAAAAACAATATAGGCGAATTTATTCTGAAACTATAAAATAAGGCAAAACGAAACAACGGAAAATTAACTAACTGTTTAAAGTTGTCAATTCTCATTCAAATGTAGACAACGAATAGTAATTGAATTTTATATTCGAGATAAATAAATAGACAATATTCCGAATTCCCATCCAATTTTCGATTGAATTTTTTTTTTTCCATGTTAAAATATGAATAAAACTGTAACTTAATTAACCATATTTATTGTGCGAATGATGAGAATAAATGGAAATGATGAGCAAATGATTGTTGTATGTTAATTTTTTCTTTTTTTTATAATTTAATTGGTAAGACTAAACGATGTAATTCAAATATTTCAAGAAATAAATCGATTTAAAACAGAGAAAAATCATGTTGCTTTTTTTTCATGAAATTAATTTATAATAATCAATATAAATGTTTGCATGTATTATTGCATTAAGATTTTAAGTTTAGGATGATACACCAAACAGTCGTCGGATGTGAATTATTACCTGTTGTATTATTATTACAAATTGCTGGTGTGTTTGGAAAAAATTTGAGATTGAAGCTACCCTGGTAAGCAGTCTATATAGCCCTGTACATTTGTATGTGAGTCTCCCGGTTAAGTGCCATCTAAATGAACAAACATAAATTAGATTCACCAACATTTGATAGTGAATCTGAATAAAAATTGATTATGTGTAAAAATAATTAAATATTTATGTACAATAAAATATTTTTCATTATTAAATTATCGAAATATAAATATTTTTGAAATTAAAATAAAAACACTTCATTGAGAAATTAAAAATACAACTAAAGCAAAACAAACTATTTATATTAAGTCTCCGCATGTTTATTCGATTGGCGTTTGTTGTATACATGTACTGGGTATACAATACAATACATGGGAAAGCTTATGTCAAAACTGTCAAACGCATTGTTTACATTTTATAAACATAACCTTAGTGTGGATCAATTTGCAACACGATCTGAATTACGGCATAATTGGTTTAATTTAGCAAATAAAATGTCACTACAATTGTTGTTTACCGTTTTGGACAATATGCAAACAAATAACAAAATGTTCGATCAAATCAATGGAATTCGATTGACAAGTAACGCAATTTGTTGTTTCTTCCAAAAATAAAATATATAAAAGAAATGTACAATCATTGTATTTCAATTCAGAAAATCAAAATTCACATTTTTGTTCACTATTGTGTGTGACTTCAGTAAATTAAATAAACTCTTCATCAATTCACTTCGAATAGATTTATAATTTTCATATTACAATAACAAATGAAATGTCAATTTGTATGGAAATAAACACACTAAACAATATGCGGTTATGTTTTCAATGAGTTATATAGTAAACAACTTATGTCAAGTCAGTGTCGCCTGAAACGATTACACAGCAACTACACAGTAAAATAAAATTGAAATAAAACAACGGATTGTTGTCGCTCAACAAAGAATTGGTGATTGTTGTTTCTCCCGAGTAAAATGTTTATAAAAATATTGTTTTAGTTCATAGCACGCAAAATGTTTTTAATTTTTTCGAGTCAAATATTTTTAAAGATATATTCTAATCTATTTGGGTTTATTTTTAATCCATTCGGATTTTTGACTATAAAAATCCAAAAAACTAATTAAAAAATTCTTTTGGTTTTACAGTGTAAGCTTTCCCATGTATTGTATTGTATACCCAGTACATGTATACAACAAACGCCAATCGAATAAACATGCGGAGACTTAATATAAATAGTTTGTTTTGCTTTAGTTGTATTTTTAATTTCTCAATGAAGTGTTTTTATTATTTTATTTCAAAAATATTTATATTTCGATAATTTAATAATGAAAAATATTTTATTGAACATAATTATTTAATTATTTTTACACATAATCAATTTTTATTCAGATTCAGTATCAAATGTTGGTGAATCTAATTTATGTTTGTTCATTTAGATGGCGTTCGGGAACGTGTTTGAATTTTTTTTTCTCACTGCATAGCTCCCTAGGATTGAAGGATCCCCATCACGGAAGGACCCCCCCCCCCACAATCATCACTATTATCGAGCACTATTGTCAAATTTTTTTTTGCACTAATTTACACTAACAACAAGTGACATCGCAAAAAATGCGCCACCTAGTAACTGATTGAAGAGCTATAAAGATTATAATGCTGCTACATACAATGTGATGTTTTATTGTTTGTGTGTTTGTCTCATTCACACTCATAGAGGTAATAAGGACAACACAATAAGTTGCTAGATGGCTGCCGCATTTCAGTTTGACAGTAGCTAACTCTGCTTGACTATTATACCCCCTGAAATTCGCAAACGTGCACAACTCTGTTGATTGCCATATAAATTATGAAATACAAGCCAAGAGTTAATGTAGTCACGAGTCAATTATGAAATAAAATTCAAATCAGCCATTCGTTTTATTTACTTTATTTGTCTCTATATAAATGTTTCTTAACAAAATATCGCTATAAATGTATATAATTATAAATAAGTTTTTTTCTTTTTTATTTTGAATAAATAGTTGTCATTAGAAAACTAAGAAGCGATACATATAAACAAAGATTGTTTTCTTTTTATTTTCAATAAATTGCTGAAAATTTGTTAGGAATAGTTTTGTCAATTATTATCAACATAAAATATAATTAATTTCGAAGAATAAATTGATTTATTTTGTCGAAAATGTTGTTTTTATTCTGAAATTTGATGATTCAACAAATGGTATTGTTGCAAAGTGTTGCTCCAGCTATAAGAATCCATCAGAAGATATTATTCGTTGAAGGACTGATTGCAAATCATTGCAAATAAATGGAGAATATTCAATTGGTTTTTACATAGAAAAGACTAGTAACAATGCTTTTATTCAAACTGTATGTTGATTCACCTCAATAAATTGTTTTGTTCTCTTCTTCATCTATTTGTTTGTGCTTCAATTGAATTTCAAAGAGAAAATTTATTATCAAAATTCATTTATGTAAATTGTAATTTCTTATAAATAAATATATAATTAAGTACAATCTCTGGGCAAAACAAACGTAATAATGACAAACATCAATGGTTCTACCATATACTAATCTTACGAAAGCATTAAAACACTCAATATGCTTACGAATTACGGATTTTGTTTTATTTATTTATTTATTTTGTTTTGTTTTGTTTTATTTTTTTTTTTTAAAGTAGGGCTTAATCTCTTTAGTTTTTGATTATTGCTTTTTCGTTTCGTTGAACTACGACATTTAAATCAATTAATAAACTGGTGATTGGCCAGAGTGAAATGCTTTGGCGGTTTTGCTACTAAGTCATTCTTTTCATTTTCTGACATTTCTGTTTTGTTTTTTTTTTTTATAATTTATTCGACAAATTCATACACATTTGCAATTGAATTTAAATTGATATTGCAGTCATTCAGTCAAAAGTCATGATGGATATTTGGAAAGGTTGGCTCATGACTCATTGTTTTATCTATACAGAAAAAAACTTTCTTTTTTTTTCTTCATTTACTGCGGTGTTGTTAGGCTTGTTGGATTAACAGTACCTGCATCACATGCATGCATATTGTTCATACGGAATAACCGAAGTGTCATCCACGATGCAAACGTATTTTGATTTATATTATCGTTTTGGGCTTCAAAAGCAGCTTTTTGTAATTGATAGCGGTAAAGTAATGAACCTGCGATAAGTGCAGATACAACGGTTGCACTTGTTACTAGAATGAAAAGAATACTAAAACCTGGAACTGGCATACAAATGCCATAAACAACTTCTTCGGTAATTCTACCTTGGAATACAGTTTCAGGTTCAGGTTTACCATCTCGTGGACTGAATGCTAAATCAGCCTCTGAAATGACATCAAACACACCAGTCACACCAATATCAGCGCTACGTGCTTGACGATCGGAAACAACAACAGATCGTCGATGTCGGGCACGATATGTTCGATTTGCAGCAGTAAATGTACGGAAAAATGGTCGAATTTCTTCACCGAGATTTAGTGAGCGTGGTCCAGCCATTGGCGGTAAACCCATACGATCTTTTCCAAAATTACGTGGTCCATGTGGGAATTTTTCGGCTTTTTCAGCTTGTGCCTTTTTCGCGTCAAGATACGCTTGACGCAACATTTCATGCATTGGTGGATCCTGTGGCAGAATGTCATCGATTGTTTCTTCATTTACTTCGTGCACTGTTTGAATTTCGGGTGCTGGTTTTTGTTGTTGCTGTAATTGGATATTTTGTGCATTCAATGGCATTTCATTGATTTGAGCTTGAGCTTGTGGTTGATCGTGGTCAGTGCGAATGAAATGCGGTGCTTGTAACTGTGCTGCCAGTTGTGGTTGTGGCTGTGGATGTTGCTGTTCCTGTGCTGTGAGCTGCTCTTCTTCTTCTTCTTCTTGTTGTTGTTGTTGATGCTTTTGCTGTTGTTGATGAAGTAGCTGCTGCTGCTGCTGTTGCTGTTGTTGTTGTTGTTGTTGTTGTTGTTGTTGTTGTTTTTGCTGCTGCTGTTGTTGCTGCTGTTGCTGCAGTTGTTGTTGTTCTTGTTGTTGTTGCTGTTGAATTTGTTGTTGAATGTGTTGTTGAATATGCTGTTGTTGTATTTGCAATTGTTGCTGTTGTTTTTGATGAATATTTGAATCTGGATGTTCAATCATTGGACCATGTTGATGTTGCTGTTGTTGTTTTTCAGCAATCTTTTCTTTCGAATTGCTTTTGCTTTTAAGTCCAACAACTTCAGCAATTTGATCATAAAATGACGTTTCTTCATCATCATCTTCATCATCAATGTCACTATCCGGTTCATTATTTTCATGAACGGCATTACGATGATTTGATTCCAAATGATTGCTGTTATGCTCAATTGCTGGTTCAATCATTTCTTGTTCAATAATATCATGTCGCTCATTGCTTCCAGTCGCTTGGCAATGATCCAAACAACCGTGACGACAAATTTCCACCTTACATTTAATATGTACACTTAACGCATCCGGAAATTTAAAAGCATGGAAAAATGCATAAGTTATGACAGTTGCTTTTTCATCCGGTGCACGCGCTTTTAAAAATCGTGAAATCATTTTTGGTCGAAGAACACAACCATATTCATCTGATAGATTTATAATGTGACCAGCACCATCTGATGCAACACAAGATTTAACACGCATATCAAATTCACCTAAGAAAAGAATTTAAATTGTCGTTAATTTTAATCGTTAGAAGATTATTTTCAAATATGTTGGGTGTAACGATTCAAACATGGATCACGAATAAAAAATTCAAGTATAATTTCATGTCTTTGCGATTAATTTCAACAATAAATCGGCCCACTTAATTTCAGCAATATTTTGAAAATATGCCTTCGTATAATAGGAAAAAGTAATTTCAAGTTAGTTAAGCATTTGTCGATTTGGGCCAAAGATATATTTATACATTTGAATGTTGTTTTGATTGCTTAAATTCAAAAAAACACTCTCGAAATCAAAATAACATTACACAAATTGTTTGTGATTTTTATCTCATTTGAAAATATTTTCGGATCCAGTTATAAAAAGTTAGATGACTAAGCATCGTAATTACCGCGATAATCATTAATAGCAACAACAAGCGTAAGTGTTGATCCAATAGGTACAATTCCGCTTACAGGTGGTGCCCATGGTCCTTTACCGCTTTGTATTTCCATCCAACAATCAACGTTGTCACCTTCAATGCAAAAGATTATTATCATTTTTTGTGTTTTTTTTTTTTTTTTTCAATTTCGAAACATTTCTTTTCCAAACAAAACACAATCATCAATAAATGTAAATAATACCTCTAAAGTCCAATTGGATAACATCTAAGTCAGCGATTACCATCGGTGGTTTCGATGCGGTTTTTTCATAATCATTGAACCATTCACATCGTAGTCGTTTTGCTTCATCCCATACTTCAAGTAAATCTTTGTCATATTGAATAACGACCTAAATGAAATGTTAAGAATGCAAATCATAAATAATGACAAGAATTTTCTTTTATACTCTTTTAGTTTAATTTCAATATTTTTCAAATTATAGCCATAATAAAAAATTTTTTTCAATGAATGATTGTCAACGGTTTCAATTTAACGATTGAATACCATTGTGATGAACAATAACAACAACAACAACAAAATATGATCTTTCTATGACAGTCTATTAAAGAAGAATTCACAGTGTATGGAATGAATAACCGTCATAAATATATTCAGTGTTTGCTCTAAATTCTGAATGAATTGAAATCACATGAGATTATGAAGGACATTTGTTTATGTGTAAAAACATTTTGTGATGGCAAATGCAACCCGTTAACATACTTAAATAGTATTCTATCTAAATGTAAAAATGACCCCAATATGGAATATCCAATGAAGAAAAAAATGTGCAACAAGTAACTCGTAAATACAACAAATCGCTTAATCAAGCACTGTGAATGCTCAAACGTACCGTATTTTCGTAGAATTGACCGTTTAAATCCGGTTTTGTACCACACCGTGCATATGCTATCCGAAATGCATAGAATGTTTTTCCCGATGATGGTGGCACATAAATACATCTCGGATCACTGTGCTGACCTACATAATTCCATCGTGTGTGCGCGATAAGACGAGAAGAAAACGAAAAATGAAAAAAAAAAAAAACAACAAAAAGAGGAGAAATGAATGCGTTTGATATTTGCGATAAAAAAAAAATAATAATAATAATGAAGAAGAAACAAGTGGCATATGAATCGTACACAATGAACAGAAGATATTCAATACATCTTTTCAATGTGGAATTCATCTTTATTGTTGAAAAAAAAACAAAAATGCTTTTGATGGTAGTATTTTTTGAAAGCGAAAAATGAATATGAAATGAATATCATCACATCGATTAATTTACCTTTTGAGCTCACAATACCGTCGAATGGTGCCGAAAATGAAAGATGAACATCCATATGATCCTTACCGCACATAACTGAATATTTGTAATTTAAGAAATTAATATTTAAATATTAACACATTTTCACATTCATGTAAAATTACCTTCTAGAGAATTTATTGTTGGCATTCCATCTGGTCGATCTAGTGGCCATATTTCATTACCGGCTATTACTAAATTTACCTAAAAATATGCCAAAAAAAAAAAAAAAAAAAGAAAAACAAACAAACAATGTCACTTTAGTCGCAGTTGCTTTAACTATAAATTCTACATTGTTCAGCATCCGGAACAATGACATTTGCCCATTATCAGTTTGCAATGCTAATTAATATTTATCATAAATTTGTCAGTACCGTAATCTACGTAAGATTTCTTTCTTATTTGCTTGTCGTATTCAAATTGAAATTATGATTTGATAAGTTGATGTTCCGGGTTAAAACATTTTTTTTTAATCATTTAAATTAATTAAAACAAATTGGCTAAGCACATAAAATAATCATTTATTAAAGAAAAGTTTATGTCTCTATTGTCTATCTTTTTAACATTTTCATGAACAAATTTGGTGAAATATCGTGAGAATTTACACATTTAATATATTAATTTGCACTGCATCATAATTATAATCATGCCATGATGAATGAATAGATTTCAGTTAGGTTTTTGTCTTTCAACTTACCATAAAACTAGAGATTATATAAATGATTTTTAGATCCCACAACCTTGTAGGATCTTTATGTGAGCTCCACATTTTGGAGCGGATTCTTTTTTATTACGTTCTGTGAATATCTGAAAGAAAGAGAAAAAAAAAATGAAAGAAATTCTCAGTTAAATAAACGAAAATGGATCGAAAGTAAACAAAAGATTAGAAAGCACCATAAGCGTCAAATAAATTTCTATAGAAAAAAAATAATAAAGAAAAAAAAAATGGCACTAAATTTGTTAAACTGGATTGGAATTTGACTTCATTTACATCGACATTTTATGTAAATTTGAAATTTTCTTTCATTTTCAATTGCTAAAAAGCCTATTTATAAAACCGCAAAACATCGGCCGTTAAAAGAAATAAGATTTTATGTTGATAAAATTGTAAAGAATTGATAATAACATGAGGAGTGGAACGCGGTCTACGGCTACTAAATTGAATGTGTTCGTTTTCAAACACATTTTTTTCTTCTAATTAATTTAATAAATAAACAATAGATATTATCTGTGAAAATGAGACAAGGTGTAGAAAATGTCTAAACTAAAGAACGTTTTTTCTTCTGTTTCTCTTTCTCTCTCTTTCTCTCTCTCTTTCTGTCTCTCTTTTCCTCTCTTTCTCTCTCTTTTCTCTCTCTCTCTCTCTCTCTCTCTCTCTCTTTCTCTCTTTCTTTGTCTCTTTCGTTGTAAATGATAACGGTAGATAATCAAGAGGCTATAAAGCCTCAGGCAAATATGTCAGATCATATGGATGAGTAACAACGCCCGCTTATACACAATTTAATGCACATGCATTTTAATGTGCATGAAATCATTATTTTTATAGTATTGAAGCAAATTGTTATTGATATTATTATTAAAATTAATCAATTATTTTCTTATATTTAATGACCAGACTTAATAAAATCTCATTGTCGATGTAAATAATCAATTTGGGTTCTTATTTCAAATTGAAGTTGATAAATTGATCAGAATAAAGTCATTTGGAGCAATTCTTAGGTTGATTTTAATTCAAACTGGTTTACCATACGCAGGTGAATTATATTTTGAAAAAAAAAAAAAAAAAAAAACTGTGTTGCCCGCTTCATGCAGACAGTCACTTGTTTGCGCCAAAGTAGGAAATTAAATAACCCATAACCATAATCATTCTATATATCTGAATG
This sequence comes from Resseliella maxima, assembly GCA_029041755.1. Classification (NCBI taxonomy): domain Eukaryota; kingdom Metazoa; phylum Arthropoda; class Insecta; order Diptera; family Cecidomyiidae; genus Resseliella; species Resseliella maxima. The sequence continues at coordinate 494,540 of JAQOWM010000186.1, forward strand.
TGAAGTAACTACATAATTTTTTTTTTCTTTTCTTTTCGTTTTGCCGTAACTGATGCGATGCTTTAATTGAATATGCTGCGGCTAATGCAATAGAATTGAAATCTGAATGCAACAAACAAATATTGTTCTACATTTTGTTTCCATGTTTATCATCGTTGCGATTGTAATTCCATGCAAAAGAGCCAGCTAGAATGAACTAGAATGAGATGTTGCAAGTTCTAAAAGGAGATTTTATAAAGAGAAATACATTCAGTGAAATTGTAATTGTATTTATATTGTTAGATTTTCAGAAAACACAATGCTATGATTTATTCATTTTATGTGACAAAACAAAATGAAAATCAAGATAATGTGTTTTGTGTACAAAATTGTTGTGGAAAATGTTGTTTGATGTTTTTTCTGTTTTTTTTTTTTTTTTTTTTTCATAAAAAGAAGAAAACAAAATTGATTCACGATCTGTTGCGCTACATGGTGTGTATTGTACTATTTTTATGTTGTTACACCACATCGTTTTGTTCATCTTTATTTACTAACATACAAATTCATGCCGTTCGTTATTGTTTTCACTAATTTATATTCTTTATTCATTTCTGCTATTTCGATTCATTTTTTTTTACATTTATTCATGTTGACGTTTGCTACATATCATGTTATAAACAGAATTTTCATAGAATAGATTTGTTTTCGTTTTTTTTTTTTTTTTTTTTTTAGTGATCAAAATCTAGTAATTCTTCTTATCTAGATTTGTAAACGTACTCTCTTGTCTCAAATCTCCGACCATCAATTTGCATTGTTTTCCATAAGTATGCGTAATAAATGAGATTAATATAATTTTTAGATGAAATTCATTCAACAAATCATTACATAAAATATATGAGATTGATGAATGTCTTATGTTTTGATGAAACTGATTCTTTAGTTTTTAATATCGAAATTTTTTTTCTAAACAATTCTTTCATTGCAAAATTGTAGCATGATGAAGCATGATTGTATGATTATCAAAAACTAACCAGATTATTTACACAATAAAAGTTGTTGTATGTTTGACGTGAAAAAAAAAATGCGTCGCAATGACCTCGACGATAATACATATTTGTGAAAGAAACAAAGAAAGTGAATGAACTCACTTTCTTCATGAGTCATTTTCACATTTTGATGATAATAGAAAATTGATTATGGTTATGGGTGCATTTCCATTTTAGTAAATCAAAACCAAAAAAAAAAAAAAAAAACATGTTTAGTGAATCAATTTATGTTGCTCTCGAAATTGATCAAATTTTGCGCAAATCGTGCGTTCAAATGATAATGAGTCAGCCATATTTTCTTTTATATAACACTAATTTATATTCGATAATTCTGATTATTCATTGATTCTTTATTCTCAATTTTGTAAAGATTTTCGTTTTCCACAAACAAAAAAATAACATGCAAAGAATATGAAGAAAATGATGACTACAATTTACGTTTTACACCGATTCAATTTGTTTTTAAAAAGTTACACGTAATTTATGTGCAGACAATGTTAAAATTCTATTCGCTAATATGAAATTGATATAATTACACCTTAATGGATGACAACAAAGCCACTCGTTCAATTCTATTTAAAAACTAATTGAAAGTTCTTTTGTTCTCTATTTTGTGGCTTGACCACCACAACAATAACGAAAGAACTCTTTGTGTTTCATTTTCATACAAGGAAAGTACAATGGATGAGGACGTTAGTGAATTGATTCATTGTAAAAATGTGTTTTTTGTTTTGCTTTTTTTTTGATGCAAATGATATTTTTAAAACGATTTGAAAGTTTAGCACGAAAGATGCAAATAAAAAAACAACATATACATGAACCGTCTAAATCCATTCGTTGTAAAAGATTTGCATGAATTAATTAAATCGATACATCAAGTTTAACTGTTTCGCATTCGAAGTTTCATATTTTTGATATGTAAATTCTGTTTGCGGAAAATAAAAGAATTTTGAAGTATGCTCTGATCATTTCAAATACTGAATAGAGAATATGTTATATATATATGCACACAAAAGAAGTGAAAATGAAGCACACGCCAGATTGAAATCGATTAAACGAGAGAAGAAGTTGAAAAAAAAAAAATTAAGTTGGCCTTATAAGAAAAATCCAATTTCCTTTTGATATATTTGATTCGCCAATTCCGAATTCCAACGTCAATGAAAAAAAAAAAAGAAGATAATGTGTATAAATCAATGGAATATCGAAATGGATGATGTGAAGCCCGATACCCATTATTCATCAAGCATATACACATATTTGAAATGCTCTAATAGTTAGATGGAAATATACAAGTTGAGCATGATCGAAATATTTTCGTTCCGTTCGCGTTTTTTTTACATTTTTTTTTTTTTGTTTTTGTTTTTGTTTTTTTTTCTTTTTTCTTTGGTTGGAGCCAACGTGTAACGGTTGATTTTCTTTAAACAGTTCCGTTGAAATCAAAGGAAAGAAAAGATATTACTGAAGAAACTGCATCATATACAGTGTACAATCGAATGATAGATTTACTAATTGCACATGATTTTAGTTTGCAAACTCACGCAATGCAAACGAACGATACCAATAATCCAAGATGGATTTCTATTGAAAGTTCGAACAAGTTGATTTTCGTCACGAACACTTGATTTCTGGTGCACCGTTGCTTCGAACAAACGGCTGCACTATTTCAATGAAACATTTTGATGTTTCGTGCGTATGCAATGGCTTAAAAAAAGAAGAAGAAGAAGATAAAGCAACATCGTGTAACAGACGCATCGAACTGAATCTGTTCATGAACTTCAAAACTTGTTCAAAGCCCACTGATTTGCTCAGTTTCCATAGCAATTTTACCATTTCTTTTTTCTTCTTCTTCTTCTTCTTTTCATTTTTTCTTTCGTTCCGCTTTAATTTTGATTTTAATTACAGCGATTTTTGCTACTATCCAAATGAAAAATGTGATTGATTTGCTGACTACCGACATATTTTTTGATTGATATATATATTTTTTTTTCTTTTCATATGCATATTGAAAATGTGCTTCCATAGACAGATTACGATAATCATTATTATTTGTTTTATTAGACCAACAAATTGGTATTTAAATTGGTTAACAAATTAATTGGCGCAAGGAAACTTTTATAGACATTCAAAGGCATTGTTTCTAGAATTTGTAACAAACAGGTATTACTGGGAACATTTTAAGAATATTGTTTAATTTGCCTAAATTGTGTATGAAATTTGTTTGTTTGTTTAAAATTAATTCAAAAATTCATGACTAAATAACCGTTTTTTTTTTCGTTTTGGCCATTCATTTGACGAATGTCAATGAAAAGAATGCAATGACATTTTAAATGACATTTTAAATGACATAAATCAAATTGATTTCATGGGTCTATGCATTGTAAAGAAAGTATTTCACAGTGAAATTACATGTAGTCCGGTTTGACATTGTGTTGGCTTTAGGCATAAGTGAAAATCAAACTTGTTTATACTCTTTATTTTTCGAGATCCCCTTCATAGAAATGACAAAAGCAAACATTTTATTGGCAATTTTACAAACATAGCCGCAACCACAGCGTTTATTTAATGTGTTTGAATAGTCAAACCGCGCGTGATCTCTCATAAGAAACTAGTCAAACTGGTGAACAATAACACCTAACGTTTATACATACATATGAAGAAAATGAGAAGAAAAAAAAAAAAAACCATCCAACTTTTAGCAAATGTATGTACAATATAGAATTGTTTGTACAACGGACTCGTCAATTAATGATCGGAACCAAAACAGAAAGCAAAAGAATGTCACAATAATCCATAGTGTTGTATTTTGAGCTGTGTGCCGCATCCAATGTCGGGCACATTCAGCGAAAAGCGGGCATCAATATTAACGGTATAATACGGATTGGATTGGGTTTGAATTGGATTTATTTCAAAATCTATACACTAGAAAATCATGTTATTTATGCAAATTTGAATTCAATCGACAATAAAAAGAAAAAAAAATCCATATGACACCAAACGAAATCGTGCCAAAACCAATTAATTGAATCGGTTGCATCGATATTTCCAGTTTATCGATACCTCAAACTAATTTTCATAAGATGTGGCAAAGTGTTGATTGGCCGGCCACACGCGGCATAAATTCAAGTCGGCTGCTGCAAATTTTTTTTATGATTTTTTTTTTTTTCATATATAAACCAATGGATGTATTAAAAACTTTGTTGCGATTTAAGTTGACTTTTATTGGCTTTTCATTTGGCATCACGTTTCCAATAATGAAATTGGAAAAGCTTGAAAATCTTATGCCTTTTTTAAAAACTGTATTTCATTCTTTTTTTTTTCATTTTTGCCACTTATCTCAACAAATCGTATTGTTTCTAAGTGAGTGCGTTTCGATTCGATGTGATATATTCTTAATTAGATTTTCTTCTCTTTCTCTCTCTCTCGCTCTCTTTCTCTCTCTTTCTCTTTCTCTTTCTCTCTCTCTCTCTCTCTCGTTTTCCCAAAATTAAATTGACAAAATTCACATATGCTGAAAATAATGAGTCAGCCCAAATTGATGAAACACCTGACGATTGAAACACATCAACGCAATAGAATGTGTTGCATAGAGTAAAAGAAAACCAAACAAACAAATTGTACTAAGAACCAAGCCATTTTCCGCTTGTGATTTGTAAGTTATGAAATTTAAAATAAATAGAACGAAATGATTTGCGAGACGAAAAATAAAGAAAAACGAAAATTTAATGATACATTTTTAATAATAATTACCGTAAATATTTTTTTGATTGTTGTTGTGGTTGTGTTTTTTCTTCGTTCTCTTCTGTCGTTGTTACTCACGTTGATTTTTTTCTTTTTTTATAAAAACCAGTTCAAACAAAATCGTCCACTGTTTGTTGTTTTTCTGGATCTGGTGATGTCTCTTCTAGTGCTTCATTCAAGAATGTACGTTTGAAACCACATAGGCCAAAGACCATTCAGTATGAAATCGACACAATTTTTGTTTGCTTATTTCTGAACTAAAAACAAAATATATAAGATCGTAAGCTTAATTCATTTTTAGATGCGCTTATATCACGTTTTTAAGATATTGTAATGAATAACAAAAACAAAAAAAAAAAAAAAACAAAAAAATTATTATTATTAATCGGGTGACTAAAGATCAAGCGATATAAATTATTTAATCAACAAACACAATTAATTGGATTGTACATAACAACGAATGAATCTTTAATTTCAATTGTGCAAACATTTCGCATTTGACTTTCTCCAGTTGTTTTCATCTATTTTGATTTTGCTTTGGCTACTTTCGTTCATTATTGATATTTTTCATGGACAATAGGAGTTGCATAAATGAAATGAAGTTTTGATCGGAATTTCAAAGCTCGTTTCGCCCAATTCAACAACATATAGAACAAACCTAATGAGCTCGTGTTATTTGGTATTCACACATATTTCCCTCGAACTCCTTGGTATACACCAAGATCGCCCAAAGTACTCTATAATTTTGAAATTATGTATATGTACACAGAGCGGCAAAAAGAAAAATCGAATGAAGAATATAAAAAAAAAAAAGAAAAATATAGAAAATAGAGTTGTATGTCGAATTTTGTTATTTATTTGCGTCCGCAACTAACATAAACAAGACACACTTAGATTGATAGGTAGGTCAGAAGAAGCGCACCAACGATCCAATTGAAACTTCAAAGTCAAGTGAGTGAGCATAGCACATAATTTTTCTTCCTCGTTTTTCTATATCTGTTTCTCTCTCTCTCTCTCGCTCTCTCCCTTTATTTATTTTAGTTTAATTCATTTCATGCTTCTTTTTGTTTCTGTTTCTTATGGGTACGTTATGTGTTACGTCTTTTCTTCACGCTATAATGTGAAATACAGCATATTTGTGAGAGAAGAGGCGAGACTTGGTAAAGTGGTCAGAAGTAATAACGTTGGTTTGAATGTGGCTGTCAGACAACTTCATAGTTTGCATTAACTGGACATTTGATTGAAGGAAATTTTTTTTTTTCTTTTGCTCAAACACGATTGAAAACTTTATGTGCAACTCTCTTGTCATGAATTGTTTTTTTTTTTTTTTTTTTGCTTTTCCAACATGCAACCACCATGTCAAGATAATTGATTCAAAATGCGACCAAAACTGAACAAACAAATGATCAAACGAAAATCGATTTTCGATGAGATTTTTTCTGTTCTGTGCGTGATTCAATTCAAAGTTCCGTTAACACAATGCTATCAAAAAAAAGTTTTTGTTTTCATAGAAACATATATGATGATTTTACAATGTGGAATTTCCGTTGGAAATTAGCAGAATAATCAAATGAATGATTGCCATTCGTCACACATTGTCACTGGAACTTTATCATTTCGGAATTATTTGAAAACACCATATTTGCTGTATACACACTTGGAAAAAGAATTCACTTTCTCCTCACAGAAAAATGGGATGGGATTTTATTTTTTTCTGTAAATATTGTTTTCAATCTTTGTGTCGATATGCTAATGATTACGAGTACAATATTGATAGAAAAAAAAGAAGAGATTTTTTTCTTCTTTAAAAATTTTAAGAAAGATTAGAATAACAAAGAGTTTTCATCTGTAAGCCAGATCTGCTGTTGATCGTGAATCATTTCGCTCTCTCTCCCTCTCTCTCTATCTCTCTCTCTCTCTCTCTCTCTCTCTCTCTCTCTCTCTCTCTCTCTCTTTCTCTCTCCTTTTCTCTTTCTGCTTCTACGCTACCATGACTTTTTTAACTGCTGACTGTACATTGACAATACGGAAACAAACACAAATGCGTTCAATTTTTCTACTTTGTTCTTCTCTTCGCGCGACTCTCTTATTACTGTTTCATCTAATTTTCTCCCGGTTTTGAGGCGATAAACATGCTTTGGTAAAAATAGAATCAAACACACGATTTAAGACGGATTGGTGATGCCAGCGGCTGTGAAGACCAAAAAAAAAAAAGAAAAAAAAAATACATGATCGAAAGACGTAAAGCAAAAGAAAAAGAAACATTAGAACGACAACGATTTATTTTTTATTTTTTTTTTTGCTTTTTTTTGTTGTTGTTTGGACAGCGATGGAATCGGAATATGTGTGTCAACTTGAAAATTGAATCATATAGTGAGCGGTAACTATTTCATATAATTAATGGATTAGCGGGAACAAGTTCAACCAATGTCCGAAATTGAGAAATTGATCCATTAGCGCCTATGTGTCTATAATTCATTGCGTTTTTGCCAACCTCCACAATTTATCATAATAAAATATTACTAATTTCTTTCTTTCTTTCTTTCATCTTAAGCATTCAAACTGTAATTTATGAATGAAAATGCGTGTGTTTTTGTTTTTGTTTTTGACTCTTTCGAATTTTCATAATGGTTAATTATTATTTTTACAGTATTTTTTTCATTTCAACGATTACGCCTATTAGATTAACAATTGGAACAAGAGCAAAGGAAATTAATGGGTAGCGCGTAAAAATAAAAATATTATATTTATCAAATTGACATTTCACCATAATTTGAATGATTTCATGAAAGATTTGAGTTTTATTTGAAACAGTTTGAAAATCGTGATCATCGTGTGGTGTAATTTTTCATTGTAAACCACTTCATTATCAACATAGCTAATGTTTAGTTTGCGTTTTTTCTTTATTGCACATACCGTTTTACCTTAAATTTGCTACCACATCGTTGAAAAGAGTAAATTTCGATTCTTAGTGCAATGTGCGATTTCTCTTGGCTGATACTGACAGAGTAGATACTATAACCGCTGCTTGAAATGACATGTTTTTTTTTCTGTACACTTGCCATTCATTTAATAATTTAAAGCATAACTTGAGACTCTAATATCTATATTAGTTGTTAAAAAAAAAGTACGACTTTATAATTTCACTTTATCTCTTCTGTTTATGTTCACAAAATCTTAACGCAGGAAAAGAAAATGAAAATGAAATAAAATAAACAATTTGCTTACGCAGAATGGTAAAATGGCTCTTAACATGAAGAGAAAGAATGACGATGTGTGTGTGTGCTCGTGTCGATCGCTGCACATGTACATTTCATTGAAACAAGTTTATCGGGGGGGAAGGCATTGTCGTCGCTATCGCAGAAGTACAGCGTGTTGAGAGTAAGCAAAAGCGATCGCGTTCTACAACAACAGTATATTGGTCATATTTGTTTTATTTATATGCGTATTTAAATTAAATAGATGGGAGAAATTTGTGGTTTTTTTTTTCTTCTTTGAACAAACGAGCAAGCACAAATGCTTATATGATACACCGGTTTCACAGCGCTCTCAACTAAATTTCTGCTTTCAAGATGATCAAATCTTAAATCGAGAAGTTTTCACCATGTTTCTCACCGTTGTCGTGCTACGACACTTCTCAAATGATTGTTGATAATAATGTTAAATTCTGTCAACAATTGCACTGCACTTGATTATTCTCATTGTAATGAATAAATCAGATGAAGGTGATTTATTGCTATTTTGCCAAGAGATCTACAAACATACTTTTACTACTCTCGATAAAGCACAAGAGATCAAGCATATTCCGGTAAAATATTTCATTCGCAATAAAACATGAATGAAACGATCAAAAGTCATTTTTCATCGAACGAAAGAATGTGTGAATATTAAATAGCCACCAACCGATATAGTGATGCGGCACATTCAAGCACACTGATAACACCGATGATGAACCATCGATGGCCATAATGATGATGATGTAGAAAATTAAAATAAAACGGAGAAAAAAAAAGAACAAATTTAAATAGAGAACTAGCTGCTCAACTGAGCCAACAGAGTGATCAAAATGCAATTTTTAATCTCGTTACATTTAACATAAGAATTGAGGTCACCGAACAGTTACCATGCACACATTCAGCGTGTACAAAATCACGCATGCCAACATCATTTGCAATGTATCGTCTTTTATACTCTTGTCTTATTCGCTTTGATTCATTTCAGATTTTATTCGTCAGATGCTGAGGCGCTGGCTTTTTTTTTTTTTTTTTTGCGCCATATTTTGTATTCTGCACTTTCATAAACCAGTCATCATCATCCATTGAATTTTCTTCACTTGTAAATTTTTGTTTTGCTGGTTCTGTGTGAGATTTGATAACGATTTTCTCCATGTATATTTTCTTTATTTTTTTCTCGATTTCTTTTGTATTTTATAGTATGACCAAATAAATAAAAATGGAATCGAGCACATACGAAAGAAAGACAACAAATTTTTGAAATGCAAATAGTTTTTCCACAAATCAAAAAAAAAAAAAAAAAAAAAAAATCACTTCAATTTGACTGAAAAATCTTGCAAATACCAAATAAGATTATCACTCCACATAGCGAAACGTGAAAAAAATAATTTTCTCTCGCTTGTCAAACCCAAAAAAAAAAAAAAAAAAAAAAAAAATTATCAAATTTTCACTTATTCTATAACAAACACATAAATCCAAAACACCTTTATTCTTTCCCACAATTAAACTAAATCCAAACTCACACCAAAAATTTTCTCTCAAAATGAAATTCGTGTTTCTCTCTTTTTTAATTCGAAAAAAAAAAAAATTTTGTAGCTGCACGTGCTTACATCTAAGCAGTCTACCACGGAGTATTTAATGATGGTGCAAAAGAGTCTCACTTTACCTGTTGCTCCAACAGAACAACTGTTGTTTTTTTTCCATCAATTCTCTTTTGTATCTTTCTCCCATCGGAAGCGCTTGTGCTTTGCGCAGCATTGCTTTCTTTCTTTCTTTCATTCACCGTTTAAGCGTTCATTTCGACCTGTTGTTGCTTGTATGCCGCAGTTTTCTTCTTGTTGTTTTCTTTCTCTTTTTTTTCTCATTTCATTTCATTTGTCCGCTGAATAGCGTTTTGTACAGACGATATGGATAAAGATGTATGCCACCGCAGTAGAGGCTCAGACAGAATCCACTGTCTACGGTACGGCAATTATGTTGCTCTGCTAACCTATACACAAAATCATCGAATAGAGTAATTGTAATAAAATGACGCAGTTTGAAAGAACAAAAGATCTAGAATGAAATCTTTGAATTTGATTGCTTTTGCAGCGAAAACAACACTTTCGAAAATCTTTCATCATTCGTATATTTAAACATGCTGCGATCATATGCGCAATCTAATTCGATTTTGATTTTTTTTTTTTTTTTTTTTTTGAAAACGCAGTCTCATGAACATTATCCCAATTTAAAACTCATTCTGTTCGCAAAATTTAACGAAAAGAAATTATTCTTCTCCTTTTGAAAATTTTAAAAATAAAAAAAAAATTCAACTTGAGATTTGTTTTTCTATGTAACGGTCCAAATAGCACATATTCCGCATTACATTTTTTTTTGTGTATGCGCTTCATACACAGATATGGGTCCGCTTGTTTCGGTTCTTCGATATCATACTTTTTATGGCTTCCTAACAGTTTCATCTTTCCTCAAGAATGCATTGAAATAACATGAACACATATCTGTCCATGATTATGGCTTTGTTCATCAATCGGACTTCTTCACATTTGCTGTTTTATTGTTCGAGTTTTTTGTGATTAAAAAAGAAATTTGTGTGTTTTTTTTATTATTTAATTAATAGAGATATTAAATGTTTTACTTGGTGCTATTGTAGTAGACATTTTGGTTCAAGTTTATACTTTTGAATTGAATAATTAAAAGTCTCAATAGACATTCAAACACGCAAAATGCTGAAATATGCACCTTAAGTTGGAAGAGGGGGGGGGGGGGTGGTTTCAATTCATAGAAAGTACTAAAAGTGCTGATCAATAGTTGCATGCAATTTTTCCAAAATATTCGAAGCATGCGATGATTCAATAAGCTAATCTAGATGTTGAAATAGAAAAAACAAAAAAACAAACTTAAATAAAAGTGATGATTTTTTTACTCTCCATATGTTCCACAATGCGCAATAATAAAATCGTACGGAAAAGTGTAAGAAAATTGCATTTATATTACAAAGAATTGCTAGCCCTTTGATTAGAATATTCATTGCGTGAGTCAGTGACGGTATAATTTAAAAGTTAAAATTTAACGTTTTCCAACAATAACATTTAATCTAATGAACACGCAAGTAGTTGGCCACAATAAATATTGTTGAGAATTTTCACAGTGGTGAAGCCAGTTTGCTCACAATTATTGAATAATATTACGGATCAATCATAAAAATGACGGGCCGTAGGTGGCGGATTTCATCAACGATTTCTGTAACAATAGTTGCTACTTATCTGGCGAGGAAATGTTTTCAATCGTTTTTCCATCTAATTTATTATTAAAAAGAGAAAAAAACGGAAAAATATCAAGCAGTTGATTTTTGTTTGGGAACGAAGATAGTACTGAAAGTGTGTAGCTTATTATTTTATGCATTCATTTCAAACAAATAAACTTTCAGTTAACAAAGCTTTCGCATAAAATTTAAATCATTCTTTGTTTGAATTAATTTATGTTGCATATTCATGTTCTGTAAAAGTTCTCATCTGTTTGTTTGTTATTTTTCTTTTTTATTACGAAATTGTGATGGCGGATCATTCAAAAGAAAATGATCATGATTCTTTGTGTCGGTCTATTGAACTGATTTCGTGTTTTTGGAGTTAAGTGAATGTATGACAGAGTGAATAACATTGGTGATATCTTAAACTCTTGGGCTCATAATATATTTGCACAACATTTGAACATTTAACCATATTTTCTGTCCATGCACGAACTTGAACATTTGCAAAATATCATTATTTTAATCATAAAATGTGACAAATGTATCGTTATTCATTGTATCACTGGATCACTGTATAATTGGATATGAAAACAAATATATATTTGTTAGGAATTCATGATTAGAATGGTAGATAAAATTTTTAATTCAATTATTTCTCAACAGTTCTATTCTTTCAAGTGAATTATTTGAAAAAACGGTGATAAAATAGCTTCATAATGAATCACTGTGTGCTTAACCCACTTTTCTCAGTCACATAGATTTCGCTGACAGTGAGTTGATACTAAAAATGCAATTAAAAGTAAACAATAGTTAGACGATATATTAGTTCTAATGCACATATGCATGATAAATGTTTTCTTTTTTTTCCTTTTTTATGCTCTTTTTGAGAACAAAATAAATATTCGCTTTAGCAATGCAAACTTTTTGATACAATTAATGCAAACTGCTCGTAAATTATTTTCCTTCATAAACACGTCAAATGATTCTACCAGTCTAATAAATTAATCACAGTTTATTTTGCGGCATCTCTTTTGACTGATTATATTACACACGCATTTTGTTTACGACAAAAACATTACGGATATCAGCATACAACTTTTATCATTATAATTAGAACATTTACCAACACAATTAGAATTCAAATACAAACAGTTATTCGGATGAAATGTTTATTAATAATAACATTATTGATGATTATGATGAAAATAATAGTTTTACATTCGTAAAATATACTTTTCCATACATCGCAATATTAAATGCATTTGATTTATTCAATTCTAAAAATTCGAATCCATTTATAAACGATACATTGTTTTCAAAACGTGTAACAAAATCGCGCATTTCTGTTTCCTGAAATTCCGATCCCAGACGTGTGCACGGAAGGGGTGTCTGTTGATCTAGTGATTTGAAACATTTGATGTTTTTTTGCTCTTCATTTTTACTCAATGGAAAATTATTTCAAATTGCTAGTTCTTTTTGTACAAAAATCCGATTTCCTGGACGTCTTTTTTTTCATGCGAAACAATTATTTACAATTGCTAGGGTTTCTTGAAAAACTTTTTTTTTCCTCTTCATTGTTTTTAGACTCTTGGACCCTTGTTTCCGGTTATCAGCATTATATCTCCGCCCCCGGGAATTCTCAAGCGTGCGCACCTCTGTTCCGATCCATTTTAATTCTTTCACGCATACAACAGTTTGAACGAAAAATAATGAAATACGAGTACATTAAATCTACTGATCATAGTTGCATTCGTTTTTGCATAACAATGCTTTGTTCTCACATCAGTTTTCGGAAAAGTGTTAATTATGCTGCGGCAAAGTAAATGTAAAAAAATACTTCAAAAAAATTACGCTATAAAATCTCCTTTTTTTTTTTTTGGACTGATTTTGGCCTTTTTTGGACTGATTTTGATTTCACCCTGAAATCTAGGGAAGTAAGTAATAAGCAATATATTACTTATTACCGATTTTTGAAATAAGTAAAAAGCTCAACGATTCTATTAATGTCTTATTACCGGTAATAAAATGGCTCTTATTACTTATTACCGTCTTATTACTATAATAGTAATAAGTAAGACATTACTCATTTATTACTTTTCGCGAAAAAAATCACAACTGCTTGCGTGTTCTTATATAAAATCAATAATGTTCAAAAAAATCTATAATGTTGATCATAATTGTAAATAATAAACTTATTCAATGATTTGCAATTCCAAATTGAAAATCAATTTGTTTATATTCATTTTCTGTTTTTTTTTCTAAAGTTCACGAGTTGTCAACAATAATTTATCAATTAAATCTCAATAGTTCAAAACATCCGATGCAACTATTTTTCGGAAAAATTTCGAAGAAATACCAACGATAATAAGTAATAAGAGCCATTTTATTACCGGTTAACAAGTACTATGATAAGTGATAAATATTACCGATTTTTCCTTCCATAATAAAATCATTTGTTCTTATCGTTATCTGAAGCATATGAAGAATTGAGAACAATATTGCGTCACAATTCAGAATTATATCGCAGAATAATTAATTTGAATAAAACATTTGCTGGCGTTTAGTCTATTTTAAAGACTTGAACTTTCCATTTCGTTTTCGGATTGAGTAAAAATGGTTGAAAATAAAAATTTTAAATCAAGTGATAGTTATAAAACAAATGATGTGTATTATCTACCATCGGGGATTCATGAAGGTAGTGATTTTTAGTTATAGCGACTGACTATAATATTGTTGGCTTTTGAATGGAAAAATAATCAATTACGTGTAATTGACAAAATAAAAAACAAATTGAATGAAACAAACATCAACAATGAACTGCACAGTACATATTCTAACCAAAATTCATTTTCATCGAACTCAATAAATTAATTCTTTTCACTATTAACATTATTTGCATTGTATTGCAGAATCTGGGATATTTTTATCAGTTTTTTCATATCAGTAAATTCTTCCCCCTCATTCAACAAGTTTCAAAAAATTGTTTATCAAGATCAATTTGTTGTGCATTTTGTATTTACTTATAAAAAAAACCAGACGTTGTATTTTGAGTGCAAAATTTATAAATATGGCTAAAATCAATTTTATTGATGGTTCTATATCAAATGACGTATATCGTAAATATTCGATAAGTCATGAAGGTATTATTTTTTTCAATTAAATTTCCATATATTTTTGCAATGAATCGGTGTTTTATAAATTCCAAAAAAAAAAAAAAAAAAAAAAACTTAAAGTTATCAATGATTAATGAAATCAATGTCAACGATTTATAATTATAAGTGCTCTGTAATTATTTATTAAAGAAAATGTCAAAAATTGCAAAGTCTTTTTTGAATTGACTTGATTTATTCACTCAATCATATTACAAACAATTAATGCCGAAATATTTTTAAATCGCAAACTCCAAAGCAAACAACTTGAGATTTTTTATTCTATCGCTAAAGTGTTACATACTTAATACATTAAACTGTATTACAGATGGTAAAACAGGTGAAAAAACTATTTCAAATGTTGACAAATGCTGTATAGAAGATGCTTTGCGAGCAACAGGTATTTAATTTTAAAATTGTTAAATATTTATACACGAATAATCGTTTATTTGAGCAAACTTTTTGTGCATGTAGGTCATGGAAAGTTTCACTTGTTTTTGTTGTTTGTTTGTGGCTTCTCATTGATGGGGGTAGTTGTTGAAAATGTAAACATTGGTTTTGTATTGCCATATGTTCGATGTGAAATGAAAATCACAACCACTGAACAAGGTCTTTTAAATTCAGCTGGATATATTGGAATTGTAGTGAGTTCACATTTATGGGGATTTTTAGCGGATACAGCTGGCCGAAAACGTGTTCTATTGATATCAATGGGCGGAAGTTTCATTTGTGCTTTCTTATCTGCGTTCTCATTTAATGTGTTGTCGCTGATTCTCACAAGGCTTTTTGTTGGTATTTTGTAAGTTTTTTTTTTTTTTTTTTTTTTTTTAATCAAGTTAATAATCTTTGAGTTAAATAAAAGAATTTATTAAAAGATTGCTATTAACCTGGCTTTATTTCAGTGTTTCAGGTGTTCAAGCATCTACATATTCATACATTGGTGAATTTCACAGTAATGAAACGCGAACAAAAGCCTTAGCATTTGTGGCAATGTTTATGCCAGCTTGTTTTATATATTTACCGATACTGGCATTAACTATAATTCCAATGCAATGGCAATGGAATATAACTGACAGTATAACATTGTCACCATGGCGTATTTATTTGCTATGCAGTAGCCTGTTGAATTTTATAAATTTCATTTGCATGTGTCAGTTACCTGAAAGTCCAAAATTTTTGCTATCCATCAATCGAAAAGAGAAAACTTTATCGATTTTAAGAAAAATGTATGCAATAAATATGAACATAGATCCAAAGGTACGTGGAATATTTCAATTTTACATTGCAAATCATTAAATTTGAACACACCTTCGAATTAATTGTATTTATGCATAGACATATCCAGTAAGAGATCTTATAAATGAACCAACCAGAACTGCTTTATCAGAAGTGCATGGTATTTACAGCGTTTTAAAGTTAGTTTGGAATCAAACATATCCATTGTTTCAAAAACCGCATGTTGGAAATACTTTGAAATTATGCTACCTAATGGTTGTTTTATTTTCTATTGGTCACGGAACATTCATGTGGTAAGTGATCAATGTTGTTGTCTCTTTGTTATTTCTAATAAAATACATAGTATTTTTCATATTTAAAAATATTAACTCTGCAGGTATCCGGATTTTCTAACACAAATGCAAGATTATATAGTTAGTTCGTTTACACTTTGCAGCGTTGTCGGACATCGTGATATGATTTCTGTGAAATCTGCTAATAGCAGGTAATAATTTCAATAATAGTATTAAAATGTCATTTAATTAATTTAATCACGTAGTCTTGGGTTGTTCAATTCATCTTTGGAAATGAATGAGACCTTAGTTGAAGAATGCAATGTTGACAGTTCAAATACATTAACATTCAAAATCATTCTATCGATGGGTATAGTTTTCGTTGTTATTTCGGCACTTATCAGTTATTTTATTGATAAATTTGATCGTAAAAAACTATTGAGTAAGTTATAATGATCATTTATTTTTCTTTTTTTTTTTTCACATTTCAACATATAATTTACATTTATTCGTTTTTCTTTTTATTCATAGTCGGTTGGTTATTTATTTGCTCAATTTCCTCCGTATCAATTGCGTTTATACCTAATTTCTATATAATGGCGATATGCTTTATGATATTCTTGAGTTGCGGCTTATGCGCTGGAATTATAAGTGCTATTTCAATTACATTATTCCCAACTAGTATAAGGTAAATATAATTGAAATAATCACAAATGATATGAAATGAAATTTAATTTAAATACAAATTCAGAGCGATGGCAACATGTTTGATATTAATGTTTGGACGACTTGGTGCCGTTGGCGGAAGTAATTTTGTTGGTATTTTATTAAATGGACATTGCGAATTCATTTTCTATATATATGGTGCTTTAATTTTAAGTAAGTTGACACTTTTCCATCAGAATTAATTGTTTTATATACATTTTAACGTTACTATTTTCATATATAATTTTCAGGTTGTTCATTTATGTGTTTTTTCATTGATACAAATCCAGTCGAATTATCGCATAAAAATCCCGATAAATCCGTTGAAATAAAAACTGAATCTTGATTTATTTAAAATTATTGTGTTTTATTTATGAATTTTACATCATTTAAATGTTCATGTTAAAATAAAACCATTGTGTTAGCAAATAGCCTATAGAGAAAAAGAATAAATTAAAATAGATTGACAAGAATAAACTAAAATCAGAAATGACATAGTCTTGTTGAGCTTTGTCTGAATCTTACTCAGCAATATATATTTCATTGAAAAAATTTCAAATTATTATGTATCGACATAAGAATGACAAACCTGATAATATTTGGCAGTGATTTTCTTTGCTCATAAATCTATGCATAAGATTGAGAGTAGAGTATGTTTCACTGACTTTGTATTGGATAAAGTAGAGTATGTTCACAAGTGCTCAACAAATATTGGAATATTTTTTTTTATTTTAATGAATATAAAAATATTGTCAAAGGAAAAATTACAGAGTATTACAAGAACAACAATTTTTGTGAAGACACTTATTCATTTTTGCTTGTCATTAAAGTGTAATTCAAAAAAAAGTTACAAGTGAAACATACTACACTTTACCGCTATATGAGTCGAGAAAAAAACATACTCTACTCTCAATCTCACCCATAGATATAATACAAATTTATTCATTTATGATAAAAAATAATACTTTTATTTTGATCAGAATGTCTAAAGATATATTCAAATGAAAGTTTTAATTAAATCAAAACATTTTTACATTGAAAGTGCTTTTAATATATTTGTCATCGAATTGTTCCGTTGCTATGGTATTATTGAAAAAACGCCAAAATATAGACTAAATCTTGAATACAAAATGCTTCAAAGAATGAAGCGCTATATAAAAAGCGCTTTGATAGTTATCTTTTAACCTATTCGCATTGATGTTTCTTATTATTTAAAACTTATTCTGGTTTTTTTGAAGTCCGTCCGGCATACTGAATGATTGTAATTTAGAAGCGTTTTTGTGTTCATAAATCAAGTATAAATTGTTTGAATTTTTTGCATTTTTATTAGTTTGTGATTGTGATTATGAATATAAAGTTTTACATTGTTTATTTTGCAATGATAACATATGTAATTCTTCAACGGATCCCAGATCGAATCGTATTAAAACTATTTGTTCGACGCTAACAAAATCCTTTATATATTGGAAAAAAGTATATAATTACAAAGGAATGAGATTTAGTATATGAAATACCTGCGCCAATGCATCTCAATTGCAATCAAAACAAATGTTCATTTAATTTGTCAGAAAGTATTGTAAATGCGACCTTTATGACATGTAAGCGCATGCGCATTTAACTTTGCATATAATCAGAACAAAGATAATTTGTTGTTCTCTGTAAAGTCATTCTTCACAAGTTCATTTGTCCCTAAGCAGCCATACAGTAAAGAAATATGTTTCAATTTGTGTAAATATTTGAATGATCTTTTTCATTTGAATATTATCAATTTTTACAGAAATAGTATGACGAGCAAAATTCCAATAAGTGAAGAAAATTCGATTAAGCAATCAGTCTTTTGTTAGTATTGACATGAAACAGTGATTTATTAAAAAAAAATCTTTGAAATTAATTGGTATTTTAATTTAGCTATAGAAACTGATCATGAAGAAAAGGTGCTTGAATATAGTTTGGATGAAGCCATCGAAGCAACAAGTGAGCAATTTGAAAAAAAAAAAAAAATCTATTGAAGTGAAATTATATTAAAATGTGACAACAATTTGTGGATCGACAGAAATTGGAAAATATCAGGCAATGTTGATTGTTTTGACTGGCTTAAGTATAATGGGTGCAGCCTTAGAAAATGTAAATTTCAGCTATATTTTGCCATATGCAAAGTGTGATTTACATCTGACGATTACCGAACAAGGTGTTTTAGCCTCGATATCATTTCTTGGCATTGTTTCAACATCATACTTTTGGGGTTTCCTTGCAGGTTTTATAGCTGCCAATGGCAATGATATCGCGACATTTTTTCAAAAAATTTTTCTATTTAAGATACTTGGGGTAGGCAAAAAGTATTGAGTACAGCTGCATTGTGTGGATTTTTATTTTCATTCATTTCTGGATTTGCCAACAACACAATATTACTTGTAATTCTTCGATTTTTGGCGGGAGCTTTGTGAGTGAAAAAAAAGTTAGTCAGATGTGAAAAAAATGAATAAAATTGTAATCATTTTGAATTTTAGTTTGGCTGGTTCACAAGCTGGTGCATTTTCTTACATAAGTGAATTTCACACTTCAAAAACAGCATCCCGTGCAGTTGCTTGTTCATCAATAATGCTTAGTGGTTTAGCAATTTTTATGTCACCATTAGCAATGCTCTTAATGCCAATGAATTGGACATGGCATATTTTTAATTTGAACTTCAAACCTTGGCGATTATTTCTAGTTTGCAATTCATTTATTAATTTATGGAATGGCATTGTGTTTGCATTTTTACCCGAAAGCCCAAAATTTCTACTTGCGATAAATGAAAAAGATAAAGCACTTCAAGTGTTGAGACGAGTTTATGCTTTTAACACTGGAAAAGATGAAAAGGTAATTTTATACCAAAGAAATTAATAAAAAATTTTAGCGAAAACATAATAAACAATTATTGAAGACTTATCCTGTGAAAAGTATCAAATCTGATTCAATCGGTGTGAAAAGCTTGGCTACTACAAGTGGTTTTCACAATATTATTCGACTGATTTGGTTCCAAACGAAACCTGTTTTCTTGCCACCTTTACTAAAGCACACATGGAAATTGTGTTATCTCATTTTTGTCATTTTTGCAATTGGACACGGAACCTTCATGTGGTAAAAATGGAATGATCATTTATAGATGAATTCAACTCAATTTTAATTGATTCTTTGTAGGTTCCCTGATTTTCTAGTTCAACTTCAAAACTACAATGGTCCATCGAAAATTCTATGTAGAATAGTTGAACCAAAGCCAAAAACTGAAAATGAATTTGAAATGTAAGTTAAATCACCATGCCTTTTATATATTGTATGTATTAATCAAAATCATAATTTATTCGCTTTTAGGTGCGAGACCATAGACAACAAAAACATTTTGACATATCAAATATTGCTTGGAGTTGGTGTTACTTTTATGTTAACAGGAGCATTATCGAGCTTTTTGATAAAAAAAATTTCACCGAAAACAATTATCTGTATGATTTGAAAATTACTCGTTTTCGAGGTATAATAACAAATTCTTGGAAACTTTTCAGGCATTTGGATATTTGTATCGGCACTAACATGCTTTGCACTGAACATTCTCACTGAATTCAATACAATTGTGTTAAGTTTCATCATTTTTCTTAGCTGCTGTAGTTGTGCAAACATTGTAATGGCAGTTGCAGTAAATTTATATCCCACAAATTATAAAGGTACTAAAACAAAACAAAAACTTATTGCATAATTATCATTTGAGATTATATAAAGGGATGGCGACAGCATTCATATTAATGTGCGGCCGTCTTGGTGGATTTTCAGGCAGTCAAACAGTTGGTATACTGCTTTCGGGCATGTGTACTTATATATTCTATATAAATGGCGGGCTTTTAATCAGTTAGTAAAAATTTTTATTGTATAAACTTATTGCATTAAACTTTTATCAATTTTGCAGGCTGTATATTTGTCTTTTTGACAATTAAAACAAGTGAAAAAACCACAAACAATTTAGTATCCGAGACAAAATGATAATATTAATATTAATTCAAATTATAATCAATTTGTAAATAAAGATTATTATTTCTCAATATTCTGTTAGTAATTTTTTAATTTGCTGATCTGCAGCTTGCTTATCACATTTTTTTCTGAATGACATGAATGATGATGATGATGACGTCTTAAATCACTGACGTTCAAAACTCAAATGCACTCAATTCGTAAGCGTTTTAACTGTTATCAATTCTAGTGATTTATTGCCTGGCTTATTTTATTGGGACATCGTAAAATAGTTACAAAACACATTTTAGTATGAAGAAAGACAAACTAGTCACAAATCTCTTTCTCTCTCTCTCCATCTCTCCCCCTCTCTCTCCATCTCTCTCAGATTTAAAATTTCAAAGTTTTATTACAAAGGTGATCTTATTTATCAAATTTTTGAACGGTTCCACAGAACGTTGTTTTCCTTTATTTTTGGTTGGGATAACTTCAAAACCAACAAAATTGATTCAATATATCCGTGTTACAACCAGTATGCTCATCGCATTGAACCATCTTATCACAGTATTACTTCAACTTGAGACTATATGTACTGACAGGGGTGGGTCAAATTTTCGAAATATCGTTGAAAATAGCAAATATAGGCCCAAAATGGGGTCAAAACCTCCTCTGATTCCCAAACCTTTTATAAATTTGAAAGTCCCTGAAAAACACTACTTTTTATGAGAATACGAAATTTTGGCACAATTCTTTCAAATTTGAAGGTCAATTTGCGAATGAATGATGAAAACGGAATTTCTGTGTTGGTATGTTTGCTGATTAGCGTCTTCCAAATCCTGATCTCACCAAAATGTTGGGTTCATGTACGGCAGCCAGAGTCTTACGCCTTCACTGTCAAAATTATTAGTGAAGTTGGTCACTGATAGTCTGTTAAAATACGGAATTGACAGATTTTCCGTTAAAATATTCAAAATTATCTGAAAACCACGTAAATTTACCATAACCTCAATATATTATGACGTTCATTATGACATTGAAACCATGGTGTTTTTATATAATTTTCTGTTAAATTTGAATATTTCAACGGAAAATCTGTCAATTTCATATTTTAACAGACTATCTGTGAACAACTTCACGAATAATTTTGACAGTGTTTGACGAATATGTGCTGGTTTTGGTGTTGGCGCTGGTGTTGATAATTTTTTTTTTTTGTGATTTAGCTGTACTAGTTCGTCATTGTTGTATGTCATTTGATTCAAAAACATTACCATCATCACCATTATCTAAAGTACTTATTTTTGGTTTTTCTTGCAAATGCACATGTTTTTTCTTTGGTTGTGGTGCTGCTGCTGGTCGTTCTATCGCTGCCGACTCTTGTTCGACTTTTGGATGAACAGCAGCAGCATCGCCATCTTTGCACGATTACTGGATGGGACGGCAACAGTTCATGTTGTGTTTTGAATACTTTCAAAATTGAAATGTTCTTTTATTACATTAAAGTGACTACGATTTTCGTCATCTTGTTCAACTTGTATCACATTGATAAATTTCATGCGACATAATTCATTGCGTTGCTTTGAATTTATTCAATTTTTGAAAGAAAAAAAATTGCTAATTTTAATTATGGATTATTCCATTGATCACTCCATTGTTATCGAAATGTTTGTAAAATGTTGCCTGTTTTTCTGTTTCTTGAATGCTATTCATAAGTAATTGTAATCAACCAGCAAATAAACGCGGATCATCAAGAATTCGATTTCAGAATAAAAAATTCTTAATCATTCGTATGTCTCTTCAATTGTGACCATATTTCAAATTGCAGTTAATGAAAAATGACGAAGAGAAAGAAAAAGAGAGTAGAAGCAAGCAAAAAAAATGCCGATTGAATTAATGCAAAAATATTAAATGTAACACGCATTTGTCGATTCTATGGAGACAATAATTTATAATTCAATCATAATTACTTTTGTTGAATTTTGCCGCCGCTTTGTCTGCGGACAAAAAAAAAATTACAGACCTAAAATTGCCATGCATGTTATTAACTATTATTTCTATTTTTTTTTTCTTTTTTCAAATAAATAAGTTCAGTTCAAGTTCGTATTCAAATTAAGTGTTTTTTTAACATTTTCCTTACATAATGTTTCCTTTCCAAAGAAATATGTTTAAATTGAAAAGTAATTCAAACTTATGTAAATATTTAAAAAAAAAAATGAGTAAAATCACAATGACTTGCCATCAATCCTATAATTATCCTGATTGCAAATTTTTTTTATTGCATTATTTATGAGTTCGGAAATACCGAAATAAATAAATTAAATCTTCAAAATCAACACGTTTTGTGTTTGTTTCTCCTAAATAATTATGTTTGTAAATTGAGATTGTTTAATTCCACTCAATAAATTATTATAAATCAACTAATTTGAATTTGAATTTTAATCATGACAAAGCATTTTATGTGCACGAGAAATTGTAACAAAATTTGTTATGATTTAAGAATACAGTTGTTAAATTATTATGATAATTGAACGATATTGTTATCTTGACACGTCTAAGATGATTTTTATTTTATGTTATCAACATCTCGATAACATGCCACTCGTTCGAATTAATATTAAAACAATGTTATAACGGCAGAAAATACAGGTCTTATTAGAGAATCAAATCATATTCATCCATTATTGTTTCAAACACCGTTGTGATAATATCAAAATTATTTTTTAAAAGAATTTACTAAGATTTTAATTTATTTCAATTGATACAATTTTGACGATGGTTCACATTACCGTTGGCAATGAGAGCAATAGAGAAAATACAGAAAATAGTAAGAAAATTGCAGTATATTTTGATATGGAGCTAATATTTTTCTATTACAAACTTCAGATAATGTTGTTAAAACCAAATTCTCGCATACGCTGGACGAAGCAATTCAGGAAACTAGTAAATATTTGATCGATTTTAAATCAATTAAATAGAGCTCTGAAAAACTTAAAAATTCCATTTTAGAAATGGGAAAAGCGCAATACATTTTAACATTTCTGACGTGCATGAGTGTGCTGGGATCAGCGATAGAAAACACAAACATAAGTTATATTCTTCCTTATGCTAAATGTGATTTGAAGTTAACGCCAGGCGAACAAGGACTTCTCAGTGGAATTTCGTATCTTGGCATTGTTTTTACATCACATTTCTGGGGCTTTTTTGCAGGTTTTTTTTTTTCAATTCATTGTGTTGATTTCGATTTAAACAGCAAAATCAATTTTTTTTCCCGTTCAATTCATTTTCATTTAAGATACATGGGGACGGAAAAAAGTGATGCATGCGGCAGCTATTGGTGGATTCATTTTTTCATTTTTATCAGCATTTGCAATGAATACTATTTCGATGATTGTTTTACGTTTTCTCGCTGGCGCCTTGTATGTTATAATTATTATTTAGATAATAATTTTTCAAAATTATAAAAAAAAAAGTGATAAATTTAATGAATGAACAATGTGTTATTTCCAGTGTTGCTGGTGCAACGTCAGGTGGATTCTCTTATATTAGTGAATTTCATAGTTCAACAACGGCTGCAAGATCTGCAGCATTAGTGACTGTTGCATTATCTACTGTGTGGGTGCTGATGTCTCCATTGGCAATACTTGTCATTCCAATGGATTGGAGTATTTCTTTGTACGTTGTTGAATATAAACCATGGCGATTATTTTTAACATGCACTGCATCGATAAATTTATTTAATTCTATTGTATTGTCGTTTATACCTGAGTCACCAAAATTTCTGGTTGCCATGAATCGCAAAGAAGAAGCTTTACAAATATTAAGTCGAATGTATGCAATGAACACGGGTAAATCAAAAGAGGTAAACATTGATAAAAAAAAAAAAACAGCATTTAGCATGTATCTTATAAGTGGTTATCGTATATTTATCGTACATAATTCTAGAAATATCCAGTAAAAGATATTGAAAACGTAACCTTCGGCAATAATTTATCAGATGTCAACGGAATGTATGGTTTTCTTTGCTTGGTTGTGAAACAAACAAAGCCAGTCTTTCAAGCTCCATTACTTACCAATACATGGAAATTGTGTTATATCGTTTTTGTAATGTTTGCAATTGGTCATGGTACTTTTATGTGGTAAAATACCCCATTTTTTCAGCATTAATTCTACAATTATTTCACGTTCGATTTGATTTTGTAGGTTCCCAGATTTCTTATTGCAGTTACAAAACTATCACGGCGTTCCAAAAACGTTATGTGAAATCGTTGGTCCAAGGCAAATTTCAAACACAACTGAACAAATGTAAAAATAGGCAAAAGCTCAAAATGTCATTTAATTATTAATAATCGGAAATTTTTCTTTTCAGATGTAACATTGACAATAAAAATCTCTTCCCGTTCCAATTTCTTTTTGTCGTTGGATTATGTTTTATGACTTTATCAATAATTGCTTGTTTTACTTTGAAGAAAATTGATCCAAAAAAATTAGTTTGTGAGTATATTTTTTGTGAGGCAGAAAGGGTTTAGTTGTGAGACGAGTTTCGTTTTAAACACTTCCCTTGGCATCAAACATTTTTTTCATTTATAACAAAGCCTGAATTTTTGTAGGTGGTTGGCTTTTGTTGTCGACGGTGGCATGTTTCCTGATAAATATCTTGACCGATTTTTATGCAATTGTTATCAGTTTCGTGCTGTTTTTGAGCTGCAATTTATGCTCAAATGTCATCATGGCAATTGCAGTTAATTTGTTTCCAACAAACTATCGCGGTATGGCGACTGCATTCATAATGATGTGTGGCAGAATTGGTGGTGTTAGCGGTTCAAGCATTGTAGGACTTTTGCTTGAAAATAATTGCACATTAATTTTCTATTTGATTAGCTGTGTTATTATTAGTAAGTATTGACTATATTATCATGTGAATATTCATGCATTTTATTTTATCATTATTTATGTATTCATGAATTATTAAACTCTATTTTCTTTCAGGCTGTGCCTTAGTTTTCATCATGATTAAAATAAAGCCCCAGTAAATCCATTACTCATACATTTTTGTAAATTCATAATTTATCTTGTTAACATTAATTATCAATAATTTATGGAAATAAAACTAGATTAAATAAAATTAAAAACTCAAAGCTTTGCGGAATTTTTATTTTTTTCAGTATGTTTTCCTTTGTGATGTTGTTTTCCGAAATTAATTTAGTTTTCGTGTGAATATTTTCGATGGAATTTGTTCCGGTAATAAAATCGATTTCGAAGCTTCATGTAAATGAATAATTATAGTAATAGTAATAACAATATTATGTAAAATGAGAGTGGCGATGTTAAGGGACTTAATTTTGCTTTGAATTTCATATTAGTTGCAAGAATGCTTTTCGAATGAAAAACTGAATCAAGCTGAAACCTTGTTCGTGTGAAATTATTTGTAATTTGTAATTTGTATTTGTTTTATCATTTATTCAAGAAAATTTTTCCAATTTTGATTATTCCAACGACAAACAAGACAGTGATGAATATTGGATGTCAATGAAAAAAACAAAATTTTGGTTTTGTCTTCGTTTTTATTTTATATGGAATAAAAAGCTGTTTTTTGTTCCGAACATTTTCGTCTCCTTTTGTTTTCTTGCATTTTAAAATATTGGTTCAAATTAGGTAGTTAATGGAATTAAAAGAATTTTGTTTTCGAATACAGTTTGCGATTGAAATTCATCAAAACAATTGTTATATGACGTAAAGTCAAATGATATTTATGTGTTTATATATAGAATGCTTTTTAAGCATTACCGCTCTCAATGCGAATTGAAGCTTAAGTGGAACCACAATAATATAATTCATTGTATACCCTATAATTATCAAAAAGAAGAAAGTATACTATTAATAAAATGAAGCTGTTGCCATTGTTAACAATTTTAACACTCTTAATATTCAATGAGGTAATATTCATTATAATTTTGTACATATTTCAGAAAGAAATTTTCCTTCAACATTATATAATTATTAAAAAAAAAATTTATCAGTTTGAATTGAGTATTGGAGGAAAAATCGAAATAACTCAGCCCGCCTATAGTACATTGTTGAAAGAATTCGCAAAGAAAGCAAAAGCCGTCGACAAACGGAACGATTGGGAGAAATTATTAAAACCGTACTTTTTGTTTTACGGAGCGATTCTACCAAATGAAACAAGTGATTCGATTCAATGGATTAATAAAGGTGTTGACCGCGAACCTATAATTACTGCTAATGAAATAATGAGATATTTTCCAAGTTCCAGTACTAGTACTAGTACTAATGCTCACATTCCTGTAAAAATTACTACTCAAATCGAATCATTCAATCGAGACCATATATTAGTCTGCATTAATCATGTTTACATATATGATCAAATTTTAAATGAACCAAAATTGGGCGAAGATTTAAAATTTTTCAATGCGCTTAAAACGTTCGCTAAAAAAGGTTCGGTCAGTGCAAATCTTCTTAATCAACTACCAGCATATTTTCAAAATATATATGAACCAATTAAAGAACGATTGACAAAACAAATGAAGCTTATTGTTCCCAGAAGGAACGAATATATTATTAAAATAAGAGAATTTAAGAACAATGTTCCGATTAGTAAGCTAAATACAGCAATTGAACAATTGACCAAATATCAAACTGCACTGGATAGAGTTCTGAAAGATTTAATATTCATACTGATTGAATATGATACACAACGTAAATTGTGGTCTGAAAAGCTTATGAATATTAAATTTATGATTGATCAAACTAAGAGCTCATTCTTTGGCACATTGTTTGGCCGAAAATAAATAATTTTATATCGTAATTTCAGTCCATAAATAGAATTTGTAATATCTTTTAGTTCATTAAATCGATTTTAAACTTTTAGCATACGTCAGCAGAAAATGTTGATGATTGTTGTAATGAACAGAGACAATTTATGGCAAAAAAATAAGAATAAATAAAAATCGTTTGTTTTGACAGCAATTTGAAAAGCTTTTTTCTTTCTTGTTTTTACTTTATCCATTATTACCTATTCAGTTGAATTGAAATTTACTTATTATTTCTTCTATTCATTCATTTTCACTTCAAATTGTTCAGAATATTCATAAAATTCAAACTGTAGTATTGTCAATTTTATATTGTAAACTCCCTGAATGTAATTTCTAGTGAAAGTGAAAAACACTGGAAAAATTCGTGATTGCGAAATACGACTGAAAGAAAGTTCAAGTTCTGCTGAATTTAATTCGATTAGGTTAAAGATTCAATCTTCAATCAAACGATTTCTTTGAGATTCCTCATTGAAACATTTTTCCGATGACGGTAAAAATAAAAGTTTTCTCAACATAATACACGTCGATCTGATCAATAAAATTTATCAAAAAAAAAAAAAAAAAAAAAAACTAAATAGCACTTTGAACTTTTTGTTATTTAATGAAAACGAAAAACTGCATAAAGAATCTCCAGATTGCATATGTGCATTTTAGAAAAAGAAAGTGGTAAATAAATTCAGTTCATGTGTCATATCATTTGCAAATTAAGATGTTATCTGATCTTATTGCGTATTGAAAATTTTCCAAATAGCATAGTCATCATGAGTATAGATGATTGGATCTGAAGAATTTTTCATTTTTCATCGTGATTTTCAGTTAATGCAAAAGATTACAATATAAAAAGATCAAATAAAAAAATAAGAAAATTAAATAATAAATTTGGGGTTATAGAATTGCACGTCATTTAAAAAATGTTACTAGTAATTAATTGACAGTTGAAATTTTAGCAACTTCAAAGCGACTTTTCAAGTTAACACGATAATTATATTATTGATAAAAAATTAAATTATTGATAAAAAAATCATGATAATGCATACCATTCATGAAAAGAATAACAATTTTGCAATATGTGAGATTAGTTTTATTAAGATAAAGATTTTATCATCGCGATTAAAATGGCAAATCGAGTCTACTGTGTTTTATTTTAAATGAGTTTTTTTCGCTAGTTCAATAGATAAAATAACGAAGAAAATATCAATTTTATAATCAAATATTTTACTAGTTTTTACAAATTTTGGAAATGAAACAAACAGAGAGTCTACATCCGGAAAGTAAATAATATTCAATATATTTTCTTCTTTATTTTTATGAATTTCATTGAATTTTATTTTAAAAAAAACCGTATCACGGATGGAAAATGCCAAAACAATTAGAAACAAACTTTGGAAGAATCGATTGAACAAGCTGGAAAATATTATGCAAAATATATTTGAAGTAATCACAAACCATATATTCTTTAATCAAGGAATTGGAAAATATCAATGGATTTTATTTATGGATAATGGCAATCATATTTTTATTAACATATATTGATTAATATCGGTAAAGGTTTCTAGATTTCTTATTGCAATTACAAAAATATGACAGTGCACCGAAAACGTTGTGTGAAATTGTTGGCCCAAAAACAATTGCTAACTCAACTGAAATGTACGAGAAACTTTTAACATAAGTCGCTGATCAAATGATATAAACGTTAGAATATTCTTTTTAGATGTAATATTGATAAAAAAAAAATATCTTTCCATTTCTATTATTATTCGCGATGGGTGTAGCGTTCCATGTACTTGTTGTATTTGCTAGTTTCTACATGAAAAAAATTGAGCCAAAAAAACTTGTTGGTAATATGATTTTACTAAGATCGTACATTGCATCCGCTCATTCCTTTCATAAAAATTCACAATTTCTTTTTTCTTTGGGTAGATGGCTTCTATTATCAGCGATAATTTGCGAAGTGATTTTAATTTAATTGTGATTAGTTTTGTCTTATTTTTAAGCTTTTGCACATGTGGAACCATTGTCGTTGCAGTTGCTGTTAGCCTATTTCCAACAAATAATCGGGCTATGGCAACTGCGCTCATAATGATGAATGGAAAAATTGGCGGTGTTACCGGTTCAACAATAATTGGTTTACTATTAATTGAAAATAACTATTTATTTTTTATCTATATTGTTCAGCAGTTTGATCTTGATGACATTTTTCTGGTATCAAAACTATTATAACATTTATTCTAATTTTATTTCAGGTTGGGCATTTGTCTTCATAATTATTAAAATCAAACCACAGAAAAAATGACGTTCATTCGTATTAAATTATTGTTCTTAATTAAACACACATTTCTTTTTCATGAGTAAAATGCCATTATTTATTTAATCAAAATTTAAATGTCTGCTAATTTATAACCCTCACAAATTATGCAGTAAAGATTAGTTTTGTAATAATAAATGTCAATTTTCGTTTGTTCCGTGTGGCTCATAAAAAGAACCTTATCTTGCCTGCGTAAATTTAATTGATTTTCAGCAAATTTGTAACGTTCCGGTTAAATCGAACTTCTAGTCAATTTCATAAAATGTTAACATAGAAATAATTATGTGAACCATATGTTGTTCAGTTTCAAACTAAAACAGTAAATTTCCATTGAACTTAATTGCCGGGATACCAACCTTCATAGAAGTTTGCAAATTAATTGTAATAAATGTGTCTCGGAATGCATTCAGATTAGATTTCATTTTCTGGTTGTTCTTCAGTTCTATTTATGGAAATCCAAGTCAAATGTAATTAATTTTACGTCATATTTTTGAGCTATGCATTGAAGATGCCTTGATAAGTGTATCATTTTATCATACATTAGATCGAGCCATAATTTGATTTAGTTTATTTAGACAAATGTGATATAATTTATCTTAGCTGTGAGATAATTTTTTTTTATACAATTCACGTCTGACTAACATTGCTTGTAAGACGAAAATAGCTCGAACACAGTTTCGTAGCAAAATTTTCAACAATAAGAACGAAATTGAATTTCCTTTGTGATTAATTTAAGTTTAATATTAAAAAAAATGAAATATCAATACAATTTCAAATCTAATTCTAATCGTGAAGGTAATTTTACCGAATATTCTTTCTGAATTTCCATCTGAATAAATGATTTTTTTTTTTTTTTTTTTTTTTTTTTGTAAATAGATGAGAAGAGACCATCGGTTGATTACAATGGAATTAAAAAGTATACAATTGACGAAGCCATCTATTTAGCAGGTGATTTAATATGCAAAAGAAATTCATATTCAATAAATTAATAAATGATTTTCGTATGATTGATCAAAAGGAAAGGGACGTTTCAACATACTCATAATAATTTTGTCTGGTTTTGCCATCATGGGTGCGACAATAGAAAATATTAGCGTGGCATTTGTTCTTCCATATGCTAATTGGTATATTATGAAAAGTGATTTTGTATTGATTTTTAGATTTTTTTTGGGACGATTTTCGTTTCATCACTAAAATTGTCCATTTTGCGCTTTAATAGTGATTTGAATATGACCACATCCGAAGTTGGCCTTATATCATCCATTGCATTTCTGGGTATTGTTTTAAGTTCACATATGTGGGGATTTTTAGCCGATACATGGGGTCGACGAAAAGTTATCAAATTATGTGCAATATGCGCTCTAATCAGTGCAATTTTATCTGCATTCTCCGTAAATGCAACAATAATGATATTATTGAGATTTGTTGTTGGTATTTTGTGAGTTAAATTGCAATTATCAAATGCAATGATTGAATCAAATTGAATATTTAATTAAATCATTTATTGTATTTATTTAGCATTGCAGGACTTCAAGCAAGTGTTTTCTCTTACGTCAGTGAATTTCATACCATAGAAACTGCACCAAGAGCCGCTTCATTTGTTTCCATGTTTATGCCAATGATTTTTATTTATGCTTCATTTATTGGTGGATTTGTTATTCCAATGAATTGGAGTCTAAATCTTGGCTTCATTAAATTTGTACCGTGGAGATTATATATGGTTATCATTACATCTGTAAATACTATCAATTGTATTATGTTCACATTTTTGCCAGAAAGTCCAAAATTTTTACATGCAATGAATAAACCTGAAGAGGCTTTAGATGTGTTAAGAAAAATATATGAAATTAATACTGGAAATATGAAAGAGGTGCGCGTTAAATGTTCATATTTCATTGAAAATCGATAATTTTATTCGGAAATTTATTTTTTTCTTTTCTTTTTTGTTATTTCATAATAGGGCTATCCAGTTTATTATTTGATACAAGAGTCAAGCGGAAACAATTTGAATGCAACGAAAGGATTTATGAACATATTAAAACTAATGTGGAATCAAACAAAACCGATTTTTGTACCACCTTATTTGGATAGTACTCTGAAATTGTGCCTTATGGTGTTTACACTCTTTGCTATCGGGCATGGCTGCATCGTATGGTATTTTCACTCTGCTATCAATATACTAATATGAATTGAAAGGCTCCGAGGAAAAATGTTACACAGAAAAATTCCGTGGAAAAATGTTATTATTCAGTGTATTCAACATACAAAAAACAACAACAAATACATTGAATAATAACATTTTTTCACGAAACTTTTCTGTGTAACATTTTTCCTCGGTGCCTTTCAATTATTGTTCAAATTTATTTTCCTTCAATAGGTTACCAGATTTTGTGATTCAACTTCAAAATAATTTGGATCCACAAAAAACGCTATGTGATGTAATTGGGCATGAAAGATACACATTGTCAAGGTATCTCATCGGGTTTCAATATATTATGCACTCTTTTTTTTCACAATCTATAAAAAAAAAATTTCAGTGAAGACGAATGTAATATTGATAATAGCGACATTATGACATTCAAAATATTGTTTTGCATTGGTATTGTATATACAATACTTTCTGCATTGATGAGTTTCTATTTGTCAAAAATTAGTTCGAGAATTTTAGCTCGTAAGTGAACGAAATGATTTTTCCCCCCAAAAAAAAAACATCATATTAATATATTTTTCTTTGTATTTTTAAGCTACGTGGCTTGTGATTTCAACTATTTGTGCATTGGCGTTAAATTTTCTAACGGAATTCAAATTAATTGTCAGCGTATTTGTTGCTTTTCTTAGTTGCAGCTTATGTGCATCCATAGTAAGCGCAATGTCTGTTAATTTGTATCCAACAAACGTTCGCGCAATGGCCACCTGTTTCATTTACATGTAAGTTCCAGTAGTTTTGATGTGATTCTACTCATCCGTTTTAATCCAAATATAATTTAATTTGTTCAGTACAGATTATTAACTATTATTTTATTTGTTTTTTTTTTTCTACAACATTTCACTTAATTTTTTCAAAATGAGGTTCGGAAGAGTCGGCGGTCTTGTTGGATCCAATATTTTCGGTGTTTTAGTGGAGAATAATTGCTATTTAATTTTCAACATATTCGCATCTTTATCGTTTAGTATGTATTCTTACATTTTTCAATTATTTTTTTCATTCAGATTTTTATGTCTAATATTTTGATTTTAGTTTGTGCTTTTGTTTTTCTACTTATTAAAAATGAAATTCCAACTACAAATTCATCAAACGCATCAAATGAATCAAATGGTCGAAGCAATGGTTGTTCAGCATGAACATTTGTATATTTGCATATTTTTTGTTATATTAAATAATTTATCTGTTTAAACAATGCATCTATAATAAAAATATTTTTGATTGAAACGAAAAATTCTGATTTTTTTTTAAAATAAAATTTTAATTCTTCTATCCGGAATTGTTATTATGGAGCGGGTGTTGGAAATGCTACTATTTCATTTATATTATCTTTTATCAATTGATAAATCATGATTTTGTGACTTTTAAAACCAAACTCTTTATATCTAATCCTTCACATTTATGTAAAAATGTTGCATTTAACTTTTTCGAAGTTTTTTTTTTCAGCCTTTTAAGAGAAATAAATTCTTCCACCCATTCTGAATAACTAATATGAATTCAAATAATGCCACCTCTATTTATACGAAAATATAGCTGTCCGTTGCCATTCATTCTCTGAGAAATAATCGAATGCTCTTCATAAACAGGCAACCGAACATTTGTCAAGAACTTCAAAGCTCATATCACTGAATTGAATTCCATGGTGTTGCAAAGATTGAAAACGATTTCACTGTTAAACTCGTTTTGAAAGCAATATATATATACATTTATCATAATTTTAATGACAATTTATATATAATATATTTTTCACTATGATTGAAATATTGTTCGTTGAGAAAAACCAACTGGATAGAAATTTGAATTTCAATCAAATTTATAGATTTTATTATTTAGCGGCAGTTATAAACAATCAACATATAGTTGCGATAAGATTATAAGATTTTCATTATGATTTTGAATACAGAACCCAATAAAAGCAAAAAACCATACTTTATTACAACCCAGTGCCTAATAAATAATCAAATTAACAATTTTTAATCACAAATTATGTACAATTGTTGTTATCATGTAAAACACTATTCTATACAAAAAGAGAGGTTATGTTATTCACAATTGACATTTTATATCAAGTCATCTACATATACGTCAACTAATACAATGTAAACTGAAAAACACACAATTGATTTTATACATAAAAATCTTCGATATAAAAGTTTCTGAATAACAATGTATGTGTATTCATTTGTGAGTGACATTTCGATTTAAATCATTTTCCTCTAAGCACATTGCATCATCATACAAATTATTTGTTGATAATAAATTACTTAATAATAATAAAAATAGTTCCAAGTGTTTTAATTTCATATAAAATATGGTAATAAAATGATGTGCATTTTTTGTAAAAAAAAAAAAAAAAATATTTCATCAATTTGTGTTTTTTTTTAGTCGAGTGCAATTCTTGCTGGTCTTGGATTGGCCGCTGTTGGTTTTACTGGACGGTATTTATTACGAAAAACACCTCAAATGTCACAGAAATTTGCTGAAGCAATGAAATCATTCCCAACAGCAGAGTCACTTGCAACATCCAAATATTACCGTGGTGGTTTTGATGCAAAAATGAATAAAAGAGAGGCGGCTCTTATCTTGGGTGTTAGTCCAACCGCTCCAAAAAACAAAGTAAAAAAAAAAAAAACAGATTTCTTATATATTCAGAAAAACATAAACTTTTTTATTCTTCATTTTCTTTTTAACAGGTTAAAGATGCTCATAAGCGAATAATGCTACTAAATCATCCTGATCGCGGTGGTTCACCATATTTAGCAGCAAAAATCAATGAGGCCAAAGATTTTTTCGATTCACAAAAATAATAATATACAGATTGTCGTAGTGTTGCAAAAAAAAAAAAAAAAAACTATTATTTAAAAATAAAACGTTGTCATACAACTTACTGTTTTTTTCTTCATTTTTAATACAAAAAAAAAAGCATTCGTTTCCATAATAGTAGACTAAAAAGTTATAAAACAAAGAATGTTATGATACAAACTAAGATGGTCTTTATGTTGCGCTTTATATATTTACAACGCACACGCGCGAATTTCTTACTTGATGCATGTATGCATGCAACCAACTATAAAGTCAGCATATTTATTATATTCTTAACTTGTTGTACCGGTGTCTTTTCTACACATATGTGTTTAAACAATCACAAGCACGTATCCCCGATCAGGTTACTCGCAGCTCGCATAACATTTATTTTCTGCATTTAATATTAGTAGTGGTTTGTTTGAGTATGCATTTAAGTGTTGTATTACTACGCAAAATATCATTGTTAATTTTCTTCAAATAAATTTTTGTGAATTGAAATCATAAATGGAAGAACAATAAAAATAAAAATACGCTTTTTAAAAATTAATTTGAAGCGAAATATATCACTATAAGTGTTTACGTGTATGCATTTAGTATTGGATAGTATCATTTATTTGTTTTTTTTTTTTCATCAAGCATATCTAGAATTTAGATCAATATTTTTAAGATTTCAATGTTCCATAGAAGATTGCCATATAAAAGTGCCATAAAAAATTCTTCATTTCTCAAATGCAAATAATTTTACATTTTTCGTGGCAAATGTATGCAATTTTGTTAAAATTTTCATTCAAATAATACGCATTTTTCTTAAAAGTGTACCAGTTAACTGAACCAATGCAATCAATAAATGTGAACACATGTTTTTAAAAAAATAAACAATTTTGCTAAATTCAAGTGAATTTTTTTACTTTTTAACGCAGTAACAAACAATAAACATGTATATATATTTCTATGTATACATATTATCATTCGTCCAAATTGGCATCTTCACAACAGAAACTGATTTCCGTTTTATTTCATTCCAAGGTGAGTGATATGTTTAACTTCAGAAAAATCAATCGCATTCTTATATTGAACAATAGTATTTATCGGTATATATATATATATATATATTTTCATAACATAATAATATTCGTATAAGGCGAAAGTATGAGAGGAAGAAAAATGTAAGAAAAACTAGATAGACGACTTGCCATATTAAAAAGAAAAAAAAAAATTATAAGTGCAAAAATTAAAACATTTAGACATAACATATATGGTTTTACTGTTTTCTAAACTAAAAGCTAGTGACTGAATCCAAGTAGGAAAACAGGAACACACATAATTACACAAATAATTGAAGCATAAACTATACTGACTTTTCTTTTAGCTAAGATTTAATAAAAACAAATTTTTTTATTTAATTTATTCGTATTATTACTTACCTAAACATGTTTGAAAAATGACAAAATATTAATTAATAGTAGAATTTGCAGCAAATGGTAAGAATTTGCAATGTCTTAACTTTGAGTTGCGAGTAATTAAAAAAATCAATCCAGTTATTAAAACCTAGGTTGCGATATTTCAATTGCGGAGGTTGTACAGGTTTTAACGATGTTATATTTCGCAGGTGTTACATTTTTAACTTGAAAAAAAAAAAATCATATGGCGCCAATTTTTTTTTTTTGTTTTTAGATTTATTTCAGTCATCTGATCGTTTCGTTGACAAGGATGTAAGATCATTTTCACGATTTTTATTCGATGTTTCACGAAATCAATTAATCGTGGGAGCTCGGTATGTTTTATTTTTTTTTCTTTAATGTGAAAAGAGAGGGGAAGAAATTTTTTCATATCCACGGCACATAATCAGAAAATTATTCAACAGGAATTCCTAATGGAATTCCATTAAAAGAATTATAAAATTGTTGTCTGTTTTATTCAATGTCTATTTTCTTTAAATTCATATTGAGTGTACTTAAGTCACTTGTTAATTGATAAGAATTCTATTGAAGATTAATCCTATTGAAGAATATTTTATTGAAATATTCAACAATCTTATTGCCAATACCGCTCATATACTGCATAATACCAAATATATCTATTTGTTTCATTGTATTCTTCAAATGAAGTTTAGTGCGTTCGGTATTATGCTTTACTTTGTTCAGTGGTGAAACCTTTTTTCCCCCAGTCTTAGTATCTTTTCTTATTTTACTTATGAGTTATTTCAAATTCAAATCTTCCAGAGATGTACTGTTTCGTCTATCATTTTCGCTAAAATTATATGAAAAGCATTTATGGGAAGCCAGTGATGCAATTGTTGAAATGTGTAAAACAAAAGGAGCAAGCGATGCAGATTGCCACAATTACATAATGGTATTGGAAAGCTATGGTAATCAATTGTATGCATGTGGTACGCATGCGTTTAGTCCACAATGCTCTTGGCGTCAAGTAAGCGTATAAAGATCAATTTAAATTTTCATATTTTATTTTCAAATTGAATTCATTTCGGTTAGATGACAAATTTAAATGTGACACGATTTGATAAAGGCGTTGCAAAATGCCCATTCAATCCACATGCAAATATAACAACTTTAATGACAGAGGATGGATTTTTATTTACTGCTTCTCCAACGGATTTTTCTGGAACTGATGCTGCCATTTTACGTTTCTACTTGAGATCTTCCGATGAGTCAGAAGTAAGATTATTAATCGATTGAATTATTCGCGACTTGTTGTAATTTTTTTTTTTTTATATTCTAAATTCATCAGAATAAAGATGATAATAAGATTATCAGAACAGATCAATATAATTCAAAATGGTTAAATGCGCCACATTTTGTTGGGAGCTTTGAAACAAATGATTTTGTTTATTTTGTTTTCCGAGAAGAAGCCATTGAGTATATGAATTGTGGAAAGGTAAGCATAAATCATATTCGAAAAAATTAAACCAAAAAAATTGTGACAAATTATTAACAATGATTTGTTCTCGTTTTCATGCGAAGATCATTTATTCACGTATTGCACGTGTTTGCAAATCTGATCCAGGTGGTCAACGTGGCAGTAGAGATAATTGGACATCTTTTGCGAAAGCACGATTGAACTGCTCCATACCTGGAGATTATCCATTTTATTTCAATGAAGTACAGGGAATTTATTTTTCTACCGAAGAGAATATTTTGTTTGCTACATTTTCGACACCAGAGTAAAAAACAAAAAGTCAAATATTTGTATCAAGCTATAAAATCCACTAATGTGTGTTCATTTTTTCTTTATTCAGAAATAGTATACATGGTTCAGCTATTTGTGCATTTGATTTATCGGCAATAAATAAAGCATTCAGTGGTTCATTCAAGCAACAGGAGACGACATTCTCAATATGGGAACGTAAAGATATTGATATTCGCACTCAATTTGAATGTAAATTTGGTTCAAAACAATCAATAAGAATCGGTTCGCAGCATTTTCAATTAATGAATGAAGCTGTTCAATCAACTACATTGTACACAACCAAATTGGAACGTTTGAATTTCATTGCTCTAGATACTGTGGCAACAAAGATTCATAATAAAGTCCAAGTTATATATGTAGCAACAGATAAAAATTTGATTAAAAAATTGACAATAATACCGGAAACTAAGTTAACATGTGTTGTTGAAATTTGGCAACCTGAAATACAAAATAATTCAAACATTTTGACTTTACATTATCTTAAACATACGGAATCTTTGTACATTGGAACAGAATATTCAATTATT
This sequence comes from Resseliella maxima, assembly GCA_029041755.1. Classification (NCBI taxonomy): domain Eukaryota; kingdom Metazoa; phylum Arthropoda; class Insecta; order Diptera; family Cecidomyiidae; genus Resseliella; species Resseliella maxima. Next base: position 532,997 of record JAQOWM010000186.1, read on the forward strand.
AAAATTCCAGCACAGCATTGTAGCAGACACACATCAAAAACAAATTGCATATCTGCTATGGATCCGTATTGCGGTTGGAATGATTTACTACAAAAATGCACACCACCTCCAGATGGTGAGAAAATCTAAAGTATTTCAATTTATGTTAAAGTGAGTTTTAAATGCGATTTCATTTGGCCAGGTGACCCATCGAAACGATTTTGGATTCAACAAAGTGATAAATGCCCAATAACAAATGGACCAATTGATGGTGGATTTTCCCAATGGAGCGAATGGATGAAATGCAATCAACATAACATTATTATGGATGATCAGAATGAAACCAGTAATCTTGACGTTTGTTTATGCCGAACAAGATTTTGTAACAATCCAGTACCGAAGAATGGCGGAAAACCATGTAAAGGTAAAATGAGAAAGAAAACACAACAAATTCTAACTCTATAATTTCATTTCTTTTGGGCAAATTATGAATGATTATGAAATCATATCAGTTTTCGACTATGAAATTACCAGAGGTCTGTAACGCAACAATAACCCGAACAAAATTTGATAAACTTAATTAAAACTGGAATTTTTCCATAAGAAATTCTGTTGAAACCCACTTTTCCATGACTTTTTTTTGTGGCAAACTTAATTTGGCGTATAAAGACATGATTGTAAGTGCTTTTAAAATATACAGGAATGATTTATATTGAATTAATGAAAAATTCAGTGTAGATTACAGTCGAATAGGAGAGCAATATTTTACATAAAATTCTGCAAGATTTTACGTCAAATTTTTCTTTATTCAAAAGGTGCGACAATTATTGTTACAAACTGTACAGTGCATGGAAAATGGAGTGAATGGGGAGCGTGGAGTTCTTGTTCACAAACGTGCGGAATTGCAGTTAAAAGTCGTCGAAGATTTTGTGGTAAGCAAAAATCATTAGAATTTATTAACATTCATTATTTTCAAATTTCAACAATTATTAATTAGATTTTAAATGTTAATTATATAAATTATTTATTATAATTAGGTAATCCGGCACCGAAACATGGTTTGTATTTATTTTGTCGTAACATTACCATTGTATCATGAAAAAATGAAATAAAATATAAAAAAAAAAAATTTCAGGGGGGCGAACATGCATTGGTCAAGATCGAGTTGAAATGTATTGCTCAAATTTACCTCCATGTCCTGAACCAACCAAATCATCCATAGATGGTGGCTGGGGTCCATTCGGAAGTTGGAGTGAATGTTCTCAATCATGTGGCGGTGGTTTTCGTTTGCGACGAAGAATATGCAATGATCCATTTCCACAAAATGGTGGACTTGATTGTATTGGTTGTGCTTTAGAGTATGATCATTGCAATACACAACCGTGTCCTGAATTTCAAAAACTTGGACCATGGACACCTTGGCTCCAACATGTGACAAACAATACTACTGCAAAAGGCGAATATTTAGAGCAACGATTCCGTTATATGTGTAAATTGAATGTTACAGATTTGAATAGTATTCGAGTGTTTAAGGCCAAAGAGGAAAGTCGATATTGTTTAGAGGGATCATGTTATCGTGTTAGTGATGAAAATAATGATATGGGATATAGTGAATGGTCAGCATGGAGTAGTTGTAATGTACTTTGCGGAGGTGGAGTACAATTTCGCACGAGAAATTGTGCACGAAATAATTGTGCAGGATCAACGAAAATGACCAGAGTCTGCAATACACATCCATGCGAAGGTTTGTTTTATATTATTTATTTATGGTAATTTATCATACAATGCGTTGTGTTGTCCGTACAAAAAAAAAACACAATTGGAACTTTCAGTTTATGAATTAAATGTTTATTGAATTTTTTTTTTTTTTTAGAAATAATATCAACTGCCGGAGGTACGTCGCTAATATTGTTGCTGATTTTGATAATATTTCTGTTGTTATGCTCAAACTGTTTCATTTACATTTATATGAAGAGACGATATTATTCTCGAAAACAAAATAAAAACATTGGTTCACCCTGTTTCAATACATTTCCAAATCAATATTCAAGTTTGCCAACAAAAGAAGATAGAGTGCAAAAGAAGCGAAATGTATCATTTAATGGTACCACTGTTAAACTATCAAATAACATCAATAGTCAACATACACCCAAAGTTCTTTCAAAGTCATTCGTTGAATCTGATTTAGCCACAATGAAACGTAATTCACACGCTCCGAATATGCATCCAATGCGAAGCATTGATGATGATAAATTTTGATAGAAAGTCAAAATACAAATTAAGTTGTGATTTAAAAATGGTGTCATTATATCCATCGTCATTACTTGATGATTGTTTAAAAGAAGATGTCATTAGCAGAGCTTTTCAAAGATTGGCGTTTTGATTAGACGTATACTAATTGGTAAAAGCGATACCATTTTGTATACAATCTAGAATCTACATTCTAGATTAGATAAAGATGGTCTTTTGGAAAATAAAATTTGATACCAAGAAATTGGAATCAGAAAAAGTGCAAAAAATTAAAATTACAAAATTACCTAATATATGGATACATTGCTTTTTAATATTGAATTTAGAAATATTATTTTTAGTTTCTATTGTAACTTTCTGCAGTCACTGATTTTGAATATTTTTTTTTTTTTTGGACTTTTTTTTTTATTATAAACTACTGAAAATTATCGATTTAAATGCATGAAATCAGTTCAGAATAAAAATTATATCATTGATGAACTCTATTTAAATTGAAAAGGGATTCTGGTTATCATTGATTTATTTAGAAATGTCATTCGTAAACATTAAACAGTAATCACAAATTGTGATGGTAATATTGTCTTGAAAAATGAAAGCTATGATATTTTTGGAAAAAGACTCAAATTTTTAGTTTTTTTGCTAGTTAGAATAAATGAAACATTGAAATAGGAGATGTATTTTTTTAAAGTTTAAAAATGATAGATTAAAAATATGTTCAATAGTTAGTGTGTCTCATACAATTTGAATATTAGCGTAATTGAAATGGAAATTGGCATGTTTCTTTTGACATGATATAATAGTGGATAGTGAAAATTATTTGTTTATATTAGTTTGCAAATGTTTGTTTTCAATGCAAAATTAAATGAAACAATGTGTTCTGTGTTTTTCAAAACGTGAAAACTTCGAAAATCACCTGGAAAAAAATATTGTCCAAAATGATGGAAAATTCATTAAAAAATAAATGTTTCAACAACATGATCAGTTCTAATATGTAATTGAAGGAAACATAGCATTACGACGATTTATATAGTCATTCAGAGGAAATTTCAATAGTCATTCAGAGGAAAAGTTTTACAGAATTTCCATAATTTCTAACAATTTACGAAAAAATTACAATAAAATGAAATTATATGCACCCCATTGATGGGGCTAAGTGCAAATGAGAGATATAAATATTCCCAAGTTACACATTTCTTGAAGTGAAACATCGACACAAATATGAAATTCTATGCAATTTTTCCCGGTATTATTTTTGTTCATTTTTCTTTTCAATAAGTTTATGACTAACTTTGTGTAGGATTAGGAACCTTTTGCACTTAGCCATTCATATAATAACTTTAGTTGATGCCTATATATAAAATAATTTGTGCCATTCTTTTATCATTATTAATTGTGCGCCTTGCTCATATTGAGTAAATTATTTTTGTAAAAATTCTAATTTAAAAATTTAAAATAAAACAATTTTTTTTTAAAATAAAACAATTATAAAATAAAACAGTCGTACATTTCTTCAAATATTTATATTTTAGTTCGATCTGTAAGCCATATCTGTTGTCTATTGTCTGTAAGTGTCATCCGAAAAGTATATTCACACACCTTTTTTATAGTGTGATACCCCTTACAAAATTTTTAAAAATGCTATCATTATTCACATTTATTTTTGTAATACGATTTAAAGCAAATAAATTGAATATTTATCTTCATTCCAGATGTATCGTATCAATCCTTATAACACAATTCAAATACAATTATATCTTGACTTTATGATATTTGTCAATTTTGATGAAAACAATTTCTAATATTACAATATTTCTTTCCTAAAATTATATACGCTCAAAATAATGCTTTATCATTCAAATTTATCTTAATTTGCAATGATCATTAACTATACGTCAATTCGAGTAATATTGTTCATCGATAAAAAGATGAGCTATATATACTCTCATTCCATTTGTCATGTTCGATAGCTCGATAACTTCGAGATCAACAGTTTCAATTTAGTTCCAATAAAATGGTATCAAAAAGAAATTCAGTAATTAATTCTGTTCAGAAAAGACACACTCTTGATGAAGCCATAAAACTAACAGGTAAACCAAAATTAAAAGCACAGTCCCAATATTAATAGAATTATATTGAAAAAAAAAAAATAGGACATGGCAGATTTAATGTGCTCGTTATACTTCTATCTGGAATTGTTATGTTGGGAGCAGGCGTTGAAAATTGTACAATAGCTTTTATGTTGCCATTTATCAATTGGTATGTGATGAGCAGTGTTTTGTTTAAAACATAATACTTCATATTGGACATTTAATTATAATAGTGATCTTCATATGACAACGGCACAGCTCGGTCTATCAACTTCGATTCAGTATTTAGGTATCATTCTCAGTTCACATTTCTGGGGATTCTTAGCTGACACATGGGGTCGAAAGAAAGTCATAAGATTGGCAGGTATATGGGCATTTTTAGCTGCTGCTTTATCAGCATTTTCAGTGAATGCTAATATTTTGATTTTGTTAAGATTTATCATAGGAATATTGTGAGTATAATTTTTTGGATTTTATGAGTAATCAATTTGAAGAAAAAAAAAAGTGTTTTAATTTCATTTTTCAGCATTTCAGGATTGCAAGCAAGTGTCTTTTCTTATGTTAGTGAATTTCATACAAAAGAAAAAGCACCAAGAGCTGCCTCATTTGTTTCGATATTCATGCCAGTAATTTATATTTATGCATCGATAATTGCATACTTTCTTATTCCGATGAACTGGACTTTCAACTTATTATTTATTAATTTTGTACCATGGAGATTATTTCTAATTGTATTGGCATCGGTAAATGCATTCATAGCAATTGTTTTTACGTTTATGCCAGAAACACCAAAGTTTTTACTGACAATGAATAAACCAGAGGAAGCTATGAAAGTATTGAGGAAAATGTACGAAACAAATACTGGAAATTCAAAAGAGGTAAAAATATATTTCTATTTCGAATAATTTCAAATAAATTTCGAACAAATTAAAATTGTTAGTCGTATCCCGTTGAGCAACTTATCCTTGAAGATCAAGGAAATAACTTGATGGCAACAAAAGGATTTTGGAATATTTTAAAACTGGTTTGGAATCAAACTAAACCCATTTTTGTACCACCTTATTTGGATAGCACTTTAAAATTATGTTTCTTAATGTTTACATTATTTGCTATCGGACATGGATTGACATTATGGTAAGTCAAAGAAACCAACTACAAATTATTTATGAGAAAAGAATGAATGTTTTAGGTTTCCAGAATTTTTAAATCAACTACAAAATAATATGGATCCAAGTAAAACGGTTTGTGATGTTATTGGCCATGAGCGAGTCGTTATCACAAGGTAAAACATTATTTGAGATATAAAATATGAAAATGTATAATGAATTAATTGTCAATTCTATTCATTTCAAGCAATGAAGAATGTAATGCTGATAACAGCAATACAACGATATTTGAAGTGATGTTTTGCATTGGATTGGTATTCACATTGTTATCTATTTTAATAAGCTTCTATTTAGATAAAATAAGCCCAAGGATTTTAGTACGTAAGTAACGGTAGAAAGTGTGTAAAAAAAAAAATGCTCAAACAGTGAAATAATGTATTTTAATTAACAATTTGTTTAGCTATTTGGCTAGTAATCTCGTCTATGTGTGCTGTGGCATTAAATTTTTTAATTGAATTTCACGTAATTGTCGCCGCATTCATCACATTTCAAAGCTGTTGTATATGTGCAACAATAATTAGTGCCATTTCGGTTATAATATTTCCCACAAATGTTCGAGCTATGGCAACTTGTTTCATTTATATGGCCGGACGTGTTGGTGGCTTATTGGGTGTTTCTGCTGTTGGAATTTTTGTTGAACACAATTGCAATCTTATTTTCAATGTATTTGGTGGACTCACATTGAGTATGTTGAATTTTGTTTTAACAATTTTTCAATCTGATTGAAATGAATTAATTTAATTTTGTTTTAGGTTGTGCTTTCATTTTTCTTCTAGTAAAAAGTAAACCCTCAATGCCAGTATCAAATGAATGTACCGCGTAATGTTAATATCAAAAACAATAAACGTAAAAGATACCATTTGAATGGGGAAATGTAAAAATGTTTCAAATGCTGATTTTCAGTTTTTTGGGAGCCTAAGATGTTAATGCGATGATTGATATCGTATTTGAAGTCGAAACGTTATTAAAATTTTGCATGAATAAATTTTTAAAGAAAATCCTATTTAAAATAAACTTTTAGTATGTTCACCTGTAGTGACACACTGACGTTGACGCACTGACGTTGGTATTTTAGACAGATTCTGTGGTGAGTTGTCCAAAAATAGATAAATTCGCAAATTGACGCCCAAAAAAACAGAAACAGAATGGATATACTTCATGGGCGTAGCCAGAATTACTTTTGATTGGGGCAAAATCATTTGAAAAACGAGAACAATTTTTTTATTTATTACACATTTTTGAAATTCTTTGAAACAATTCTTCAATTAATCTACAATAATTAAAAAAGTTGTATTTTCCATGTATCTGCAGCAAATCAATTCAAAACTTCTTCCTGCACAAACTTTTCATTTGCTTTCACAATTTGGCGATGAATACTTAGCATACATAAAGCTGAAATTCAGTTATATATATTGAGCTTTTTATTTTGAATACAAAATAAAAATATTTATTACCATTTAAACGATCTTTGCCCATAACAGAACGTAACCATGTTTTTACTCGCCTTAATGTGCTGAACGATCGTTCTTTTGTTCATGTGGTGCATGGTAAGGCAAGTAGAATTTGTAATGCCAGTATTATTGAGGGAAAGAATAAGTCGGCCTCTTTAATAACGTTACATATTTCTAAATCTTTAAGCTGCTCATTATCAAATTTTTTGTTTTTCCTAAGCTCAAACCATAAATCTATTTCGTTTAATAAATTTTCTAAACCATAAAAATCAGAAAAATTCTTGATTTTTGGTTTGAAATCTTCCACTGATATATTCAACATATTTGATGGGTGCAGCGATAATAGCGAATGCAGGCAAATTATTATCTGAAAATCGCTCATCTAATGAAGATAATAATGAATCTAAATAAGAAATGAGCAAGGATTGCTTCCAATAGTCTAAAGGATTAGAAGAGGAATGATTTGAACGATATTTTTGCCGTAAAGTTATTCTTGGCAGATCCAGCTCAACATCAATATTTTCGGCAATTATTTTTGCTTGAACCAGAAGTTCTTCAATTATGTTATCGGCATTTTGACGATGATTATTGATAATCGATTGAATTCTTTTAATATGTTGTGAGCACATTTGCAGATCTAGACTTTTTGATTGCAAGACGTTTACAATTGTTCTTTCTTTATGGTTTCTTTGAACAATACGCTCGCCTGGACCAGGGGTTTGCGATGGATGTTAGTTGATAACAATTTTTATTAAAACATAAAACGCATACTCTAGGGGGATTTAACTCTCACGAATGCGTACATTTTTACGAATTTTTCATAAATTTTGTGAATGCGCTTATGGACATTTGCACGGTATTAGCGAATGTTTACGAATGCATTTGCTTAATTGATAAATTCGTCTGTATATTATCGCTCATCTGTCGTAATAATTGAAAATAATTGGTTTGAATATCCAGACAATAAGGAATGATTATTTACAAAAGTAAAATTAAAATAAAATTTATTTATATATTTTGATGTTGTGTGTATGCGTGAGCCGCATTGAAACGAACTCTGTGCAGAAGAGCATATGAAGAGCGAAGGAAACATCGAACGGAATGCATGCGATGTCTGTGTGAACTGCATGCGGCAAACTTACAAACGCATTCTCTTTCTCCGCTGCTTCTTCCAAACAGAGTTCGTTTCAATGCGGCTCACGCATACACAACATCAAAATATTAAATAAATTTTATTTTAATTTTACTTTTATAAATAATGATTCCTTATTGTCTGTTAATATCAATATTGCTACATTATACTTTCAAGATAAATAAATGAAACACATTATTAAATGGTTTTTGGAGCGAATGGATTTTATTTTTTACGGATTAAATTATTGCCTATCCCGATGAAATGTTATAACACATTATATTAGAAAGGGTATTCGGCTGTCCAAAAATGGATAAACAACTTTATATGAATAAATGAATGATATAATAAAAAAAAAATTGAGATAAATTGCAAAAAACAACAACAACAAATTATTTGAATTCGAATGGAATCGTATCATGACAAGTGTAAACACCCATGGGAACAATGATCACTTGCAAGTTTAACAAATTTCGATCTTTTCCAATGAGATGCGGGCTCAATTTGATTGCACTCAATTCTAGTTCATCATATGGAAGTAAATTGTCGATATTTAGAGTTGGATTTGTTTTTGAAAAGTATGATGTACAAACATGCACGGTGCGAACATGTTTTATATCATTTTGAACACCAGTGATCAAAACACCAATCTAAAAAGAGAAGTGAAAAGTGTTTTTTTTTTTTTTGTAAAATATGTAATTTTTTAATTTGAAAAAGGGAGAAAATGTTCCCTTTGAAAATCAATTTCGCTCACCATGAACCTTTGATCAATTTCTAAATTCGATTTACAGGTAACACTTAAACGTACAGTACGTAATAGGACTTCAGGTATTTCGGTAGAAGCGGGAAGATTAAAATTGTATACATTGATTATTTGTGCTTTACCGAAACGTATGCCGCGTGGGTGAAAGTCAATATCCCATTGGTAAAAATCAATATCTAGAAAAAAAAAACATTTAAATTTTGATTGAACTTACTTAGTTCAAAAAAAAAACATTGCATTTTCAAATACTCACCTTCTTGGTCTGGAGTCTCCTGTTCAGCTAAGCTTCGTAATGAGAAAAAGCATCCTCCAAATTTTTGATAATTTTCCACTTTTTCAAAGTCTGGCACATCAATATTTATGCAATACGTATCTGATGTATACAGTCTTGGTGTAAATTGCAGTGCACCATCTGGGCTGCGTTGAACTTTTTCAATGCATTCCACCTGCCCCGAATGGTATGTCATGCCAATTGAAATGCGTTCAACAAAAAAGTCTGCATCTTGTTTTATGGTTTGTTTCAATAATAAATTGGCGAGATCACGTGGTACCATCATTGGATATCGTATATGAACAAAAATCGATCGCAACATATCACGAAGATTTTGGGCTTTTTGTTCATCAGTCATACTGCTTGTTGATTGTTCTTGATCGAGTTGACGCTTTTTCATATTAAACCAATTTTCAGCGTATGTAAATAGTTCATATTCATTTTTCAATACTAAATCATTTTGTTGCAATAATGCAATCAATATATTTATATCTAAATCAACAAAATCACGCGCTTCGGCAATGATATCCAAATTCCATTTTAAAAATTGTTGAATGGCATCGGTAATTTCTTGATGATATGGACTAAATGAAATCGTATAATGCAACCAAGAGACGAGCACACCTTGTGTTGCTGCTTTTGAAATATGCTTCATCATGTAATCCACACATAATTGCACAAGATCCTACAAAGACAATTTCAAATATTTTATTTTATTTTATTTTTTTTTTTTTTTTTTTTTTTTGTTTTTGTCATTAAGTTTTTTGAATGAAATTTTTCAGATGAATTTTACGAAAATTACCTTTATATTATATTTATCGGCCAATGCAAGCATCGGCATTACTGCCGTGAGTGAAATTCGAATTTGACCAACATAAAGATATTTCAAAAATTGTGGAAAAACATCAACACAACATGGTTCCTCTTTCAATTCAATTACACTTTCACGACATTCATTCCATTCAGGATTCATGAGCATTACTTGAAATACTTCGCTGCTTGCACACAAAATCACACGATGCGCTGGATATCTATTTTCGCCAACAACTAAACATATATCAGACATTAACTGTTCTGCATACATATTTGCAATTTTATGTAAAACACTCGTTGAATTATTCATCTGAAATTAAGCCAATAAAGAAATAGTGAATTTTTTCAAAATGTTTAAAAAGATGTTATATTCAATTTAAAATGTTTTATTTACCTCGATAATGTTTGTATCCTGATTCGATTGTTCAGTATCCATTGTCGTTTCCATTACATTCGTTTTTATTATCAAATGATTAAAAAAATGCAATTCGAGGCTGATTTTTAATTACGACGTTGAACACAATTCCTTTTTTTTTTTAAAGAACAGCTATTCTATCATATTCCAATCACTTTGTAATTAATATTCGACATGAATTTTTTCAATATATCAACTTGCTTGTTTTTGTTATGAGACAAATTATTGTTTTCCTATCTTCAAAACTAATAAAACAATAGTCACTTTATTACTTCAAGTGACTTTTGTTGAATGATTCTAAAGAGAGAAAAAAAATATAGAAACAATGATATGACATATGTCAAAGAAGTAATTTGAACTCTCCACAAAATTGTAGACTTTGAATAGAAAACTCGTAAAAACTATGTATACTTATATATTGGAATTTATTAGTAAGTGATATAAGCAATCATAGAAAAAAAATTGTCACTTTTTTTCAATAAAATAGCTTAAGAACAAATTTTAATTTCAAATTGAAATGAATTTAATCAAAATTTTAATAATTTTTGCAGTGTAAACAATGTTTCAAGGTCAACATTAAATGGTAATGAAGTTAGCTCACACATGATACGCATATTCATACAAAATCTATATGGCTATAAACCGCATATAATTACTGAATAAACTAACAAACGAGAGTGGAACCAATACAACAAAATTGTTGAATTTGTGTCGACTTGATTCAAGTCGATTCGATTTGAGGGTGTGAATTGTATAAATTCAGACAACTTAATCAGTGCTTGCATTGAATATACAGCGTTACAAACGCACGTCGCATGTTAACTATTTCATAAAACGCATCAAAAAAGAAAAAAAAAAAATAGAACGAAAGACAACTGAATTCATTAATCTTGTGTGAATAGTCATTGCAAAGACCAAAAAAAAAAAAAAAAACTGTACAAAGAGTAAGATTATGTAATACATATCGGAAATGGGATGCATTTGATTTAATTATGATTGTTGCAAAGAAATCAAAATTTCGAGCCTCAGATATTGTTGTATGAGAAGTAACAGTGAAATAGAAGACGGTAAAGAAGAGAAAAAAAAGAAGAAGAGGACGTCAAAAAATTTATAGTGAATATTGGAGTACGTGCTCTGGAATAAATTGTGTGTGTGGCAAATGTTATGTGCATGCGTTTATTAGTGTTTGTAACTTGTGCACATATCATTTCATTTGCTGTGTACAAATTAAGCGACAATGCGCCATATTAGATGCTCGATTAAGAAAAATTATTGCGCTGTTTCGATAAAAAAGAATTTCTAATTGAAATTTGAAGATATACGGGTGCTGATACCAGTTTTCGACCACGATTTACAACGAATATTGATTGTTGACCGAACATAGGGTGATAGAAAAAGAGTGGAATTGAGAAATAGAGAAGAGAAATCTTACACAATTCATTCGTATAGCACAACGCCCGTGTGGTGCATTTACTGTGTATGGATTGTGACTTTTTTCCATAATTCTTCGCATTTCGCATTTTTTGCTATTTACATCAAAACTATTTCAAGTGAAAAGTAGCTATAAATTTCGAAAAAAGAAAGGAGTAGATTGAAATAATAAAAAACAAAAACAACAACAAAACACACACACACACTGAGATAAAACAAAAATATATAAACATAGGAATTGATTGCTCAAAGTATTATTTTTTTCTTTTTCTTCGTCAACACAATCTCGATTAACGTAATCATTAAAGATAAATACATTGCGTCACTTGAAATGTCATTCTTTTAGTCCACTATATAGAATATAAAATGGAAATCAAAGGAAAAGAATCAAAGCAATAAAAATATAACAAAAATTGTTAGAGTAAAAAGAATTTAAGAACGAAAAAAAGAGAATAAGAAGAAAACGCATAAAATTATACAGCTCAATAGAATGCAACCAAATGTCTAAACTATTTTAAGACGAAATATATTTTTAGATACGTAAGTTTGTGCAAAAAACAAAAGGAATCAAAAACAAAAACAAAAAAGAAGAATAGAAGAGAAACGAGCAGTGAAAAAGAAAAATCATTACCAATATTGTAAAGTAATCAACATGAAAGTGTTTGACATTATTGCATAAGTTGGATACTGCAGTCAATTAGAAAGAACCAATCAAAATGGCAATACACACATTTGACGCACATGATCGAAATAGCTGGTATTTTGGTGCAATGTCACGTCAAGATGCCAATGAGCTGCTAATACAAGAGCGTGATAATGGAGTTTTTTTAGTGCGTGACTCCAATTCAATAACTGGTGATTATGTTTTATGTGTCAAAGAAAATACAAAAGTGAGTCATTATATCATCAATAAAAAGCAACAACATACGCCAACATTACAAACCGTTTATCGTATTGGTGATCATTCATTTGCCGATTTACCCGAATTGTTGGAATTTTATAAGATTCATTATTTGGATACGACTGTATTAATACGTCCAGTGCAACGTAAAGTTGAAAAAGTGATAGCCAAATTTGATTTTGATGGTAGTGATGCTGATGATCTGCCATTTAGGAAGGGTGAAATTTTATATATTGTAAGCAAAGATGAAGAGCAATGGTGGACAGCACGAAATTCATTAGGTCATACTGGTCAAATTCCGGTACCATATGTGCAAAAATACGATGATACACAAATGAATAGCTGCAGTAATAGTACATTGGATCGTTCAATAAATAATGGTGCTAGCAATTTAATGAATAATACTGGCAAATCTAGTCCACATCAGTCTGATAATACACTCAAAAAATCAAATTTAAATCGAAAGCTACCAGCTTTAGCGCGTGTTAAACAGGCGCGTGTGCCAAATGCATACGATAAAACAGCACTAAAACTTGAAGTCGGTGATGTCATTACAGTCACAAAAACAAACATTAATGGCCAATGGGAAGGTGAATTGCAAAATGGTAAAACTGGACATTTTCCATTCACACATGTTGAGTTCATTGATCAAGACCATCATCATCACCATCATCATCATCACAATTCAAGCGCCGATGAATGGAATACAACCGAATAGGACCAAAGTTCAACAAAATGTTATAAACATACACACAAAAACACACAAACAGACACAAAAAAAAAAAAAAAAAAAAAACCAACAAAATGATATTCTTTCATCGTAATTATTTACTCTTAATTTAACTAAGCTACTTGAAACTCTAAAGAATTGATTAATGAAGAAAAACATAAACACAAACAAACAAAAAACACACAAAAATGAAGAATAAAAGTTGTATTATTATGCATTTAATTGCGCAACAATAAGAGCCCTAATTAGCGGGAAGAAAATATTTTTTTGTTTTTTTTTTGCGCAGCTAAATGATCTTGTAGAAATGTCCACACCTAGGGTGTGTTAAATGTTAAGAAAAATGTATATTTATGATATCAGAGTTACAAAACTCAGACACTTCAATCTTGTAAAGTCAACCTAAAAAGCCTAAATAAACACTTTGTGTGGATCTCTTTGCCACACCGTTCTACAAATTAAAATGCCCATTCATTTATTTATGTACTTATTTTGGTTGATATTTTTGTTTTATTAGGTATTGATTGCTGTTACAAATTATCGAATCGTTACATGGAAAATATGTAGAACTAAAAAACTACGGAAAAAAAAAATTTGTTCGCTGTACATAAAGTGTGTGCAAAATTTATACGTGGATTCTACAAATAAAAATATTAGTATATTTGACAATGACACGATTACATTCTTAAAATTCATCATGAATTTGTGCATGTTTGGTAACAAACTCATAGAGATCATCTAATGAACGGCTTCCGTTGTATTCTTCGATTTTTTCGCCATTTTTATAGAGGAAAATTGTTGGAAAACCATCAACACCTTGTTCATTGCAAAGTTCTTTATTTTCTTCTAAAGTGCAATCGACTTTTGCAACTTTGGCAACTGTGCTACCCGCAAATTTGCCAGCCAATTCATCCCATGTTGGTGCCATACGTTTACAATGTCCACACCATGGTGCAAAAAATTTAACAATTGTAACCGATTTTTCAATGCCATGTTGGAAATTATCACCAGTCAATTGAAAAACAGCAATTTCTTCAACTTTGGCTTGTTCCTCTACTTGAGATTCTTTCTTTTCACCAGCAGTCTTTTCTTCGATAAATGCTTTAAAATCTTTTACAGCACGTGATCCGCTATATTTTTCAACTTTTTTTCCATCAACAATCCACAACAATGTCGGATAACCTTTTACTTCGAAATCTTGGCAAATTGGTCGATATTGAGTACAATCAATACGAGAAATTGATACCGATGGATCATATTCCAGTGAGTTAGCTAATTCATTCCAAATTGGTTCAAGTCGCTGTTAAAATAATACACAATAAATTTGAAATACAATTTATCATATTTGATTTGAAAATTCAATGAGTTCATACTTGACAATGACCACACCAAGGTGCATAGAACTTGACAAAATGATTGCCTTGTGCAATATGATCTACAAATGTATCCTCAGTTAAATCATTCAATGCATCCAATTTCTCTGGCACTTCCAATAAATTTTCCTATGGTAAAAGTATGAAAAAACAATTTATACATTTTCAATCGAAATCAACCACTCAAATAGAATTTTACCAAAATGGTATCGCCCAAATTCTTAATCAAAAACTTGGATAAACCCTCTTCTGACTTGACGCCGTTGAATTCGATACGTTCTTTGCCATCTGGATAGAGGAATACGGCCAAACCTATACGAAATTCATTGATATACATAGAAATTAATTGATGCAAAATAAAAACTTAATTCATTTGTTGTACCTTTAACGCCTTTTGATTTGCAAAATTCAGAATTAGTATCACAATTTACATGAGAAAGTTTTACATCATCACGGGTATTAATGCTCTCAGCTAATTTATCAAATTTGGCAAACAAACGCTTTCCTACTTCACAACTGTAAACAAAAAGAAAATCAAGAAATATTCCAGAATGATAATGAACACAAGTTAAAAAAAAATTCGTATTGAACTTTATATTATCTCATTTTCCGCCCACTTTTCCACTACCATATAAAATGATGAATTCATGAAATTCGTATTGAAATTCAATCGAAAATATTGAAAATGTTGAAATAATTTTGTTCGATTTTAATGAAAAACTGAATACTTCAGAATCAACGATCTAAAGGTCAATAACTTGTTTATGAACAACGTGACATGATATGATATGATATGATTTGAAAAGTGCCACGGTGGATAATTTACTAAAATAGCAAATGGTTTCAACATTCAAAATTAACAATTAATCTCGTATATTTTTATCAAATTTATTTATACAAAGAAAATGTTCATTTAAATATTACCCAGGTGAATAGAAAATGACCAATGTATTCTTTCCATCAGTTTCAGATTCAAAATTTTCTTTATTCAATTCGATACTTGAAGTTGATTCAGCATATATACAGTATGCAATTGACAATAACACTAATAATATATTTCGTGAAGACTTCATTTTGTTAATTTTTACTTTAAAAATTCTGTTTTAATTCAAAACGCGTAAAAAAAAGTCAGTTTTTTCTTCTTGCGTAGCCGGTAGCAAATGTTTAAGATTTTCTATGCTTTATTACTTTGAGATGACTTGTAGTAATTATCCAGAGTTTATATGCCAACGCAGTATTGATTTAAATACATTGAAAACTCGTTTATCGGTAGGTGTGTTATAAAAATGTTGTATGGCATCAGATGTCAGACGTATTTTAAGTATATTTCAAGTGCTGCCATCACAGTAAAATATATGCTTGTCGTTAGCGAAATATAAATCGTGGAAACAATTTCATTTTTCACAAAAACAAAAATATTAAATGAAAGTTAAATTGAATTTTAAAGTTGATTTCAAAACTTTAAATGCTTTGTAAGATATTAATGTCAAATTGATATTGATACGAATCGCGTTATCGGATGCATGTATGTACGCAGATGATAATGACACTCAAAATAGAAGTGTCTTTATGTATTGTTATATCACATGTGCTGATGACAGTTCTTGAATGTCACATTTCACAATAACGGAGCATATGTTGTCATACATCTTTGAAGAGAGTTAATTTAATCGTAACGATATTTCAGATTTTGTTAGCATCAATAATTTATAAATTAAAATCAAGTGTCGTAATTTGGTATGTTTAATTGTTTGTATTTCAGAATAAAAATTGTGTATTTCAGAGAGAAGAAAGTGTTTAGGGTGAACACACTTGTTTCAAATAATGATTGATGCATGAAATTTTCAAGTGTTACTTTACTTTTTTTATGCTCTATATTCAGGTTTTTTTTCCCCCTTACAAATTAAATACGCAACAAGATGCTATACACATTCAAGGACTCCCTTGGTCGTGAGTATTCTGTTGATATGGACGATAAGCGATTCCGAATAAAACCTTATCAACAAATGCTTTCATCATGTACCGGTGCACTATTTACCTCAATTTTAAGTGAGTAAATAAACATTGAGCTATTCGATGAAAATTTTATTTGCTAAAAATATGATATGAAAATGGTAGTGACACCTCTGGATGTTATAAAAACAAGGCTTCAAACACAACAAAAACGAATGGCATCCAATAAATGTTACATGTATTGCAATGGTTTAATGGATCATCTATGTCCTTGTCCAAATGGTGAATTCAAATCATTAAAAACACAATCAACGCATTACACTGGCATGATAGTTAGTAGACAAATTTTTTTGAAATTTTAATCAAAATTTATATATAGAAAGTCAATCATTCATTCTTGTCATTTCATTTACTCAATAATAGGATGCATTCTACAAAATAAGTAGGCACGAAGGTGCGAGATCATTATGGTCGGGCTTAAGTCCGACATTGGTTTTGGCACTCCCGGCGACAATTTGCTATTTTGTTAGTTATGAAGGAACAAGGCTTTGGATGAAAGATTTCTACCTTAAACAAAATCCTGGTAGGTTCATTTTTCTGGACTTTTACATTTTTTCCGCGTTGGCCGCACATACATTTTTTTTTTTATTTTGATTTTAATGTGACATTGCGATTTCAGGACAAACCGAACAACCATTTGCAATTCCATTATTGTCTGGTATGGCCGCACGTGTATTTTCTGTAACTGTAGTTAGCCCATTAGAACTAATTAGAACAAAAATGCAATCGCAGAAGCTTAGTTATTATGGTATGTATTCCATTGGTTTCATTCTTCAAAAAAAAAAAAAAAATTGCGTTTGACAGTTGCCTTATTGATTTCCGATTACATTATCAGAGGTTGGAAAAGCTTTAAAAGCTACTATTCAAACTGAAGGAATATTTGGTCTTTGGCGAGGACTTGGATCCACATTTTTCCGTGATGTTCCATTCTCTGGCATTTATTGGGCCATTTATGAAACGCTCAAAGTACAAAATGATGTTACAGTTCCAACATTTTGGTTTAGCCTGTTTGGCGGTGCAACATCAGGCAGCGTAAGTTTTCTTAATATTTAAAATAAATATTTATTCATCAAAATTAATTGATTCACTTTTTTAATTTTCCATAGATTGCAGCGCTCATAACCGCACCATTTGATGTTGTTAAAACACATAAACAAATTGAATTTGGTGAAAAGGTTTTATTTGCAAAAAATCCGGTGAAAACTCTTCCGAAAATTGGAACAATAGCTATTTTAATAAAAATTTTCCATCAAAATGGTGTAAAAGGAATATTTGCCGGAGTTGTTCCACGTGTTGTAAAAGTTGCACCAGCATGTGCAATCATGATTACGTCATTCGAGTATGGAAAAGCATTCTTTTTCAGACACAATGTTGAGAATTTCATTGATAAAAATGGAAGCATTAGTTGAACTAATTATAAAGAAGAAGAAAAAAAAAATTCCATTTTAGCCTAACATAGTTCGGTAATTGTGTAAATAAAAGCGTGTTGAAATCACATTAAATAGTAAAATTTTATTTTCATTTCTGCTTTTTCCATCGACATTTTATTCAATTCACATTAATCTATGTTCATCGTTTTATGTTTTTTTCATTTTAACATATTAAAAGCACCAGTTTTTCTTTTTGTTTGGATCTTTTAAACAATAATTTCACTTGAAACTGCAATATTTTATATTGTCAAAAATATTTGATTTTCTTCTCTTTTTTTTTTCTTTTTATAACAATTAATTTCTTTATATTTAGATGTGATACGTATTACTTCATGTTGCACAGTGAATGCACAAAATTGAAATATAAACGATAATCTGTATGATTTTGTTAGTCTTGATAAATGATTCCAAAATTATGACGATAAACTAATTGAAATTTATACATTTGTTTCTTTTCGAAATATAATTGAATTGATGATCCATTGCACATAATATCCCAATCACAGTACAAAAATGGAAATATAATTCATCTTTGGCATTGTGAATGGCACGTTTCTTTTAAAAATGATTTTTTATTTTCTCTGATATTTATGAAATCATCATTTCTGTAATTTTTTTGAAATAGCAAACGCTATTTCCTTTAACTTTCTTATTATAGATGATAGATGTATTTACCTAGGGGGAAAGAACGAAAGTAAATAAAAATAAATATTGTAAATATCCTGCAAATATTGTAAATATTGTAAATATTGTGAATATTGTGAATATTTATAAATATACTAAATATCATAAATATGCTAAACATATGACTAAATATTGTTTAAATTTGAGATTGGTAGTTGAGATCATACTGCATTCGCCTGTGTTTGTAAAGGAAAAAAACTTACTATAGAATAGTACTTTGTGACCGCCAGCACTACCTACAAGAGAAATATACAAATAAATGAACATTTAGAAATTAATACACTCGAACTAACTTATCAATTATATCTCATCTGATTTCATCAATATCAATTCAATACCTACCTCTCTCCCCTAGAGGACGCCCCGGCCATATTTCTTCTTCTTCTTTGATGTTCTGCTGCTACTGCTGCTGCTGCTGCTATTGCTGCTGCTGCACGACGTTGTCTTAATATATAAGCTCTTTTATTGAAATCTGGATTCACTGGTACATTGGTCAACATACACATTGCTTTGTAAATCATGTTGCGTGATGCATTGTTATCACGATCCCACACAATTGGTTTTCGTTGATTTTCATGATTGAATGTCATTTGATTTGGTTCGACATTCAGTTTCTTTCGATGTGTATGATGTACTTTTTCAATCCATTCCTCAGGAGCAGCGAGAACAGTATTTCGGGCCGGTTCACAGTTTTGGCAAACTAGGAAACTGGTAAATATCAAAATTAATTTTCAGGTTTTTTTTTTGTTTTGTTTTGAACAATTTACCGATCCTTTATGTTCCATCTCTCTCTATCCAATCCTTTCCTTTCGATTCTTTCTATTGCTCTATCGAGCAATTCGTGACATCTGCTACACAGCATCGATGTTCCAGGCTCAGGCACATCAATTGTCATTGCGTATCGGTGCATGATTAACGTAATGGCTGCTTTTGGTGTTCGCAAGTGGCCTTTGATTGGAGAATTGGCGGCAGTTTTTGCATTGCCAAGAGCGTAGATGATGGTTTGCTGATCTTTCGGGACTTCTTTACGCATTTCGGTCATTTCACGCACAACTTCATGTGCAACTTTTTGTGTTTGCACATATTTATCGAAATCTAAACGAGTTACACGCGGTTGGTATTTGACTTTACATGATTCTTTGAAAGAATCCAACTTATACCGAAGATATACGTTGTGATTCCTACTCTTGCATGATGGCATCTCCGTGTACATTATCTCACGCATTCTTCTCCATTTGTTTTCGTATTCACCCGTGATTTTGCTCAGTTTTCGCTTGCGTCTGTTTGTTCCGACTCTCTCGTGCCATTGTTTTGCAGTCAATCTATAGACCTTTTCGACTCTCGTTTGCAAATCGAGTGATGTTGTTGATATCATGACTTTGTCACCAGGATCATTGCCAATGAACTTTGTTATTCAGCTTGAATATCGACCGGAGCTTTTGGTTGTTCATCACTATCATCATGATGATCGCTCTTGTTTTTCTTTCGGCTTTTCTTTTGCGTTTTCTTCGCTTTTGTCAGTTCTTGTTGGTTTTGGTCGTCCACATTTCGTTTTACACGTGTCATTCTTACACTGACTGACACACCGTTTGTGGTGAAACTATGCGCAAATATTTGGCTTCGACGATTGATTTTTCTTACATTTACATATTTGTTCCAAAAAGCAGCGTAGTTTTGATTAGTCCATAGTTTTTTACTTTTTGGACTAACTTTGTCTGCATTTCTTTCGTGCAGCCGATTTGTCACTTGGATAAATCTTGTGTCAAATTAGTGTGTCAGTTTATTTTTTGGGAATAAAAAATTTTGGGAATTTGAAATAAAAAAATTTTATATTTTTAAAAAATTTAAAAAAAAAAAAAAAAAAAAAAAAAATAAAAAAAAAAAAAAAAAAAAAAAAATTTTCTTATATGACGAGCCGCGTGCATCTTGACATTCATGTACATGCATTTTGAATATTCCTGATATGAACTTTTGATTTGCTGTGTTGCATTTTTAATTTCTGACTTTGATTCGATTTGGTGCTCTCTCAGTTTTCTTTCAAAAAAAGCACCCAATGGATAATTGCAACGACCAGCTTGACATTTTTTGAGAGAATAGAAATAATCCTCTGCCTTGAATTCACCTTTGAATTCATCACGGATTAGCTGATCATCGCCCGAATCGATCAAACTGTTTAGTTTGTGTCACAAACTTTGTGATGAACATAAAATGAAGCTAATCTTCGTAAATTAGAAATTTTTTCTACACTTTCTCGGATGAATTCAATTAATCGGCGCTTCTGCTGCCGGTTGACTGACTGTTAAAAAGATAAATTAAAAAAATTTAAAGAAATGTAAAAAAAAACATAAAAAACTTGGAAATAATGTTGCATCAATGGAAACAATTCTCATTAAAGCAATAATCTTACCATAGGGATCATTTGATTCATTTAAAGTTTATGCTCTTGTCTTTCGTTTGGCTGGTTGTTGATTTCGTGCAACGGATTGATGTTTTCGTTTGGCAAAAAGGAGTTTCCATTGCGCGATTGTGTCTGCATCGAAAATATCACGATCTTCAGCCGTTATTCCGTCATCATCATCATCATCGTCGCTTTGAATTCTCAATGTACGTCGAGCTGAAGTGAAAAATACAGAATGAACAAAATTTATGAAAAAAAAAAAAAATGAAAAAAATGACATTTCAATCAATTTCACTTACGATGGCGTGAATAGATCTGCGAAGCAGGTGGCGATTGACTTGCGGGTGACGCTTGTTGTCCTGTTAATGTACAATAAAAAAAATTAAAAATACGAAATTAACAAAATGTATGAAAATATTGTTTGAAAAGTTGGATATACACATCACATTGAAATGAGAAAAGAAATGCATACCATGGCGTAAACGGATCGAACATTGAATTTCATGCAATGGCTGTCTGTGTGATATTGGAGATGGTGGATTTTTTGGCGACGTACCGGCTTGCCTTCTCCTTTCCCTTTCTTTTTCCCGCTTTCTTTGTGATTTATATTTTTCATAAGATTTTGGTGTAAAATTTTCTCTCATATCAATTTCACCGCTACTTTCTTCGCTATCCATTTTGCTGGTACCGTTACGTGTCAGTTTTTATGAGAATATCACATTCGTTCGAACGGAATATCACTCACAGAATAAAATATTCCGATAGAACGACGTTATTGTGAAGGGTTGTGAATGGTCGTTGAATTCTGCCAACTTTGATGTATTTTGTGCACTTTTCTTATCTTATTGCGCATATACCTTGCGAATAAAACTGAATGAATAAAAACTTTTAAATAATTGAAAAAATTTTAAGCCACACTCATCGAGTGTAGATGATTTTTTCTCTTTTGCTTATGGTAGATAGTTAGAACCAGACCAGTTCATGTACTGAATAATTATTTGCTGATGAATTTAGTTGCTAAATTTATCTGCTAAATCGTTGCGTGATGCTTGCGTATTGTATCGACCGTACATTCGTCCAAGAGAATTGCACACAAAAATCGGTTGTAGCGCAAGCGTAAAACAATACGCAAGCGTCACGCAACGATTTAGCAGATAAATTTAGCAACTAAATTCATCAGCAAATAGTTATTCAGTACATGAACTGGTCTGGTTAGAACATCATTTCATAAGTACACGAAACGGAACAAATCCAAATTATGGTTTAAGTGCGAGTTTCATTTTCTATCTCTATTTTTTCTCTTCATTACAATGTTTCTTGAAACTAATTGTGTTACCGTGGTCGGTTTGGGATTACGTGATGTATACACATCGAAAATTTTTGCTGCAGTAATATGTATCGTTGGCAAGCAATGGTTACAAGAAAAAAAAAAAAAAAAAAAAAAAAAAAAAAAAAAAAAAATAAAATAAAACGTAAAAAAAAAATAGATATCGTCAAATTAAATTTATTCACATTGTTTTCGTTTCTTTTTCGTTTTATTTGTATTGAAATTATAAGTTTTGAGTGTAAAAAACTAAATGACAAAAACAATGATGCCGTTGATGCGTGTCATAGTAGAATTTCAATGTAAATAACAAAAAAGAAAAATGATTTCGTGCTTCGAACCGAAAATTCATCACATTCAAATTTAGAAGAAAAAAAAAAATTAAATATTTTCCTTATGCTTACCGTGATTGCGTTATGTTGCACATACACAAACTGTACACCAAAAAAATCAAAATCAAAAAAAAAAAAAAATCACAAATTTGCTTCAATCCTATATCGAAATCGAAAACTATCTTTAACACTGAGAATGTAAATTTTCAGCGAAAAAAATTCAATTTATTTTTTATTTTTTTTTTTTACGTTTTATTTTTTTTTTACGTTTTATTTTTGTGACGACACTTTTTCACTTGTTGCGTTCAGATGAAATTTCACAATCGAATGATGCACAAATGAAAAATTCGTTAGCATTGTCTCATAGTTATTCACTTGTTTGCCGAAACTGTAAATGCGTGTCTGTGTATTGGTTGTGAAATCTCAATACGATTTTGTATCATTGGTCAGCTGTTGAGCGTACTTCAGTGCATAAGAGATATGCATATTCTCTTTGTCTTTCTCTTTCCCATTTTCTCTTACCGTCACACAGACTATCGTTTATGTTACAATGCAAACAATATTTCACAATCGGTACACTATGAAATGAAATGTGTGAATGATGTAAATGTAAAGGAAAGAAAAAATACTCACCAATGTTTAGAATATGCTGTTCTTTTCTTCTCTCCTTCCATGATTTTGATTGTGTCGACTGTGTCGCCATGTTGAATGTTGAATGTTGAATGTTGCATGTTGACTTGATCTCAGCTACCAAATCTCAATTTCAAGCAATACTTATTTTGCCATCAACAATATATTCACAAATGCTAACTTATTGATAAAAATCAATTGATATTAGATGGATGTTACCATTTAAGTGGATTTAAATAAATTACAAAGCAATTGATATGATGATTTGATACAAACCTATTTTTACACATTTGCTGAAAATGTTAAATAAATCTCACGATGAGATGCCAATTCCACCTCGAATCATAATCGTATCAGCGTTTTTTCTTCATTATTCACTTGAATATTTCGAGCTTAAAATATTTGACCTATATTCACAAATCGCTGGGAAAAAAAAGTTTGTCCAACGAATTTGTTGATTCAAAGAAATGAAAATGTTGAAAAAAAAAACCACCGATTGATATGCGGATTCTTTGATTTTTATTCGTCCATTGATAGAAGCTAGCGTATAAACTTTTGCAAAGAAAATTCTGCCATTGCATTTCATTTCCTATGTTTAAAATCTACAGAACTTTGCAATTTAATTTAAACTGATTGGTTTAATTCTTTTTTTTTTTTTTTTTTCTTTTTTTTCTTCTAAATTCAAATGATAATCGTGCTTCATCTACACAATTTTCTTTTTTGCTTTGCTTTGGTTTCTTTCATCGTATTTTTTGTTGCCGCTTCTTTTCTTATTCATTTTCTTATCGCTTTATTACTCATTCTAGAAATTAATCCTATTTAATTAGTTTAGTTTAACTTTTATGCTTTCTTCTTCTTAATTTACTTCTTCTTCATGTTATTTTTTTCTTTTTGTTCAAATAATTATTATCAAGTAATATTTTAGACTCAATTCATTTTGTGAGCAGTTTTTTAAATGATTTTATGTGCATTTTTTTCTTTTTTTCTCACCTCTCTCTCTTGCTCTCTCTCCCTCTCTCTCCTCCTCTCTCTCCTCCTCTATTCCTCTCCCTCCTTCTCTCTCTGAATGAAATATTTTCTTCCAGCGAAATTCCTTTTATACCATTCAAATGATGATAATTTTTGACAGAAATTAAAATTGAACACTTTATTTGATTATAAACAGCATTTCATATTTGAAATCGCCGTCATCATGTAAATTGAATAATTCGAATGAAATTGGTTTCATAAATACTCCGTTGACAAAATGAACATAAACAATTATTTTAGCCACAAAATGTAAATACGAAATTTAACCTTTTTATCAATAAATGTATGTCTCAGGAGAACAATGATCATAGGATATTTTTTCGGTTGTTTTTTCAATCAATGATATGTTTAATGTGAAAATAGCTAGGACAAAAGAAAGTCATTTAAAATATGCTTACTGCTTAGTAATATTTGAATTTCTCAATGCATCTAATGAAATTGAATATGCGCAATAAATATGTAAAAATTTTAAATAAACATTCGTTGTTTACCGGCATAAATTGTTACTGAAAATTTTGTCGAAAATCGCGAAGATAAACAACAGATGCTTACCATTATTAACTATTCTCTAAATCAATCTAAATTGATTTTACAATAAGTAATTAATCACAACAGAATTATTCATTGTTCCAACAAATATTTGCATTAAATTGATTTCAACATTTTGTTTTTTTTGTTTTTTTTTTTTTTTTTTTGGATTAAAATTGAAAATCTGTTGATTTTTCGAAAAAATTTCAATTGTGAATAAATCAAAAGAACAAATGTCAAAGATTAATTATTAATTTTTTTTTTTAAAAATTTAAAAAATTAGATTCATGATTCAGCAATTAATTTGTATTTTAATGATTTTGTTTAAAGAAATGTTGATATTGAGAATGAAAAATATCTCAAAAATGAAGAAAATTTCTGAAACATTTTGGATTCGACAAATAATTATGTTACGAAAAGAGTATCATTTTCTGTGTAAATATTTTTGCGTTGAATCTTTGACTTTTTCAAAATGAACCCCCAAAAGCACAGTTTCATGTTGATAAAAAAAATAATTGAAAATTAATCACCTATTTTTTAGCTGACAAATCCATTTGATATTTTTGTTGTATTAAAATCAGACAACTTGCAAGTATTTATAAAATATTTCATTGAACTGAAACAGTTTATATTTTGAAATTGACAAAACAATATTATTTTTTTTTCCATAATGTCATCAATTCATTATCAACAATATCAATTGTGTACAGAGAGTATATTTCAGTTTAACGAAAACAAGCGATGTGTTACGAAATTACATTTAAACATTATTGTCGTTGTAGTTCACATTAATTTTCATTTAGCCATCAAAGTGCTTTATTCATTTAGCCATCAAAAGAGAAAATATGGGTCTGAATATCAAAGTTGCAACTACTTCAAAACATCCTCCATCTGGGCATAAATTTGAATTTGTAATGTGTCCAAACTGCGAAGGAATCCGCATTATTATTGTTAATCGTCGATTGTTTTGTCCAGTTTGTTTAATGTATTTATATTAATTTCGTATCATAGCATTGATTTAACTATTCAATTTAACAAGAATACTTAATATTCAACTTTGCTGCAAGAAAAAAAAATCATAATTGATGCTTATTATAATGGGAATTTCAATAAAAATTAAACGCTGACAAACAATTCATTGAAAAATTGTGTTTTTGTTATTTGTTTCTTTTTTTTGCATTTTTTTTTTTTTTTTTTTTTTTCAATAAAAAAAATGTTCCAAATCTATCAATTCGTCTAAATACTTTTGGACATTTTATTGGCGATATTCAATGATTCTTCAACTAATTCAAGCATGGCCGCAATCGTATAAAAGCTTGTATTGCTGTATCTTTGAGGTGGAATTCTTTCGTAAAACTGAATATTTACCCATTAAGTGAATGTTTTGTTTATTATACGTTTTCGACCATATTTTATGGAATATCATTACTGCCGAGAGACAAGCTAAATGTTCATGTTGAGTCCATTTTTTTTGGAAATTTATATTGGTTTTTGGAAATTTTCATCTGATGTTTTCAATCTTTTTGATGAAGGACCAGCACCGGATTGATGACCACGCTCAGCATTAAGTACATCAAATCCATCGGTGACAGGAATCGAAGGACCAGCATCGGATTGATGACCACGCACAGCATTAAGTACATCAAATCCATCGGTGACAGGAATCGAAGGACCAGCATCGGATTGATGACCACGCACAGCATTAAGTACATCAAACCGATCGGTAACCACGGCCACAGGAGCATCTTTTTCTTGTGCTAACATGAAGTCAGTTAAAATTTGATTTGCTTTGGATTTGAGAATTGTGGATTGTTTTGCTTGATTGGCGCCTTTCGGAGAAAGATAAAAGTATTTTACCGCTTTGAACATGTCTACTTTACTATCATTTATTTCCTTCTCGTTTTCGCCTTTACCAAATATGTATTCGCGGTTGCCGGTTGCGGTTGCTATGTCTTTCAGCTTTCGAACCATTCTGTTTAGCATACGGTAATGGTTTTTGAACGGCACAAAATTCAATCCACATATCACATCCAGAATAATGGCACACATTGTGAAGAAGTAACAGACTCTTGTAAACGGACAATATTCTAAGATGTGCAATACTGTTTAATAAAAACAAAAAGGAAAAGGCTAATAAATATCTAATTCAAATTTGAAAACGAAGGAACGAAAAGGATTCGTGACAACGTGCACACAACTCACAGACTTACCATTGTCGAGAATCTTGCATATATACCATGCAATATTCCCATCCACTACGGGCTCCATTGGATAATTAGATACTTGCAGCAGATATGTTAAGATGTCGTGAAGCTTCTTAGCATTGATGACATCGCCCGTAACACTAATCTCAACTTCTTTATAATATTTCGGCAGTTCTTCTTTACGTGCCATCATATGAACAATATATCGACTTAATCTGTTTTTTCCACCTACATAAATTACATAATTATTTAATAGAATAGCTCAAAACTTGTCGGAGAACAGAGAAATCATTGGACAAAAAATTTTAATCATTCACCTTCAGATTGCTTAAACATTGTTTCTTCTTCTTTCCAATTCTCAATTCCAGCCCAGAAAACATCATCAATATTGAATAATTGCTTATATGTTACATTTTCAAACCAAATATTATATTTCTTCAGATTAATCCCTCCAGTGAACGTTGTGAAAAATTCCATATGTTTATTTTTGTTTTGGCTGTTTACAAGTTGGCGATTATCAAGTGAAAATGGCCTGAACGGCAATTGCGAATCTGTTATCTGTTCCATTGCGGTAAAAGATTTGTTAAATTTCTAACGAACCTAAAGCGGTAACGAGCAAAAGAAATTACACAAATATTATTTGATAAATTAACCTTAAATAATAATAAAAAGAAATCTCATCTCACGCACTGCATAAAAGATGAGTTCAATTTATCAAGAAGAAGTCCAAAAACTGAATGAAAAAGAGAATCAAATCGAAATTCTAGAGAAAAACCATGGGAAATCGCATGAACAACTAAAAGGAAAGGAGAATGAAATCGATAACTTGAAAAAGAAGTATAAAGAAGCGGTCGAAAAAGGGAACGAAAGCAGTCGTAAATTGGAGCAAATCGAAACTTTGTTTTATGGCCCAATTGATAAAAAAGTTAGTTTGTCCAAAGACGAAAAGCATACGTTGGAAAGATGCTGTGAATTCATTAATATGAACTCATCGTTTGATTCTAATCTGCCAACAAGGATCAAAGGCATAAACAGGAAAATCAGAAATATGAAAAACATTGAAAGAAATGCAACGAAATTGTTATTTCCTGCAGGTAAGTGAGATACATTTTATAATTGATTCAATTGAGGACAAAAAATTGGGAATTTGTGAATATATAATTTTCTTTTTATATTTTCCTTTCAGTAATATCAAAGTTGGCGGAGTGCAAAACAAAAGCAGAGAAACGAGAAGTCCAGAAGGTATTTAAACTACGGATTCTCGACGACCAATATAAGATAAACTCCGAAAAGCGTCTTATTCGCGAATTATTGGCATGCGATTTCAAAGAAGAGTATCGTTCTGTTTTGACAAAAATGCTCAGATTTTGTAATAAGGCTCATAATCATAATGCGTTAATTGTTTTGAGTTTGCGTGCACGCATATTCGATCTTTCGCTGAAAAAGAAATCTTATCTCACGCACTGCATAAAAGATGAGTTCAATTTATCAGCATGCAATTTCAACATACAATTTTCCAACAAATGCACCGTAAACGACAGTTTCATAAAAGTCGGTGTTGGTTCAAAACAATTCAATTATATTCAATTGCGCAATATCCAGAAGAGAAAGGGAAATAAAATGAAAATGACGAAAAAAAGGAAAAATAAAAATAAAATAAACATGAAGAAATACATATAAACGAATAAATGCAATCGAAAATCGAAGCCTTCACATGTATGTCGGGATATTTGCCACCTATAATTGTCATAAAATTAAACTAAATAAAGTTGTAATTTCATGTGTATCTGTATCAAACAACAAAAAAACAACTTAATTTCAAGTAGTTTTTAACGAGAAAAGAAATTACACAAATATTATTTGATAAATTAACCTTTAGTAATAATAAAAAGAAATCTCATCTCACGCACTGCATAAAAGATGAGTTCAATTTATCAAATCATTCAGATTCAATTGTCACATATTTTCATAATTTTTTTGTTTTTGTATTTATTTTATCAACTGAATTGGAATTGTATCAAATTTTGGATGAAAATGACTAGATTTCAATTGAAAATAAAATTAATTGGTGATTCGATTGAGACGATCATTTTTTTCCAAATGCCAAAAATTAAGTTATTTTGATTACATTCATCACGGCAAATTAATATTGAGCTAATATTATTTTGTTTTTTATCGATTTTGAAAGAAGAACTTTTTCGAGATTTTACTTTAAAACGACATTTATTTTAATCTTTTTTTTAAATTTAATTGTTATACTCACCAATGTCAACTCAATCTCTCTTTCTCTTTCTCTCTCTCTCTCTCTCTGTCTCTGTGTGTCAATTTTTAAATAATTTTCCTAGAAAACAAAAACAAAAAAAAAAATGGAAATCAATAAAAAAAATAATATACAAAAATTGTTGCTGTGAGTAAAAGTATGCGAGGAAGGAGACATAGAAAGATGTATAAAATATAGCAACCAAAATGGCAACGAAATCGACTAAATACCATCGCTTAAATATATAATCGCTCTATTTACTAAATTCCCATTTCTATCTCGCAACGATCAAATTAAATTAAATAAAATATTTTGATTTTAGTGAATGATTGTGTGTGCTAAATTTTTCGGGCGAATGTGATTTCAGCAATATATTTTTCTAATAACTTTATAAACAATTATGTCGCCCAATTTCTGAAAAACCTTCTTTTTTTCCCTCTCTTTCTCTCTATATTGCTCTCTTTCTCTTTTTTTCTTTTTTCGTTTGTCAATTTACATCCAACACCGCACGCTATTTGTCCTAATTCAAATGCGGCACTAAGAATGCACTTAGTAATGTTTTTGTATCCTCGGCTGTTTGCCGTAGTACAACTAAATGTGTTCAGTTGCTTGTGAAAAGAGAAAAAAAATTTTTTTTTTTCTTTTTTCTGCTCCCGATCACGGATTACAGACATTTATTCAGTTGCAGAGATATTGTGGATATTTGCAATTTGTAGTCTGCTATTCTTTGTTATTTTAACGCTACACAACTTCTGGCTCGTTTTTTTTTTTTTCGATTTTTACTCTCATCCTCCCTATTTCTCTCTCTCTCTCTCTCTCTCTCTCTCTCTCTCTCTCTCTCTCTCTCTCTCTTTCTATCTATCTCTCTCTTTCTCTCTCTCATTATATTGTCAACAGTGTCAATGTAAACACAACACATACACACAAAAAATACATGCATACTTCAGCTATACAAACTGTGTAGCAAATCAATGTGTATGTAAAATTAGTATGGACTACACACAAACGCTACACTTTGTACATACAGATGTGTATGTATTATGTGTAGCGTTTGTGTTTCCAAATTTCATTAAATTCGCATAAATTCCACAATATTTCAAATGCGAAATGTCCATGGAACACGTTTGTTCGTGTCGAGCATCTAACGGTGCATCGCACAAAATATGTACAACAACAAATCAATCGATGTCACCGTTAGCCGGCAATTTCACAAGACAATGCAAAAAATGAATATGATAAAGAAAAAAATGCGATAAAATATTATTTTCACTCACTTCAATGCACCAAAACTAATATTTTTCCAAAGTAAAAAAAAATATTTTATGAAACACTTTTCGCAAAGAGATAAAAAAAAAATCCAAGTTTTTCCAAAACCAAATTTATGCGCATTAAACTAGAGCGGCTTTTATGTACGTATTGTTCAGATGAAATTTCACAATCGAATGATGCACAAATGAAAAATTCGTTAGCATTGTCTCATAGTTATTCACTTGTTTGCCGAAACTGTAGATGCGTGTCTCTGTGTATTGGTTGTGAAATCTCAATACGATTTTGTATCATTGGTCAGCTGTTGAGCGTACTTCAGTGCATAAGAGATATGCATATTCTCTTTGTCTTTCTCTTTCCCATTTTCTCTTACCATTACACAGACTATCGTTTATGTTACAAGGCAAACAATATTTCACAAACGGTACACTATGAAATGAAATGTGTGAATGATGTAAATGTAAATGTAAAGGAAAGAAAAAATGCTCACCAATGTTTAGAATATGCTGTTCTTTTCTTCTCTCCTTCCATGATTTTGATTGTGTCGACTGTGTCGCCATGTTGAATGTTGAATGTTGTATGTTGAATGTTGACTTGATCTCAGCTACCAAATCTCAATTTCAAGCAATACTTATTTTGCCATCAAAAATATATTTACAAATGCTAATTTATTGATAAAAATGAATTGAATATTCACTAGATATTTCAAATATGTATGATATGGTGTGTGTATTTTTGAATCTAGCAAATATTCCATAAATATTTAAATATCGCGTGAATATTCTGAATATCTACTAAATATATATATTCATAAAGGGTTCTCAGCCCCTAGGTATTTACCATTAGATTTTATTGTCTATAATACTTTTTCTTTATTGATTTGAAGCCAAAATTTGAACAATATTTAAATATACAAGATAAAACAATAAGATTTGAAGGTGAAAATTTCACCATGAAATATGGTTTCTTGTTAATGAAAAATGATTCTCTTGAAAAAAAAAACAAAAAACAAAAAAAAAAAAAAAAATCATAAGAAATGTTTAGTATTTTTACAATCACTGTATTTATTACATAAATTAATTCGTTACTGGGACATTTATCTATGCTAAAAATTAAAAAAAGGAATACGTTGTACATTACACGAATATACATTGCATAATAATACATATACAATGTACAAATTTCAAACAACTATATTTTTGGTTTTTGTTTTCCTAATTGTTCAACAAAAATCAGCTATTCTTGGTGAAAAAAAAAATGAGCGTTCCTCTGATTATATATTCAACTTTTTACAAAAAGAAAAATTATGTAAATTTAATTGCGAAAATGTAGCAATATTCAAAAATGAAATTTCAGGCATGATAAAACTACTAACAATTGACATTTCGACATGCAACAAAAATTAAAATAAATTGAAATACATGTAGAAAAATGGCCAATTTTTTAACAAAAATCACTTGATGCCTGCTTAACAATTGTTTGACACAGTACTTCAGCACTTAAATTAAGAGAACATATGTTCTTGTATGGAAATATTTCCAGTATCTATCCTCCCAATGTTGGTGGTATAACAGTTGATGCTGATTTTAAATCCTCCGCATCATCCAATGTGATGTAAGGTTTTCCAATTGATATCATAAATGCAAATGCTAGTGCCAGTAAACACGAGCCAAACAAATCACCTAGTGCAGTTAAGAATGGAATGGCACTATTGTCCGGATCAATTTTGTACTTCCACATTACATGAATCATTATGTGCGCAATATAAAGCAAAGTGCAAATCTAAAAAGAATTAAAAAAAATGTCATCAAATTATTGTTATTAATCATATTTCAGATAAATGCACAATTGTGAAAAAATTTATCAATCGATCATTTTTGGTTAATCAAATTTTTCAACATAATTTCAAGCATTTTGCAATCGAAAAAAAAAAAATTTTCGCTATTGTTTTGGCGATCATTTTATTGAAACTTCTTGAAATTTTTTTATCAATATGACTATGATTAACTAAGTTTACTAAAGATAAAGTGAATTCCGATCTCGGTTCTTATCTCATTTTTTTTTCTTTCCATTTTGCACGAATTTTATTGTCTTTTGTTAGTCATAGTTTATCAATACAAGACCTTTTGTTGTTAATTTTTTAATTGATTTATTGAATTAATCAATTTCATTAAATTACAACTTACTTGTAATAAGCTGACAAATAGATATGACAACACGAATGTGGGACCAATGGTTGAAACTGTCATGTGAATATAATCGGCCACAAAAATGAACAATATTTGACCCGGGATTGACATAAGGATTAAAATTTTGGCCGATCTTGCATAGGGAACTGAAAAATATACAGTTCATTTAGAAATGATTTTTTAATAAAATTACAATATTGACAAAGTACATAAATTCATTAAAATGATCCGTAATGATAATTACAAACCTCCTTTAATCAGTGCTCTCCACGGTGATTCGCATATTGTTGTATGTGGTGGAACGATGCCAATAATGGAGCTTTGATGTAACATGGTTGATATTTTGCTGGCTTGAACGGACACCAAATTGCCTCCAATACCATTTATTATTGGTTGAAATACCACAAATCCTTTATAAATATCAACAACCGCATCTAGCACTAATCCACCCATTCTAAATATTTTATGGAAAATTCGTTAAAATTAATTCGCATCACAGATTTTAGACATTGCTATGAAAACTTACCCGCTGATGAAAAGAGCCGATAAAACGGGTATCCATCCACTTTTTAATACCTTACACGTGTGAGTATTATATAAAACCACAGTGATCCAAACGGGCAAAAGAATCAAATAAATTCCAATGAGAACATATGTTACCCAAATGTGTGTTGCTGTAATTTAAAATAATTTTTTTAAATAAAATCATTGAAACAATTCAAAATACATCATTCTCTGCCAATATACAAATACTACATATAACATATATATATCAGTTTACGTACTTATGTTGTCATAAAGTGTCGATGCAATAAATGACAATACACTCAATGAAACAACGTCACCAATTGACGCAGCCAGCGGTGTTGCCAAATTGTCTGGATTCATATGGAATCGATGCGATAATAATACCACAGCCACTAAAACAAAATCTTTTGAAAATAATCGAGATAAAAATGAGGAACGATTAATACATTGTTTTAAATTAACTATTTATAATGGTAGAAAAAAAAATAACAAGCTCATTACCTAGTACAAAACATGATAAAGTTGCCGTAAACATACTTGATGCAATCAATAACATGGCATGAGACCAAACAAACACATTATTCATTGCACTGCCGACGCTAATCGCAAATACAGATACAATAAAAGATGCAACCGTTGCTTGTACTTGAACCAAAGCAATATTACCAACCACCATATGAATGATATCAGCTTTCGATGACATGCGACCTAAATTGGCTTGCGTCGACAGACGTGAGGCTAAGCACATATCTAAATTCCCTTTTAAACCTAATAACGCAGGCACAAGTATAAACAACTCAGTTATACTCGAAAACACCTTCCATCGCTATAGAAAAATTAGAAGACAGCGAACAAAAAGAAAAAAGAAAAAAAAAATAAGAAAAATGAATAGCATACATAGTATATTTTTGAAATCACACAGTATTGAAGGAAGCAATTCATTCCAATTAGTAACCATTATTAGGGTTTTTATCATCACACAAACTCAGTTGCAGTTATGTTTGAGGGGAAAATATTTGTAAATAAAATTTACATGAAAACAAACATTAAAAATGACCTTCATGTTGTTATTGCTTTTACAAAGCTCCCTTGAAAATAATATGATCTACTTTCTGTGTGTAAGATTTAGTGCAGATTTTATAAAAAAAAAAAAACATTTTTGGAAATTTCAGAATTAACATGCAATAATGTGTAATTATATCAATATTTTCTTCTTTCTTTTTTTTTTCCGTTATGAAATTGCGGAAACATTTCTTTTAACGATGGGAAAACTGTTGAATGATAGATAAATTTTTAGACATATTTTCAAAGGGAAAACTGCATTTTCACTTACGCGCTTCTCAAATTCATAAAAAGCACTTGAATCAGAATTGTCGGCAAATTTCTATAGAAATAAAATGTATAATTACATTGTAATTACGAAATCATTCAATTGAAGAACCTAATTTAATTTGAAGTGATGATGGGCGACAAAACTAGATTAAGTATAATTTCTGGCTCAAGTATTTTTGCACCTTATTTTACAATCGATAAGACCTATTAATAGAATGAATTATAGTTGTAAATCATCCAAGAGTGCAGTCTTAGTCTCAATGAATGTAGACATTTTAAAAGAAATTTCTTTTTTTCTGTTGATTTCCTATTCCAAAATAGCATTATCATTGAAATATTGATAACATTTTTGATCGATATTGAAAGTCATCGACCATGGTAATGTTTTTTTTGTTAGGCCTCCAAACGTAAACAAATTTTTGTTTTGTTATTCATGGCAATAACCATTATACCGCTATAACTATAACCGAAATATACCTAATTGAATTAATCACAGTCCTTCTTTGTTTTTTTCACATTGCTCACACTTTCACTCTCTCACTCTCTCACTCTCTCACTCTCACACTTTCTCCTCACTCTCTCTCTCTCTCTCCTCTCTCTCTCTCTCTCTCTCTCTCTCTCTCTAACACTCTCTTACTCTCTCACTCTCTCACTCTCTCACTCTCTCACTCTCTCATTCTCTCACTTTCTCACTCTCTTCCTCACTTTTTATTTCTCTACAATTAATTTCTTACCTCAACTCGTCCTAAAATTAAACCAGCTCCAATTGTGCCAACTCCAGCAACTAAAAATGGGATTGACACCTGAAGTGTTGTCTTCCACCATTCTTCTTGTTTAATGGGTTGATATAGAACTTTGGATGGTTTTCTATCAAATCCTTTATCATCAAAACCGCCATCGCTGCCACGATCACCGCCTTTCGGATCTTCAGATGATGCTATGGACGTCGTGGTGATTGAACTTAGTGAACCATGTGATGAAGGAGGTAAGGCAGAAAACTTTTCGTTTTCATTATCTATAAAATCAATTAATTTTATTAAATGGAACACAAATGAAATAATTGGAATTGGGAAAAAATTTTTTTTTTTTAAATATTTATTGATAGTGTGCAATATTATTCATTCCTTGCAATGATTTCAATGACATACTATCTTCTCTACAACACATAACACTACACATGGAAAATTGTCAATGAATGATGAATGATTTTTATAAACCACAATATAACAAATGTCAACAAATGCAAATTCATCTGCCTACTATGGATGATGTTTGACAAATGATGTTGAGTTGACTAACTGCTACTCGAATTGCACTACGAGGTTTAATAATGATTTTCATCCATTCAGATATCCATCCACATTTCTCTTCTTCACAAACAAGATGTTTTAATGGTTGCAATTTTTGTTTTCTTAACATTTTTCCACTTTTTTTTCCTTTCAAATCATGTTTTATATATTGTATTTCATAATATCTGGGTTTAGAAATTCTTTAAGAAACCTTCATCTGTGTATATAAATTAATTGATGACACACGTGAAGAAATACAAATTCAACGATATGCACTGTATTATTTTGCTATGAAAGGATTCTGCGTTGATAAGAAACGTTCTGGTGCCATAATGTCTGAATGAATGCATGTGATAAGGTTTTGTCAATAACATGAACAAATAAAAATATGCAAATTGACTTGATCTTCGACGACAGACGTTTGTATTTGTATTTCCTTCACTTGATTACATCATAAATCACCTGAAATGATTTTTTTTAGTTCCTTGCTCTTTGCATTTGAAAGAATGTTTTTTTTTTTTTTTTTTTTTTTTTGTCATTCATTTCTATTTTTAGTTTTGACAAAAAACATCAAATGGAAGCCCTCACGTGTTGAGGTAAATATCCGCATATAAAGTTTAATACCATTTGCAAAACTTTTTTTTTTTTTCAACGATAATATAAACGTGGGGCACAAATTGTTGATATCCATATTCATATGTATAATGAGATATCCGTTAAAATACACCTGATAATGACGAAAGCTGTTTTTATACAATGAACAGAAAATGTATATGTTTTTGAACTTGTAGAAAATACAAATGGAAAATTGCAATAAATTCAATAACTTGGATTGTATAATTATTCATAATTAATAAATTCCAGAATGACATTTTTGCTTAGTCGTCTTGGTTTGTATTTAATTTAAGTTGTGAATATACGGCATTTTTTTTTTTGAATTTTTTTTACGTTTGATTTTTGCTTAACTCAAAAAAGGGACATGATTATCTATTCAATCGATTTGTTGTGGCATTTTATTCGGTTTCAAGAAAAAAAAAATAAAAAAAATACGAATTATCAATACCATACTGATGGAAATGCGTAGAAAATTGGAAGAAAGATCAAAGTAAACAAAATATATGACGTAGATTTATAACTTGAGATAATAAATTTGTTTACATTTCATGATAGGAGAAACGAAACGAAAACAAGAAAACTTTATTTTCTTTTTAATGTGAAATGCTGTAATTTCGTTATCATTACAATGATGATTTTGACAGCTGACTCTTTCTTTACACCAGGTGTCTTTTAATTGATTACAATTGCTTAGCAAAACGATTTTAATATTGTGGAAAAAACCAAATGAATTTCCATACATTTATGACATTCAGTTGGTGATTTGAATGAATGAAATTTCTTGCATGAAATCAATATATGATTCACAAAATGTTAACTATTTTCATAATAAGTTGTTTTTTTTTTCCTCTCTTTTTCGATAAACTAGAAATTCTTCACGTTATAATAATAATAAGTGTAGAGAGATGAGCGATAATGTTTTGGCACAAGATTATAAATTAAATCCATAATAATAATGGAATTCATTTTCTGAGACAAAAAATATATTTTGTTCATATAGAAAATAAAATAGAATACTTACCATAGATATACGATTTGTAAAATTCACCATTGATATATGGGTCGTTTAAATTGTTATGATTTTCTAAATCGATATCAGTAAACATTTCTGGCAAACATTGCAATATATCTTGTTTTGATGCCGGCAATGTGTTGATTGTGTTATTGTTTTGTTCATTCATATTCATAACAATTGTTGGAATGAAAGATTTTTCATTGTCTTTGGTTATTTGTGATGTTGGTGTGGATAGTGTTGTTGTTGTTTTGATTGTATGAATGCCTTGTGTATTTTCGTTAAATTTTTTGTTCGGCATTTTCGATAAAAAAAAAATTAAATAATTTTACAGCAACTAATTTAAAAAGCTTTGTCGATTTGGTAGAAATTTTTATTTTTTTTTTTTTGTATGCTTTGGTATACGATGTTAAATTGTGCGCCGGCACAAGATGTAGTAGTGTTGTTTTACAATAATGCGTTTTTGTTGCGATTGTTATGTTTGGTTTGATTTGCAAGTATTGATGGTCTGTCGCCATAAAATGCGGTTCGATACATTCAGATGAATTATTATGTGCAGATCCTCAAAACCATCGATGTTCCTGCGTTGTTACAGTTTACGTCTCTGGTTTGTGCTATAATTTCTTTAAGCTTTTGACTGATTGACTATTTATTTATCTATCCTTTACGTTTTGTTGTATAATTCAAGTCAAAAGCTAATTTACATTTTGGTTTACATTTTATTTGATTTGATTCAGTTAGGCCGTCGCTGTTGGTCTGAACTGTAACTGTAAAAATAATTGGTTTTTATAAACTCATTTACGTTTCGTCTAACAATTAATTAGAGTTTTCATCAGAATTATTATTTTCTCTTCACTTTTATTTACAGAAATGGAATCGTTTTTTTTTTTTTTGTTTTTCGAATTGAAATTTATTTAGTTTTTTTTCATCGGTATTTTTTGTTTTTGGTTGAAATTCATTAAATAATAATGATTTGTGTGGTATTTTATCGATCGTTTAGTTTCCGCCTGGTATCAATTTGCACAGTAACCATTTAAATTAGTGATTTTTATCTATCATGTCACCTCTATTCACTAAATCATGTTGTTAAAACTTAAATATCACTTCATCAAAAATACATCAACTCATCAACACATTCACACAATGAGCAAAGAAAAAATTCATTGAAATCTATTTTCGAAAATGTATTGAAAAAAAGTGTTCAAAAAAAAAAATTCAGTCAATATTAATTTTGAAATATGTTTCTGAAATAGATGTACGATTTGTACTGGAGACGACCACAAAACAAAATTGGTGAAATGTTTCGTTTGTCGCCGTGTGCTCACTTCTGAATATCTCCTGCTCAACTGTTCGATTCGGCATTTGAATTTTTTTTTTATAATATTATTTGCTCAGCCAGTTGCGCCTGGCTTCTGTTACACAAACAGTGTAAAATGTTCTGTATTGTCACCGTATTTAATACACTATAATGATCGTCTACATCATATATATTTTACTCATGGTTTACTCTTATGAGAATAAATTCGACCGGAATACTCACACAAACGATTTTGGACTTTAAATGCGGTTCGTTGATATTGTTTTTTTTTTTTTTTTTTTTGATCACTAACAAGCCAGCCATACATAGACAAATAAGAAATCAAAATTTTTACTGGACACCGACACACATTATGATGCGACGTTTGGATACACAAATGATTGTGTGCAAAAAACTCATCCATTCAGTACAATTTGTGTTCTCTCATGATGCTATGCATCATTATGATGATTATGAATCTGATGTAGTGAATCTTATCAATATATCTCAATCTGCATATGCTCTGATAGGTAACATTTTAAATGTTTACGAAAAAAAAGAAACGAACACACAGAGAATTCAATTCATTCACAAATGCTTATGATGATTAAAACTTTGTCACTTTTACTATATATTAAATCTTTGCTGTTTTTTTTTTTTTTTTTTTTGCCATTTCATTCCGAATCGATTCTAATGCTTTAGGCGGAACTGAATGACAATATTTTAAAACAAATTTTTGCTTTAAAAAGACCTGTTCGACAACTAGCCGTAAGTCGTTCACATGTTTCACGATTCAATTGTGTTACAAACACACAATTGCATGCAATTAAACAAACGAGACCATGACTTTCATTACTCAGTGCAAAAAAAAAAAAAAACAAAAATGTGTTTTTTTGTTTTGTTCATTGTTGTTACAATGATTTTATTTATGGCATATCAGCATTGGGCACGTTTCAGTGCAAACAGAAATATCCATCACTTTATATGCCCGAAAATGGAATGTCTAAAATGCAAATAATTACAGATTTGCTAAATACACAGTTAGAATCACTTTAATAAATAACTAGATGAACCATATGAGCCATTTCTGTTGGCAAAACAATTATGATGATAATATTATTAAATGGAATAATGAGAAGATGAAAAAAAAAAAAATTGTATAAATGCTCTTTTATATAATGGATATAAAATCCGATATGCAACAATGACATGTCTGAACCAACAGGTGTCATTTGTATAACATTCAAAAACTGTTACATATATCCGTATCATAGATTTCAGACGTATTTTTGTCAATAATTATCTTAAAATGATTTACATTTATTATGATACGGTATATCAAATTAAACGTATCAGGATGAAAAACTATATATAAATGGATTAATTTAGATATGATAATCAATTATTGAGTTTTGATAAAGGCAATTGATCTAAATTAAATGTTTTTTTTTTTCTCATACGCGATACTAATTTGGAACTTGTTTAGGAAATTTTTTTTTTTTTTCGGGTAAATGAGGACAATTTTGCAATTATGCGCAATATTTTCGCTTTATATTTACAAAACCAAAAACCCATTATACCAATTTAATAAATCAATTTGTTTGACAGGACAAAAACGCTCTTAAAATGTTTTTTTTCCCCTGACACAGGTTATATTACACAATTAATAGAAGTTTTTTTTGCCATAATTTGAATATAATAATAATATGTGAGTTAATTTTTTTACTTCAATATTTGATGTTCTCAGAAGTATTGTTAAATACAGTTAATTTGAATTGAATTCAGCAATGTTTGTTTTTTCTCAAAATGTTTGCTCTATTCAAGAAAAAACAAAGAAATGTAATATTCAAAAGTGTGTTAGCAAGAGCATTTTGTTTGAAAAATTCATTTTAAAATCAATATTTATAAAAAGGCTTCATTCATTAAAGATTAATAGCCCACTACCGTTTTTTTTTTTTCGTTCAACTATCGGTTGACTTGTGCTCCTGAAGTATGTCTAAGCATCAGAACAAATAATTTGATAGTATTTAATGACATGTTTTTTCGTCAATGCAAAATGTTTGCCAATTGAACAAGTGCCGAATGTTCCCAAATTTTTTTTTTTTTGTCGAAAATCGATTTAATTTCCCTGTTTGTTGTTAAAACTGAAGTATGGCGGCCAACATTTGGAATATCAAGAACTCTTTTCACTTTGAAAAAAAAAAAACAGCAATTCTTTATTCTGCCATAATTTGGCAAAATTATTAGTATTGACTCAACTGTTGTCAAATACAAAAATAGAAATTTATTCGCAAATTTGAAGCCATCCAAAGAAATTCTGAGCCAAAGAATAATATCAAATGTTTTCGGTTAAATGAATTGTTTGTTCAATATTTTACGTTTTGAAATATGAAAAATTATCAATAGAATCACATTGAAGATGTGCACAGTCTCTTAATTTTTTGCATATATAATTCAAAACATAGTTTTACATGAGATGCTAATTTTTACGATATAAAAAACTTAACGCAAACTAACTTTTATTTGCCATATTAATGTTTTAATTAGATTTGTGAAATGGTACGAAAAGGAACAATAAATGTTTCGGATATATAAATCAAATTCACCATACAAATAAAAAGCTAAAAATTAGCATCTGGCATTTGAAAAAAGGCATATCTGCATGAAAGAGTTCAAGTTCAAAAGAGTAACAACTTTTTAAATTAACAGATATTTTGGATTTGATTATGTTCCACTAATCTATTTTGCGGGTTCGGTGAATTGAGCGACATTACAAATGAACAGTAACACTTGTTGATTGTTTATAAATAGTAGCATTTTTCTCTGTTTGATGAAATCGGTCAATTCAAATGTTTGAATAATTTGTAGAAAAGTTTATCGATGGAATTATTGTTTAGTTTTTGAATATTTTTGATATTAGTGATGATCACGTTTTTCTCATTTAAATTATATTACAATAATTCGCATAAATTAAAAAAAATATAATTTCATTAGTTATGCTTTAAAATAGACATAAATAAAAACAAACCAAAACATCAGGAT
This sequence comes from Resseliella maxima, assembly GCA_029041755.1. Classification (NCBI taxonomy): domain Eukaryota; kingdom Metazoa; phylum Arthropoda; class Insecta; order Diptera; family Cecidomyiidae; genus Resseliella; species Resseliella maxima. The sequence goes on from JAQOWM010000186.1 coordinate 575,158, forward strand.
GTATTGTGAATGTGTGTGTGCAAAAGTCATCTTAGAAAAATACAAAAAACAATTTAATCAGTCACGAATTTGGATGAAACAAGCGCGTTCCATTGGAAAATGGAACAAAATAAGAGAAAGAGAAAAAACACGGTCCGCAATGGTGTAAACAATAACTTATCAAAAGCGTAATTCAATTTTATCGGAGCGAAATATGGATTTACTTAAAATATTGGTGTCAATTTCAGTAATTTTGTCATTAATGATAAGTTACGAAATCATCGCAAGGAATTTTATTAGTTCAAGCAATTTTGGCCTCAACACAATTTCAAAAATTAAATAAAAAAAAAAAAGAAAAAAAAACAAAACTGTGTTAAATGGTAATTGAAAATATCACAACCTCAAAAATAAAAGGGGAAAAAAAATTTATTAAAGATAAATCGTTATCTTACGTGATTTTTTTGTACGACGATACATTTTAATGGTTTGTCTAGATGTTTAATTCGATTCTCACAAGATTTATTTGTTTCACGAGAAAAAATTCAATGCACAAATGAAATTAATACTTTTTGTAAAATGAGAAAAAAAAACACACACACAACAACAGTACGATTTGTTAAATTGCAAATTGCAAATTGAAAAATAAAATATCTCTTTCTAATTTCTGCAATAAAATTGTTTTAAAAAGTAAATGTTGTAATACGAATTATCAAAACGTCAACAATTTTTTGTACAGCATTCTTGATATCACTTATTTCAATCTAATCGCAATGACGTTTCGTTCTCTTTCATTCTTCTCTTTTTGCTATGTCAATGTGTATGTATTCTCAAGATATTACAATGTACACGTGTATGTATGTTTATTTTGTATCTTACAAGAAGTCAACGCAATGTCTGTTTTGTGTTCTTCTTCTAGATTTTAATTTTAATTTGAGCTCTTTTTGCCATTTTACATTTTATGCATTACAAGCGTGAAGACGTCGGTTCGAGTGCCAACAAAAATTGCGCACACTTCAGCGAGATTTTGTATTACTTTACAAAACAAAAAATAACAAAGCGTGCTCATGCACACGTTCTATGCTATGTTGTACGTAATAACATAGTAACCGTATTACTCATAGCATAATTTGAATAAATGCCAATGTCCTAGAATACAACATGAATTGTTATATACACGACAATTTTACAGATCAATTACAGACAGTAAGCTGAGCTCAAACAAAATCAGGTAATGCCGCATAGGCTTGTATAACAAATGATCCTCGCACGTGCTTGGACATGAATGCATGTTATATTGTATGGAAAAAAAAAACTATTATTGACATACATATGTATTTAGTCTTTACAATTTCTGATATTTACTGAGCAAAAACAAGGCACACATTTTATCATCAGTTAATGCGTAATGTAATGTCATCTGTGCTATTGCATGATTACTATCTTCTTTTTTTTTTTCTTCGAAAATCGTAGTTTGGTTCATAAAATTAAACAAGTTCTAAAGTGGAAAAAGAAAATGCTCCCTTTTAAATTTTAGGCAATTAAGTGTAGACACACTCAGAACTAGAAAAAACTAGGCAGTTGTAGACTGCAGTCATATTTAGTAGCGAAAAAAAAAAAAATAATTTTATTGCAAACAAATGAATTGTCATTATTCAAATAGTAGCAAGTTTTTATTGTTTTTAAAAAGGTTGCAAAAATCCCTTCATTGGCACGTTTTAGTTAAGGATATACATTGTCTTTTCTACTATCAAAAGTCTTAATTAAATCAGTTTCATGTGCGTCAACAAGATATAATAGTTAATAAGCACGTTTGACCGATAGTTTTGTTCAAAAATAACCAATGAATCAATTTTTAACCATTAAAAACCAACAGGTACTTTATGTCATTGCAAATAATCATTTTGTTTTCTATTTAAATTTATGTGTTTGAAAAATGTCATAACAAAATTGTAATATATTCAATGTAATAATTGAAGTAAGAATAGTTTTTTAGAATAAAATTCATGACCAAAATTGACCGCACTATTAAAGTGTTGAGCGGTAGTTCAAATTGCAATTAAAAAGAAAATTGCTGGAATCCGCAAATAGTCATCCCAATACCATAAGGCATAAATTTAAATGCGGTTGCGGTTGTGTGCAGTGCTCATTATTTCATTTTTTTTTTTTTCATTCTTCATCTACTTATGTTTTACATTTCGAATGCTTTGTGTTATTGATTCATATGTGCATGGCCGACAACTGTGTTCTATATATACTGAATATCAGATGTTCACTATCGAGCCATGCACTTCAGAGTCTGAAGTTCAGACTACATTTATTTTTGCAACCCACATGAATTACAACTTTTTACAAAATAGTTGAGAGTAAATTCTAATGTACAATTTGAATGCATTTTGATGAAATAAAACAATACATAACAAAGAATATGTTGAATTAAAAAAGAAAATTTTTAAATGTTTTGCTTGTTGAAAATAAATGTTTTGGTTGTATGTTATTGACTCCATGATATTCAAGTTCATTGTGCAATTTTTTTTTCTTTTCAAAAACCTTGCATCTCATTTATATTGCTTCAACATCAAACGCAATGCGATTCCATTGCGGTTTAATTTAGTGAAAATGATTCAATATTAGTAATCGATTTATAAATTACTCGATGATTAAGCGCCCAATAATTTCTTTATATTGCATTCATTTTGATGAGTAAATTATGTGATATCAAACTTATCACTGTATTGTTTATTCCCCTCGGCACACGCTTGTGCCATTCAAAATTGTTCTATTACATTTAATGGCAAAAATCGTTGAAATTTTTTTTTTGCGACTTTTTGTTTCCGCAACATTTCATTCGGTCAACTGACAATCAATAATATGCAAAATTACTATCTAGCACGTTTTTGCAGTGAACCGTTAATTCAATGACGTGAAGTCCCTGCACAACTTGTAATAATCAACCATCTACAATGTACGTAAAATATTCATTAACAACATTCACATTTTTGATTGTTTGCCATTTTCTGTTATCTTTTCCACAAGCGATGGACATTTCAGCGTCTTCGATTTTATTTTTTTCTTCTTCTCTTTATATTCATATTATTTTTGTCTCTTCAAAGTCGAATTTATAATGATTAAAGACTTGTGGTGTCTCATCACAAATGACACAATGTCAGTATTTCAATTTCTAAACGTGTTTCATTCAATTGAGTAATTAATGAAAACACTGCATAGTGTAATTTCCCGTGTGGATATTTGCTTGAATATCTACGTTCTTAAATAGTTAGCTACATTAAAGAACTTCAAACAGTTTACATGCAAATACACAATGTGATTAATATGAATGGAAATGATGCTTATAAAAAAAAAAAAAAAAAAAAAAAAAAAAGTGAATAAGAATTTGGATTTTGAACCAAATGATCACAAATGCTATACGAAATATTTCTTATTAATCAATTCGTTCTGATCGTTTAGTACTCCATTCACATTATCCTAATTATGATGACAATTTTCAGATGACGTTGCTATTAATTAAATCTTTTTTTTTTTTCTTTGTTGACAATTAATTATTATCATTTTTCTGGTTGGTCCGATTAAAACTCATTATCTCGTTATTGTCACAGTTGATGATTTTCTATTTAAAATTTCCATTGTCCATCTCATGGCGTGTGAATAATTTCGATTTGATCGAAAACCACACAATGCATATCATACCAATGCATGGAAGAGCATGGCTTTTCGAATAGATTTTTTTGTTTTTTTCCATCAAACATTAAAGTCGCTGATTGCGATTGAGATTTCAGAGCACAAAGAATTGTTCATTTGATTATTTCTTTTTACTTAAATGTAAATACGGGTTTTGAATAAGAATATACTTTTTCTATGATTTTTTTTTTCTTCCTATCAATCACGATCATACTTGAAAACTTCAAAACGAAGGTTTTTCTTTTTTTTTTTTTTTTTTTTTTATGTTCTCTTGGTTCAAAAGCATAATCAAATGTAACCCATTTCCAGTTTTTTATTACATTTGAGAGGAAAAATTAAATACATAATATATGAAAAACCGGTCATTCGAAACCAAAAGTAAAATGGGTAATTTTCCATAGTTATTGAATGATAATATTCAGGTATAATATCTGCGGTCATAACAATTTATCACAGTATGGCAATTTTTTTTTTTTTTATTATTCGATAATTATGTTTGAAATGATTGACAAGATTTGACAAGATTTAACATTTTGTAATCAGGTTGATTTGGGTGTGAAGGACAAATGATATCAATAACAATACGTATTATCTAAAATTCTGCACGAAGACGTTTAAGAGCAATAACCTATAGAAAATTCACATCGCTTGATATATATTACGCCCAATGAACTTTGATCAAAATTTCATGGCAAATTTTCAAGCTGATTAGAAGAATTATATTGAATATTTAAAAACATTTAAAAATATAAAGAAAAAATTAATATGTTCTGAATTTCAGCACTCTTCGTTTCGCTTCCACATTGTAATTAATTCGTAAAAAGAAGTTTTTAAATCATGTACACTTTCTTCACTAATCGAACATTTCCTTGGATAAGACATATTGTTATCATTGCACGATGCAAAAACAACATATTTTTTTTTTAATGCCGAATCGACGTACTTATTGATTCCTGATAAGGTCTTCCGATGAATTTCCACTGATAATGTAATTCAATTTGGAAATTTGCGATGTATGCAACTGGAAATCTTATTGTATACATGATTCACATATTTTTCTTTTCTAATGAATTGTTTCATTGAACCCATATTATTGTCCTGCATTATTAATAAATTAATTAATTCGCGTTTTTAATGGCATGGAAACATTTACCATCTACAAAATAGGAATCAATACACATATGAACATGTGAAAAATGAACAATTCAAATTGTTTCTCGATGAACTTGATCTACACTTATCAAAGAAGTGCTAACCACAAGAAAACATCAAGAATCACGGAAACTTATTATTAAACAGTAATAATAATAATAATAATAATATATGATAGCCTATCGTTGATAGGTGAAGGTTAATTTTTTCATTTAATAAAATCTGTGTGTTTTTTTTTTTTTTTGTCAAAATTTGGTTTATATTTTAGTGTTCAAATCAAGAGAGTTCAAGTATAAATAATCTGTATTATAACAATTTATTTATCTTGTTGAATGTAAAATTGGTCATATTTTAAATTCAAATAAAAATTATGAATATTTCTATAGCTAAAATAAGCACCAAAATGATCAAATCACACATATAATTCGTTCTTTTTTTTATTTCATCAATTCTGTTCAAACATTTTCAATACCGTCCGAAAAACTGAAAATAATTAAATAAATATAATTCAATAAAATTGGGATATGTGTTCTGTTTCATTAAACAATACCAACACAATATTTATTCGAAACCAACGTATGAAAAGTGAAGAGAAAACAATTGAAAATATAATTCTGTTGAAATAACGATTAAAATCTGTTTAAAAGTGAAAAAAAAAAAAAATGATCTAAAGTAAATTAAAATAAACCACACACTTTTTGCCCTTGTACGGATATGATGATGATTCGAATATCTATTCATAAATTTCGATAAATTTTGCAAAAAACGCCACGAAAAAGAAAATGCACACACGCACACTGATTTGATTGAAACGTATATCAAATTTAAACTATTTGACAGAAATTGATTAACTTGATTTATAATTGAACGTAATTGAAACCCAATAAGTACACAACCGTTTGCGGTAAATGTTATCCAGTAACTAACGAATCAAGTAACATCATTTTTTCGTTTTTATAAATTTTTCAAATTACACGCAGTGTATACAAATACAAGTATGTACGAATTTATGTGACATTAATATTGGTATAGAGTACACCTTATCCGTGTGATATCTCTTCAAATTGGCTCGACATATATATATACATAGCAACATTTCGGAAGCGAACAAGCGTGTGTACTTGAATTGCTAAAACGGTAGTTTCAAATCGAGAAAATTGTCGTTATATCAACGACAACCGCGCGTATAGGTATCTGTTAACGTATACTCATCCTAGTCAATTGGTTTCTGTTATCAATTAATTCAAAGACAAAAAAATACTGTCATCAAAATACAATAGAATACAAAAGAAAAAAAAAAACAACAAACACTAAAGTAGACTTGTTGATGCTGGCGCTTTCAATTGTCTTTAATTTGTTTATTTGTTCTTTTCGTATTTTGTTCAATACAAAAAATTTGGAATTTAAATTCCTGTTAAAACAATTTCCGTTGTTTTTGTTACTATTACGAGATTATCGGTTTTCCAACTCAAGAGAATAAAAATCTAATTGAATACCTTGTGTCATATTATCAACTCAACTGTCGAAAACCCTTGAACGATGTCAAGTATATGGCAAGTATCATGCCATTTTCACATAATTTTTTTTTTTTTGGCTCTTTTATTTATTTTAACTTTTTAATCAAATAACGAATAACGAATTCCGCTAAATAATTATTGTTCTTTGTAGAATTTCATGGCATTTTATTTAGATTATTCTTATTGAAGCAGCAAATTAATAAATAATTTCGTCAAAATGATTGTTGTTTCATACACATTCATCGTGATACCAATCTCAATGCATGTTGTCATGCTGTTTCTGTGTATCTATCAATTGCAGTAGCGATATGATAAAGTACCCGCATTGCATGAGAACACCAATTGTAATCTGTTATTTTTTTTTTCTCTACATTAAGACACAATGAAAGTAAGAAATGAACATTGAAAATGAATCAATTATCTTTAAACAAAAAGAAACCAATCAAAACAATATGTCATATCGTCATAAGCAATTATTTGAAAATTGCGGTAATTCCTCACGGAAATAAGATGAATAAATAGCGCGAAAATCTAAGTTGACAAAAAAAATTTTCCCGCATTTAGTGTACACAAAATGCTTATCTTTTTATATGGGATTCACCGTTCGAATAAATCGTTATTGTTTTCTACGAATATGACTCGTTGCGAAATTGTAAAAATTTTTATCACTAAAAGCTCGTTGTTTTCTTTGTTGTTGTGAGAAAGAATTGCGAAATATTCAAGTTTTACTGATGGGGGAGTTACCTGAATGTGGAAAAAGAAGAAATGAAAACAAAAATTGTCTACGAAATCAAATTCATTGTTCAACTACAACTTTTGTCCCTTTAATTTTTATGACGCAATTCACTCTGTGTAAACATACACAAGAAAACACTCCAACTCGATAAAATTCTTGACGTAAATGTGCGCAGCGTTTGCTGATTTTTCCATTTTACTACAATATTATATGAAATAAAAAGGATAAATTTTCCACATTCCTTTTATGGAAATAATTTTGCTTGCGATTGCAAAACGATGCAATTTTCCTCGAACACATTTTCTCATCAAGATTTCAACAACTATGAGTCATGTGCAACTGAATTGAATGCGAATCTACTTTAAAATTCCAAATCGATGGCGAATGGAGGGGGGAGGGGAGAGGGAAGAACTAGACAATAATCGATTTGCCAAACAAAAGTCAAAAAAGTCAAAACATTATTAAAATTCATGTCACTATGACCAGAAGAAAATGGCATTAATAACAATCACACGTTTTTATCCATATGATTGCTGGACGATGTGATTTTTTTCTTTTTTTTGTAATAAAAGAATAAAAAAAAAATCGTGCTTTGACAACTCGGTGCATATTTCGTAAGCATTTTAATCACGTTTCATGCGACACCTGTAAGTATTATATCGTAAAATGACCTTATAGAATCAGCCGACGCAATATAATAATAGCTCGCACGTCTACCGAATGATTTTATTGATTCAATAATTTTTTTTTTTTATTTTTATTTTCCAAGTTTTTGTTTAAACGAATTTCCATTAAATGATAAGAAAAGTTTCTTTTTTATCTTTACTTGAAATTTTGTGTTATCATTATTCGAATTCAGAGTGCATATTGTGCAATTGATGACAATTATATCAACAGCAAATTCATTTCATTTCTTTTATTTTATTTTCTTGGTCACGTTGATGAATATATATAAAAGATTTCATTTCAAATGGTAAATTGATGAAACGAATGATATTACGTCAGAGAATACATAAATCACTTCTGATTTTATTGAATGCAGAATTTCAAAGAGAAACTTACATGATTTCAATGATATGTAAACTTATGTTTTTGGCATGTTTTGATCAACTTTATTATTGGAAGAAAATGTTAATCAATAATGAAATCGAATAAGTTGAAGTTATTCACATTTATTCTGGGAAATCATCTAACACAATCATGTAACAAACCACTTTTTTGATTTTAATTTCAAAAATACGCAAAATGTAAATTCAACTTTGTGATTGTATTGCCAGAACTCAGCACAACCTTGGTACAGAGCTAAAGCAATTAATAAATTTTTATATTTATTGACACCATCAATATTCATTGCTGTTACACATTCGACTGATAAGTAATTGTAGTCTAAGAGACCTGTGTAATGAGCAAAATAATAAAGAATGTTGAACGATGGATGATTAAATGGAATAAAAGTAGCTAAAACACGTAATAAATTTTAGTAAAATCGTCTAATTATCCCTTTTGCGTTTTCTTTTTGTTTTTTTTTTTGTTTTTTTTTTTTGTTTTTTTGTTTTTATTGATGATTAATGGCAGGTGAATCACCCTAAATGATTATAATTTTCATGCACCATATCTGTGGTATGAGAGATGATTCCGATATGAAACAGAAAAATTCTTTTGTAATGAAACAGACATTCAGCCCAACGAATCATCGATCTACTTGTCTATAAGCATGTGCTTATCATGTTTGATATGTTTTCTTTTCTTTTAACATCCATGAATGATGAGTGTATTTGATAAAATTAGGGTCAATATCGTAATTGAGTTCTTATCGAACTCGGTTTTGCGCATTCCATGTTAAATGTAGTGATAATAATTTGCAATTCTACTGATTTGAATTTATTTTTTCATTTTTTTTTTTTTTTTTTTTTTGCAGCAGCATCGACCCCATACAAGGTGACCAGTGAGCAGTGAGCGCTATGTAAACAATAATACGAACACACATAAACATACATACAAACAAACAATCAAACTTAAAACGCATGCTAAACAATTATACCGTTGTCTTCATTATTATTTGCATTGACAATGAAACAACTAAACGTGTGGGTCATTCAAAACAAAATACTCACAGAGAAGAAAAGAAAAGAAAAAACGACAACAAGTTTCGCTAGAAACATGAATGAAAACGATTTGAACTTACATGTACTCATAAATATGTATTACAATGCACCACCAATTTTTGCCGGCCAAATAATCAATCGGTGGACTATATACACGCACAGAGATAAAAAAAAAAATTTGTTGCACACGATACAATATACGAAACGAATGGATTTGATTTGAACAAGTTAAATGTGTTTTAGCGCTATTTTTATTTCTTCATTTCGTTTGTCAACATTATTTTTGTATGCACGCAATACTGAGCACACTGGGCTCGATGCAAAATACGATGTAAATTGGCCCAAAGTGCGACAGATAGTGCGGCACAGATACCAACAAACTGAAATCGATTTTTGAATCGGAATTTATGTGACGGAACTGTTGTTTGGTTTTTGTTTTTTGTTGTGTTTTGTTTTGTTGTTTTGGTTTTTTCGTTGTTCTTCGTTAAAATTAATGTAAAATGTTTGGTGGAAAATTTTGTTAAATTAAATTAAAACATAAATTGACACCAATGCGGCAAAATTCGATTGAAAATCACGCAATGTTCTGCGGTCTTAATTGAAATGATGTCATTCACAATGAATATTTTTTCAAATAAAATTATTGAATTGATTATTGGAATGAGAGGAAAAAGAAAAAGGAGTCCGGAAATTTAATTGCCTTGTCTCGAATCAAAATGGATTGGTTTTTATTTTTTTGTTTTTTTTTTTTTTTTTTCTCGAAAAATTGATGAAGAATAATTGAATGCAAAAAGGTGCAAAATTTATAATGCTGTGACAAGTGATGAAAAATAAAATTCACCAACTCGAAATGTAATTTCACTAGTTCACATTTTAGTTAGAAATGGTTGGTTGTTGGTTTTATCCGTATTTCGGATTTCTTTGGTTTGTTGTCTGTCGTTGGTTATTACAGACCAAACGAAATGTGTTTGAAACGTGTTCTTAACCCATGAGCGCTCTTTATAAACTGACACAATCACGAGATGTTGATTTTCCAATGGCATTTCATAACATTGTTAAATTACATGCACCAATTTACTTGGAGAGAGAATGAGCGAAAAGGAAAAAATGATAGAAAGATGTTTGTAGCGAAAGGAGAAATGTTTGGTGCCGCGTTGTGATAGTTCTCACAACTATCTAAATGTGAGATTGAGAAAGAGAGATAGAAAGTAAATATAAATTATTCTGAATCGTTAGTGCATTCAAAATAGGCTCTTATTTGACATATGACATTTATATGAAAAATTAAAAAAAGAAAAAAATCGAATAACAAAGTCTTACTTACCGAAACGAAAATATACAAAACCGTCGAACATTTTTAATTTGGAAATTGTCTCTTTCTCTCTTTTGTTCAATTTTACTCTCAATATTCAAATATTTGCATTGAATTTTTCGACATGCGCATAACACAATGATACACGCGTGGTGCCGACCTACACAATCGAAATTTCTGGCTTTGGAAATAGTCACCGATGAACAAAAGCATGCACTATTTTTTTTTCTTTTTTTTTTTTTTTTTTGACAATAAATCGAAATTACGACACAAGATGAAATTGTTTTTTTCCACCGCACATAAAAATCTGAGATGGTACGTGATATACTCAGAGAACAAAACGAATAAAGAGAAAACAGTTATAAATTTTTTTTTTTTATGTTTCGTATCGCGACGTACGCTCACCATGACCTACGAAACAATGAATATAGTTGCATCTCTACGTCTATCATGCAATTCACAATACCATTTACATATGTCATTTTGCAATTTATGTTCAGTTTGTTTGTGTTTTTCATGCAATTTTACGCAGTAAAGTGTTATATCATTTTATGGATTTTTCATAATAATTATCATTCGATGATTTAATATTTTATTTTTATTTTCATAAAAAAACAAAAATATCTCATGAAAAAATCTGTCAATATCTTAATTCCGTTCAATTTATTCATATTTTCTTTATTTAGGAGTTTATGAAAAAGCATAAACATCCCACCTGTTATCATTCGATAATATAATAAAGTAATATGGAAAATGCCATCATACGGACAATAAAATTTTGAATGATCCGTTTAAATGTACGAAAACACGGTATCTCATCAATAATCTGCTTGGATTTTCGTTTATGACTATAAAGTCAATTAGATCAGACACACGCCGAAAATAAACATGTCAATACGTGACATATCTTCTGACAAAATCTGTTTGTAATATTTGTTGTTGTTTTTTTTTTTCTCACTAATGGGCATTTTCATATCCATTTCAAAAATGAGAATAATAGTACGGAAACCATTCATAGTACGATATACTAAAATTAAATTGGTTTTACAATTCACAAGTCATTTGCACTCAATTATACATTGTGTAAACAAATCGGACAATGAAAATAAAAATTAAATTGAATTTATCAAGAAAATCTTGTTCATTATCGTCTATGACAAATTAATTTTAAATAATTTCCAAAACAATGTTATTGTTAAACATTATTTCCAGCCATATTTAGTTGTTTTCTATTTAGTTTTTTCGTTTTTTTTTTTTTTTTTGCCTTTTCCATAACAATTAAGATTTATTTCAATACATTAGAGTAATATTGTTACAATATTCCATGTTTACGTATCATTTACCGTGAAAAATACTTACTCATTGAAGCGGCAAGTCAAAGAAAATAAGTCGACTTAATGTTGTATCTTGGAAAATATGTTAAGATGCGGAAAAAGACGAAAATTGAATAGTGAAAAATTGAATGACGAAATTTTTGGTTGGGTTTTTCTTTCAAAAGATTCTATGCACAAGAAATAATAAAGAAATCATTTAGATTTGTCTAGAAGTCGGGCATATCTACTTGTATTTGTTCTTTTTATGTTCATTATAAAAGACACATCATATTTGCTCTAAGATAAGTGGATGTCTGATGTTGTTAATCAATTAAATTGTGAATTGTCAGCACATTCTCATTGTTCCAGCAGAAAGAATAAAAACTTATTTTATTGAATTAAAAATAGATAATTTTATTCAAATTGTTCAATGATAACCATTCACCATCTGGAAAGTGTATAAATTTCTTTACAAAAATAAATTGTGATATGTGCTTTGTGATTTCAACTACATTTGATATATTCAATTAAATCATTAAATCAATCATCATATAAGTATGGACTATCCAGGGCTCCATTGCCGGCAGCTACACCACCTTCATTCGATTTCTCTAATTTCGTACGTAACATGTGACCACATTGTGAATTATAAACAATTGCATTTTTGTTGCTATGAAAGATAAATCGCAATTAAACATTAAAAAGAGAATAAAATCATTTGTCTTTAAAAAAAAAAAAAAAAACAACAGAATATCAATAAACAACATTTTACCCGATAATAGCTCCAAAGATGCCAAGCTCCGAAACTAAATCAACAACTTTTGGTGGTGATGGGCCACCAGGACGAATACAATAGCCTTTTGACGTTGGTGGGAAAATTCGATCCATTAAAATCCATGCCGAACGTTCTTCTGGTTTCATTTTCTGATCAAATAAATAAAGAAATAAATAAACAAATGTACTGAATTGTATTTAGATTACATTTCAAATAAATAATAAAACCAACTTCCAGTACAGATGGTATTTCATAGCCGTAAACATTATTACCACCGCCTTCACGTTGTGGTTTCAATACGAATCTAAAAAAAAAACATGTTACATTGAGAGATGATTTTATTACTTCAATGTCAATGTCAAAGTCAAAGTCAAAGTCAATGTCAATCTCATATTTACCTTTTTGGATTTGTTAATACCATACGCAATGATTCTGTTCCTTCTTTTGTATTATAGTCCATGGCATAAAGCCCGGTAAATATGTCGGAAATTGCTTTGATTTTAAAACTATCTGTTAGGAACCTGCGTAATACATTTGGTTTGGCCAAAGCTTGTTGAACTTTTTTTGTACCGGCCAAATGATACTGAATGGATGGGCATTTTATTGCAGCGGATTTTTCAATGAGATAGCGAGCATCCCATTCATTTTCGGTTGGATAATGGCCAGGTTCATAACCAGCACGGAAATAAACTACGTTTATTACAATATCGTTTCTAAAATAGACAATTAATTAATACCAAAAAAAAAACAATTTAAAACGCTAAATAAGAAATAGATTCAGACATTCTCAATCACTTTCTTACATTTTGAGCTCATCGTTTTGTCCTAAAGTAGCCTGTTCATGAATTTCCGTTAATGTTTTCCGGATAACTTTTATATCTGGTCGCTTTTCACGAATATAAAATTCATGAAATCTCTGAAAGTAAGTGAAACATACATTTTTATACAAACAAATTGATGTTAGTTACATATAATGGTATAACGGTATACTCACTTGATCACAAATATTATATGTAACATTTTCAATAACAAATAAAATGCCACCTTCTGGATTTTCTTTTAGATTCCAAGCTTCAATCATCGCATCACACAGTCCTGATAATGCATTATTCGGTGGCAACTGAAATATAATCCATAAATGAGATCTATTTCAATACGAAGCAAAAAAACAAAAAAATTTAGAAAAAGAAAACTTACATTCTTCACTTTATCGCCATGATCTAATTCCGTTAGCACAAAACTGTAAATAAAAAGTATGAGAATCATCTGTTAGAATAAGCAAAAATAATATATATATATATTTGTCAATTAAAATGTGGTCACAAATGATATGAAAAAATATTGAATGGAGTGCATTTGGTTCCATTTTGAAAACACATATAAATATATGTATGTACGCTTCATTTTTTGTTCTGATTATTATATATGATTAAGTGTTTGTGGTGTGAAATTTATGGGTAATTGACTTTGTAGGGAAAAATATTAATTTTATTGCTGGTCAAATGTCAAACAACAAAATGATAAAAATGTAATATAAAAATTCAACATGTGTTAAAATAAAAACTAAATGTTGCAATATGGTTGAACTTTGAGAAGGAAATAAGCGGAAACAATTTACAAAGAAAGCAAAGTAAAACAGAAAGCAATGAAAATGTGTAAATTAATAATTAATCCTTTGTCACGCGATATTTTTTCATATTAAAATATTTTTATAGATATGAAAGTCTAAAATAAATAATTTTTATGAAACTAATCATGTTCGAAATTAAATAAAATTATTTAAGCCCTATGAGAAATATTTTGATATTTGAAAAGAATATGAAAACATAAATTTGTGACAAAAAAAAAAAGCGAAATTCTACAATGAAATTCATTTTTTTTTTTTTTTTCATAGCAATGACAAAAGCGAGAAAAATATTATTGATATTGGCTAACTTGAGTATCATGGATGATTAATTTGAAATATTTGTATGAAGCATTTTTTTTAAATACGATTTTATTTTCATAGTAATTTTCCTATCTGGTTTCTAATGTGACTTGTACGTGACAAAGGATTAAGTTAATTATTTTCTTAAATAAGCTATTTTTTTTTTTATTGTACCTATGCAGTGATTGGAATTTGCTCGAAATACCCGCAAAACTAGAGGCGACTGTGTTGAATTCCACCTGTTTTATTTCACTTTTTTCCGATGAATGGACCATGTAGTCCGAGCGGAAAAGGCCAAGGGATCTATTTTCCTGAAAAATTGATAACGTCTTCCATTTTGGTTTGTGCTCTCTATTTATATATATATTTTGATTATGATTTTAAGGGAGTTTTTTTTTTGCAACTAATACTTTGGTTCGCCACCAAATTGATTTGTTAGCTTAGTCTACAATTCACTCACAATTGAGTGGAGTTACAACAACTGTTCAACATTCAATGTGACATGTACTAATTGATCGAGAGGTAGGCAACAAAAAAAATAAAAAAATAAAAAATAAAAAAATGAATAAATACACTAACTAAAAGAAAATGTTGTGTTATTATTTGATGTGTTAATTATAGAGAGTCTATTATGCACTGTGCAGTGTGCATTGGGAACTGTTCATGTACACAAAAAAAACCGGTAATGCGTATGCATTTGTGATTATTGATAACCATAACAATATACAAAGCACACACATGTATAATCCAGATTCATATTTTCGATATTTTTGGATCAAAAGTCCAAGATATTCACATGTGTTTATTCTTTGGGCGTAAAAGCACTCAATTCAGTAATTTTATCCATCAATGACTCAATAAATCCAGCATTTTTTTGTTTGTTTGTTTGTTTAAATTGATAAATAACATTTCAATAGAAATTTAAAAATGGATGAATATGAATAACCTTTGTATTTCTCTGGATATTGGACCTAAATGGCCAAAACCCGAAGCGATGGTATTGATTTCAACTTGTTTCCAACAGCAGTACGGTCGTTGATGATTTGGATTTTTATCAGTGCAGCGTGATTCTAGCATCAAATCCGATCTCAAAAGTCCCAATGATAATGACTGTTACACATGTATATTCATATTAACAACAAGTTAAATTGTTGCATTAACAACAATATTATTGAAATGAATAGTACTTTAGAAAGACTGTGAGTTGTGTGCATACGAAAATGGTATACTAATTACACTTATGTGGAATTGAATGAATGGAAAATAGTTTTGAAATTATGTTCACCGACCAGCATATACACACAAACATAAAATATTCCTAATGAACTATTCAAAATAAACAAAAAAAAATATTGAAGAATTAATTTGATTACAATTTAAGTTAAATGTGTATTCATATTAAAAGGAAAATATGATGTTCCGGTTAAAAGATAAAATAGAGCATGATTTGGAAACATCCAACATCTAGTTTAGAAGTGCAAAAATTGCAACAACATTGAACAAATCTGAGTTTTTATTTCAAAATAAATAATTTTTTGTTTTTTTTTTTTTTTGTTATTTGGTTGAAATAAATTGTTGAAATAATTTTAAACATAACATGTCACTCTACGATTGAATTTGTTGAAAATACACACGTCTAATTTCATTACATTTTTCATAACACTTACTGATGGCGATTTATTTTCGGTTAAAATCTTTTCGTGAATTTCGAAAAGTTTTCTAGTGAATTCGTCCACTTTTATTGTACTCGCAAGAGTTTCGCGCAAAAATTCTGGATCATGTGCAACCTATTGGAAAATTAGATTGTAGAATTCAATAAGAGACATTTTAATGAAAATAATCTATGTACTAACCCAATGCATTAATTCATTCAAAATTGGTTGCAATCGTACAGCTTTCTCAAACTCTCGGCGCGGAAATAAAGTTGGCAGCAGACAAAATGGAGCAAACTGAAAAATATCACATAAAATTCGAATGATGCAATTGATTTTGTTTCTGGAAATGAGAGATAAAAATACCTGAAGTGAATCGTCTGAAAAATTGTCCTTTGATCTCATTGCAGCACCATGCATTAGGGCCCAATCTTTTGCCTTTGAAATAACTTCTTTGAGTTTTTCCTCTTCAATTGGTAATGGTATGCATGTATTTAAGTCTGGCATTGTTGTTGTTTTGTTTTTTGTTTTTTACTTAACTGAAAATTGAAAACAAAAAACTGAATATCACTGTGATTCATGTGATTCAGTTGCAAAAATCAAAATGTATCAATGAAACTACCTTGTGTGGTGGTTGGAATGCTATTAATAAATAATTGGTTTTAAGCTATTATTTATCTTATCAGTGGAAAAAAAATAGTCATCGATTTAATTTCGTGGTTTTATACAATTCATATGACATTTACGTGGGATATAACAAGTGACAGTTCACGAACGTGCGTGATTTACATTAGTTGATGCATACTGAGTTTTCGTAATTATTTGCACGAAAGAATTTTTAAATCAAAATGTTCATTTAAACCATTTTTTTTTTTTTCATAAAACGTTTTTTATATTTTTATATAATATTTCATAATACGATGAATAATAAATTTTCATAAAATTAATTTAATGAATTTAATGAAAACTTATGGATAATTGAGTACTTTTTTTTTTTTTTTTTTTTAAATACACCCCCCGGTCAAAAATATGGAAACCATGCATGTTTTTCATACAAATTAACGTTTTTTGGTGCTCAAAAAGTATATGAAGATGCAATTTTTTTCTCTCAACTTCAAAAGAAGGATTTTAGTTTAAACTAAAATCTTCATTTTCTTCTCACAATAGAAATCTGTATCGTGACTCCTTTATGGACTTTTTCGGCCATATGTCTGGCAATACCGCAAAATGGCCATTTTTATATACAAATTTAATCAAAAATTTTTCTGGCCTTTGAAGGTCCATAAAGGAGTCATGATACAGATTTCTATTCTGAGAAGAAAATGAAGATTTTAGTTTAAACTAAAATCCTTCTGAAGATGTTGAGAGAAAAAAAATTCATCTTCATATACTTTTTGAGCACCAAAAAACGTTAATTTGTATGAAAAACATGCATGGTTTCCATATTTTTGACCGGGGGTGTAAATGTTGCTCATGACAACCATTTACAATTTTAAATGACATTCAAATTTTCAATTATAAATAGACAATTATTTTGCTTTTTTATTGATTTTTGTATGGAATTAAGAATGCATGTAAATGTTAGTATAAATATTATTATTGACTAAGTCACTTGTGAAAATTCTTTGATCGTATAAAAACATATTTATTCACGTAATTGACGTACATATATTTTACCGTAGAACATTTTAAAAATTTGAAAACATTTTTTCAATGAAAATTTAATGAATTTTCATTTGTTGAGATCAAGAATTCTCTTATTTATTTCATTTTTGATCATTTTTTTTTCTACTTAGAACAAAGAAAAAAGAGATTCAATATGAAAAACATTATTCTGTTTGTCATGATGACTGTGTTTTGTCGATGTGACATATCAATAGATTTGCAAAAAGCATTCACAGAGAATGAAATCATACCGGATACATTGAAAAAAGCACCAAAGAACATTTTAAATGTAAATATCTTTTTGGAAAAATTAAGAAACTTGTAACATTTTAGCAATATTTTTCACAAATTTTTAAGATAACATATGAAAATGGCGTTAATGTTTATTTGGGAAATGAACTGAAACCAACACAAACACAAAACAAACCAAAAATTACATGGCAATCTGAAAATAGTGCCTTTTATACATTGATGAAAGTTGATCCAGGTATTTATATATTTTTTTTTCATTTTTTTCCACTTAAGCGCAAAATAGTTAAATTTTCATAAAAAATACAATAACAGTAACTGTTGAACAATTACATGGAAAATTACTACTCGCCACCTAGAGGCATAATTTTTCCCAAAATTAATAACTTAATGACAATCTAACTTCCTGCTTAATCTAGATGCTCCGTCACGAATCAATCATCTCTATCGTGAAATACGCCATTGGCTTGTGATGAATATTCCAGGGTCGGATATAGAGAATGGAGACGAAGTTATAGGTAGAACTTGATAAATTTATTATAACCAAGATTATAACTATAACACTCGATTATAACTATAAATTTATGAAAAAAATATCATATTTATTTCGAGTTTAGAGTATATAGGTGCTGGTGCACCTAAAGGTACCGGATTACATAGATATATATTTCTTGTTTTCAAACAACCAAATGGGAAAATAGAACACAACGAACCGCGATCAACTAATAAGTAAAACACATTTTAGTCATCAAATTAATTTGTTACAATAAACATGTCTATTTTTTATATGTTCAGACAAATGGCCAATAGGCCAAAAACTTCGGTACTAGAATTTGCGCAAAAGTACGGCTTAGGTGATCCAGAATTTGGAAATTTCTATCAAGCTGAATATGACGAATATTCGGATGTTCTTTTAGCTCAGTTGCAGTGATAAAATCCAACATTACAAATTATTTGTTATTTTCACATTACAATTATGGTATTGGGATTAAATAATAGTTGAAATGCACTTTGTATTGTATTATATAATACATGTTTCATATTTTAAGGTATGCATGATAAATGCATTTCATGCATAGTACACAGTTTATCTTTTATTGGTTGGAACATAATTCAGAATGAAGAATAAAATATTTAAAAAGTTTTCTTTTAAATTGCATTCAATGGTGTGATAAGATTTAAATTTTATTTCGAAATAAATTATATGTTTTTGGATGATGGAAATTGGATTATGGTTTCACTTTTTAATTGCCATTGAAACACGCCGACATTGTATTGATTTAAATATGATTCGCTAACAATGAATATAATTCCAAATAGATATTACACGCTTTGTTGATGTGAAAATGGAAGGGCTTAACGAAAGTGGGAGAATTCTTTGATTATTTTTCAATTAGAACGCATCGTTGCATTGTAAATTCAATTAAAAACTAATTGAGAATAGACGTGAACAGGTCAAGTAATCCAAAATGAAATCGATTTTCATAGTAATTGTAATGATTGTGTGTTGCAGTTCATATGCACCAATAGATGTGGAAAAATCATTTATTGAAAACGAAATAGTTCCAGATGTTTTAAAAACTGCTCCTAAAAAAATAATTAATGTGAGTGCATTTTTAAGTGTAAAAATTTGATAAAATTGTGAGATAATACGAATTTCTAATGAATCATTTCTAAGGTTTCGTATCCAAATGGAGCTGTTGTGAAACTTGGTGATGAATTAACGCCAACAGAAGTTCGAACAACACCGTATGTGACATGGAATGCTGAAAAAGATGAATTTTATACTCTAATCATGTGTGACCCTGATGCTCCATCACGATATAATCACACACTTCGTGAAATTCGTCACTGGTTGGTCGTAAATATTCCAGGTAAAATAATTGATATTTTTAGTCATTCTCTTTTCTTTTTCCATAATTTCTCTTCTTTCTGATTTCTACAGAGGATTTTGTTGATGGTGGCGATGAAATAATCGAGTATTTAGGTTCTGGTGCACAAAAAGATACGGGTCTTCATCGTTATGTGTTCTTAGTTTATAAGCAACGTGATGGAATAATTGAACATAATGAAGCACGTTCAACAAATAGGTAACTTTTTGTTGTTGTTGTTGTTTATTTCTAAATTGATGCAATGTCGCCGTATTACTCATTTTTATGTTCAAAATGCAATTAAACTTGAAGCAATAATTATCAACATGTATTTGCATTACAGAATGCGTGCTAATAGATTGGTTACATCGGTAGCAGAGTTTGCACAGCGATACAACTTGGGAGAGCCAGAGTTTGGAAATTTTTTCCAAGCAAAATATGATAAATCGGTTAACCTTCTTCATGCATCATTTATTGATTGAAATTCTCCTGTTAAATAAAGTATTTGATTTTGTTTACT
This sequence comes from Resseliella maxima, assembly GCA_029041755.1. Lineage (NCBI taxonomy): Eukaryota > Metazoa > Arthropoda > Insecta > Diptera > Cecidomyiidae > Resseliella > Resseliella maxima. The sequence goes on from JAQOWM010000186.1 coordinate 595,627, forward strand.
ATCAATGAATAAAACGTAGATTTTGTTTGTTTTTTTTTTTCGAATAATTTTGCAATTTTCATTGTATTTCTAGATACAAAAATAGGAAGCAATATTTCAGAGGTTACATGACTTCAAACATTATGAAACGATATGAATCTCGCACGCAATATGTTTAACAAAGAAAAATTATAATTAAAAATAACAATGAAAAGTTGATTTTTAATTTCGGGATATTGTGATAATTAAAGCATTGTTGATGATTCACATCATTTTTTAATTATGAACGGAAATAAATTTAATCTTATTCTATTCAAAAGGTTGATTTGATGAATTTAGATTTCAATTTAATAGTTTTTATCCACACTCATTATTATGGTTCATTAATCAATTATCATTAAAAAAACTGTATATTTTACATCGTAATATAACGAAAAATAAAATTCATCTATATCAGAGCCAAACATCAATTTCGCATTGTCATGAAACCAGAAATTAAGTCGAATTATTTTCCGCCAAAAATTTTATAACAATGAAAAAGTGATTTTTGTCTGATAAAAGATCTTTTAAAATAAAAATATTGTGGCACGCGTGAGTGAACATAGAATTGAATTCATGAAAAGTGTTGCATTTTTCAAGATATAAAGTTCCTGTTATAAACAAACCTTATTTGTTATGTCATTTTTTCATTTGACATTTAATAATTAGATTTGATTATCTTCTATAGTTGAATGTATGTACAGTATTGAAGAAAAAAAAAAAAACATTCAGAGATACGCTATCAGTGATTTATTAAATCATTCTAATCATATGATTAGAAATGTAAGATTATTTCAGTTGGTGAATGGTTTTTGAAATGCAATCATATAAAACAGTAACAAAAATAGTGTTTATATTGATAATTTGTTTATTTTTATATGCGATGGCACAATTGAGTGAATTATATATGTCATCTGAAGTGGAGAAAGCTTTTAAAGATAATGAAATTGTTCCAGACACATTGGATGTGGCTCCCGAAAAGTTTTTAAATGTTATAATTTTTTCCTAAAATGAATCATTTTTTTTAAGTTTGACGACATTCAAATTTCAATTAAATTCATTTTCAAGGTGTCTTATCCAAGTGGTGCTGTTGTTGATTTAGGCAAAGAATTAACACCAACGCAAGTTAAAGATGTTCCGAAAGTTTCATGGCAAGCTGAAAAAGGTGTCTATTACTCATTAATAATGGTAAATTAATAATTAAATCATTTCTCAATGATAATAAAAATTGTTTAAAAAAATTCCATCTGTTAGGTTGATCCCGATGCGCCATCACGAGAAAATCACCCATTTCGTGAAGTCCGTCACTGGTTTGTAATGAATATTCTGGAAAATTCAGTGGAAAATGGGGATGAGGTATTTGAATACCGAGGATCAGGCGCACCTAAAGGCACTGGCCTACATCGCTATATCTTTTTGGTTTATAAACAACCAAATGGTATAATACAGCACAATGAACCACGTTCCTCAAAGAAGTAAGTGAAGTTGGGTGATTATTTAATGGAACATAAGTATAAATTTATTTTACATTTTCATACAGGAGCCGAAATCATAGGTTGAACACTTCAGTAGCGGAATTCGCAAGCAAATATAATTTGGCCGAACCGAAGTTTGGCAATTTCTTCCAAGCACAATACGATGCATACGTTGATGTACTTCAAGCACAAACAACAGAATGAATATATTTTGAATTTTTAAAATCTTACAGTTAAGAAAAAAAAAACAATTTTTTGATACTTGGTGTGGGAATTTGGATTATAGTAATAATACATTTTGAATACATTTTACTTCTTGTTTTTGATTTTAGTCGATATAGTTAATTGGAAATAATTGAATAAAATGAAAATTCAAAACTGTATTGAAAGAAATCGAAAAAAAAGTCTTCTTTTTTCATTCAATCTTTATGCATTGATCATAAATCATCTTTTTTCATTCAATCAATCATCATTATAATATTGAGATAGTAATCAATTTTCAAATATAAATCTACGGGAATTTATGATTTACTATGTTTTGTTTTACCACATATGGCAACATTTTTTTATCTGTCATGCATTGACAATCTTCGGTGAAGAGACTGTTAAAACTAGTTAAATAATAATAATCATAATTATAATAATACTGATTGCGTGTTAACTTATAAAAACAGGTTTACCATTATTTCGCATGTATCAACAAATATTTGCTTAATAGAAGCATATGCAAGTCATAATTTTAATTGAAAATTTCATACCAAAATTGTTTTCACTATTATTCAACATAGATTGAAATAAAAAGAAAATTCGGAATAATGAAAACAATTATTGTACAAATTATTTGTTTACTATCCATAATCGTATTGTGTAATAGTGACACGACTTCCGATGTAGAAAATGTTTTTGTGGAAAACGAAATTGTACCTGATTCATTAGTTGTGGCACCAAAAAAATTTTTAAATGTAAGATCGCTTGCAAATAAATCTCAAAATTTTAAGATATTATAATAAAATTTCATTGTCATAAGGTTTCATATCCAACTGGTGTCACTGTTAATTTGGGAAATGTGTTAACACCCACTCAAGTCAAAGATGTACCGAACGTTTCGTGGGATGCTGAAGAAAATGCTTACTATTCATTGTTAATGGTAGATTAATAATTATTAAATAAATAGTAATAATATATGGTAGATCAATAATGATAATCATAATTTTATTGATTCTTTCTATATCAGGTAGATCCTGATGCACCTTCAAGAAGTCGACCCATAAGTCGTGAATATCGACACTGGATGGTAGTAAATATTCCAGGCAATGATGTAAAAAGTGGCGAAGAAATCATGTAAAAAAAAACCCCCAAACCATTTGAAAAATGTGTAAAGAAATAATAGTGTTGGTCTTTTAGTGAATTCATAGGATCGGGTCCACCCAATGGAACCGGACTACATCGATATGTTTTTCTGGTTTATAAACAACCAAACGGTAGAATTGAACATGACGAACCACGAGCTACAAATAGGTATATTTAGAATTTGGAACATGTCTGAGGTTAATTTTCGATCAATTACTACACAACCAATTTTCAGGAGCGGCGCTAACCGAGCAAAAACTTCAGCAATGGACTTTGCAACTAAGTATAATCTGGGTGATCCCATGTTTGGCAATTTCTACCAAGCAAAATACGATGAATATGTTGATATTCTTCATGCACAATTGAAAGGATAATTTCTCAGTTTACAGACTACAATAAACCATTTTTCGATTGTTTTATTGAATGATAGCGATATTTTACGATAATTTTATATGGAATATCAACTTTTTACATAATCAATTGTTTCGTTATAATAATATGGAAAAAAATATGCTTCTTGATTACTACACATTTTTAATGAAATAAGAAAAATTATTGAAAAATTTAAACATTCGCCTATTTATTATATTTATCACACAGTGAAAGAATCAACTATTCGAATTCATATTCGATACACTCTTCATTCATTCTGATATTCAATGTACTCTTCATTTTTTTCATAGTTTTTCGTTCTCTTTCGTTAACTAAACATCACAAGCACGACGTCTAAGGCCATAGCCACTAGGTTGAAAGGGGGAAAAGTTATTCATAGATCAAAAATAACTATCTTATCTTGAAATTTGTATGAAATGATACTAGATACCAGATCAGATGGCCGAAACATAACTATTAGGATACTCGAAAAATATCTTAAGATACTACGTATTATTAAATACGTATGAACAATGAGGCAAATTATGGTGATAGACAAAATTTAACGCCCTCTACAAACGTAAATGTGAAGACCACATAACATCAATAGATACTGTTTTCCAACTTTCTTAGTGAAGACACACACCGATATGATATTACATGTACATTTGAGTGCGATTGTAGATGGCGTTGAACTTGTGTGTGATTTAGTTTCACAATTGAAATTATATGTTAATTTGCCTCATTGGTATGAATGAGTATCGTTTACCAAAGTTAATTTTGAATGCTGAAGTGAATGCACCGAGAGGTAGAGGTAGACCGCGGAGGCGATATTTGGATTCGGTTAAGAACGATTTGAGCGAAAGGGGGTATGATTGGAATGGGGAAACTCAAGACCTGGCTCTCGATAGAAGAAAAAAAAAATTGATAAAGGATATCGTACAAACCGCTTTACTCTTGACTATAATGTTTCTGAGTCAACAATCAGTTATATTAAATCTAATAGGGCTACCCATGTGATCAGCAGCTCACAGAGTGTTTTTCAATTCACTTTTCACTATCCAAACAAAAAGGCTGAAGATTTTCCTGCCAGTAAAGGGTGGTTTGAGAAAAAATAAAGCCATTGGTGATCGGAAAGGCAAAAAATTAAAAAAACATT